>CAUYUJ010014294.1:31132-146132 GCA_963575745.1 Prorocentrum cordatum
CCCCCGCTCGCCCGGCGCGTCGGGCGGCCCGCGCGCCCTGCCGCCGGGCGGGGGCGCCAGGCAGCCGGAGCGCCGCCGCGGGGCCGTCGCGGCGCCAGCTCAGGCCCAGCCGCAGCCCGGGCGCCCGGTCGCAGGGGGTGCGACGACAGGGGTCTGAATCCCCCCCCCCCTGGCCCGTGCTCCTCCTCCTCCTCCTCCTCCTCCTCCTCCTCCTCCTCCTCCTCCTCCTCCTCGTGCCCCGCGTGCCCTCGCCGCGGGCCGCCGCTGCCGTGCTGGCCGGGCTGGGCGGGAGGGCCACCTCCGCCGCGGCGCGCTCGCTCGCCGAAGGAGGCGAGCCCTGCAGACTTCCCGCCAAGCCCCGCCTCGCCCTGCTCCGCCGCCTTTTTTCAGGGTTCAGCCTGAGTCCGCCAGAGGACGATAACGTTACTGAACTTCGCCTAGCGCTTGAGAAAAGCTCTATTCAGAGAGTGCGTTAGCCCCAAGGTGTGTATCCATCGAGGCCCTTCGACACGACGCAGGCGATGTAATCCCACCAGCCCTTTGGGCCAGAGGTGGTCTAACGAGATTCTTCCTCCAGACTTCCCACCAACCCCCGCCAGAATTCCTGCCAACCCCAGCCACGCCCTTCATTCTAAAACCCCCGGATATTGCTCAAGACCGGGGGTTCACATACACGATGCTCAGTTCTATATGTGCCAGCCTTCATGCAACCGCGGAGTCACGGGGGGGGGTTCTCGCCAGAGTCTTGTTCCCTGCTCCGCAGCCTTTTTCAGGGTTCAGCCTGAGTCCGCCAGAGGACGATACCTTTACTGAACTTCGCCTAGCGCTTGAGAACAGTTCTATTCAGAACGCGCGTTAGCCCCAAGGTGTGTTTATCCATCGAGGCCCTTCGACGCGACACAGGCCATTGTAATCCTACCGGCCCTTTGGGCGAGAGGTGGTCTAACGAGATTCCTCCTCCCTCTTCGAAAAAACCCTCTTCCCCTACGAGGAGGGGTATTACCCCTCCCCTTTACCCCTCCCCTGGACTTTTTTGGGGGGGGCGCGCGAGGTGTCAGGGCGTCCAAAACGGCTTCGGCGAGGAAGCCTACATCATTGGTTTTACTAGGGTTTTAGCTCCATTTTGGCTTTTCTTGGGGGGGCTGAAACATGTCCCACCAGCCCTCAGGGCGCCCAAATCATTGGTTGTACTAAGGTGTTGGTCCCATTTTGGCCGCTTTGCGGGGGCTGAACGTTATCCCACCAGCCCTCTGGGCGCCCAAATCATTGGTTGTACTGAGGTTTTGGCCCCATGTCTGGCTTCTTTATGGGGGGGGCTGAACGTTATCCCCGCTCCTCCTTTGATCGATGGCCTTCAAGATGGCCCCGAGAGGCCTTCCACGGCTCCACGCACAATATGCAGAACAAGACAACACTTGTAAACATAACGGCGCCGCAGCACGAGCGGCGGCGCCGGCACGCCAGGGCACGAGGCACGACGCCAGCGACGGCGCCCACCACGCCGACGACGACCACGACGCCGACGGCGCTGGCGACGACGCGATTCCATAGCTCCAGAGGTCCCGACCACCCCCTGGGGTTTGCTGGCTCCGACGGCCCCCCGGGGCCCGATGACGGCCCTGTGGGCCCAAGTCGAGGCAGATCGTCCGGCTGGAGAGCTCACATCGTCGGAGATCTGGGTCCGGGCGTTGGCAGAACTGGGTGAAGTGGAACCTGGTTTAGTCATTTGTGCCCGGGGCGCCCCCCCGTCCCATCTCCACTAACCAGAACTGCCGTCACCCGACAAACACCAGCCACGGCAAACCTGGTTTGGTGAACCTGGCCAAGTGAGGGGCCCCAGGGCCCTGCCACTAACCGGGTCCCCTGACACGGGGTCCTGGCTATACCCGATGGGTCCTTCATTGATGAACCAACAACACACACACCCATACCCATAGGGGGGTCGGAAAGGGCTATGGGTGCCTGTTGTCGGATGGGGGTCCCCGCTCGAACGGGAGCGTTCCCTAGGGTCCGACAACCCGCACCCATACCATTAGCCAGTCCTCCTCCCAACGACCCCCTCGTGGGTATGGGTGTGTGTTGTTCGTTCGTCATTCGTTCCTGCACCCTGCTTGGGGATCGCGCCCGAGGGGCGGAGCCAGCCCGTTGACGGACAGCATGCCGGCCCCGAGCCCAGCGGCGCCCATGGCGAAGCCGGCCGCCGACGCCACGGGCAGGGACAGCAGTGCCCGCTGCAGGGCCTTGCGGGGCCGCCGCCGCGCCGCCGCCGCGCCTCGTCGTCGCTGCCCGGCCCGACGGGGGCCGTCCGTACCATCGTCGGCGTCGCCGGCGTCGTCGGCGTCCTCTTCCCGTGTCGCCTCCTCCGTCTCGCCTGCGTCCTCCTCCTCCTCCTCGCCGTCCCCCGCCCCTCTCTTGCCCCAGCCCCCGCCCCTGCCTTCCCAATCTCCCCTCCCCCTCCTGCCCCCTCTCCGGCTCAGCCTCGGCTTCACCTTGAGCCCACATCCGCCGACCCAGCCCCCCCTCCTCCCTCCACCTCTTGCTTCTTCTTCTTCTTCTTCTTATTCTTCCTTTGCTTCCGTCACCCCTCCCTTTTTTACTCTCGCAGTCAGCGTCTGGATCTCTCCTGGAGAGCTTTCAGATCAAGATCTCGAAACTCATCCAAACATGGCGGCGACGGCTCCTTCCCCCAGAGGCCAAATAGAACCCCCGAGCGCCCAAATGCTTTTCCCATTTTTTCCGTCCATCCTCCTTTTAGATCACTCTCGCTGTCGCACCACCAAGCGTGTCGTCAGGGTGCAGGGTGGGCTAGGAGCTTCGCCTGAACATTCTCCGCAATGTACGCCATGAGAGCTTGAATTTGCCAGCGGTCACGGATCGAGGGCGGGCCATTTTTAAAAAGGGGCTCTCGCCTCAGCGCCGCACGCGCTCGCCTTAAAGCCTGAAATCATCCAACAGTGACATGGATGGATGGCGGTTCCTTGTCAACATGGGACCCTGGCATTCGCACTGCGCACACTCGTTTCGTTCCCGGCAACGACACGGATGGAACGCGTCTCGTTTTCAAAATCATGGTTCCTTGGCGCCGTGCGAACTCGTAGTCAGTCCAATAACTACGTTCGTATTTTACAAGGTGTTGTCGCCTTGCGTTGCCGCTGTGCTCGCTCGTCTTAAGCACATCCAGCAGATACGCGGATGGAGCTGGTTCCCCTATCAACACGTCACTCTCGCCTGGCATTTCCCCAACGTGTACCACAACAACCTTAGCATTGTGCAGCAACTACACAAATGCTGGGCGGTCCCTTTTCTAGAAAGGGTGCAGGCTTGAGACGTCCGGCAATGCACGACCATACGTCAAATTTGTGCAACGCCTACCTGGATTGGGGGCTGCTCTTTCCCCTCATATCCTAAGATGTGGTTCCGTTTGTCCCCCCAATCTGTTGTCATGGAGTTACTGTGCCCCATATCCTTGAGTTGGTTTCTTGTGTTTCTTCTGTCATTAGATGGGGTCTTGGAATTTCCCATCTCATAACCAGGGTTTGTGTTTTTTTCAGAGACGGCTCCGGGCACACACAAACCCACTCCTCCTACTTACCGTTTCCTCTTCCGCCTCTTCCTCGGCCATAGTGCCTCAGTCGCACTCGGGCTCAGGCATACTCAATCGTACTCAGACTCGCTCACTCTCAAGCCCACTTAGATTCATACTTATCCATGCTCTGACCCACTCACACTCAGAGCCGCTCGAAATCTGACTCACTCGCACTTAGACTCACTCATACTGAGACTCGCGTCACTTTGGCTCGCCCGCAGTCAGGCTCAGTCAAACTTGCACTCACCCGCTTGTGTTCAGAAGCTCAGACAATATCAAAATCGTACTCCTCTCACACTCCGACTCAGGCTCATCCTCATTGGTGGTCCAGTGCGATAAAACAGACGTAGCACTTGGACACCCGAAGCAGGGGGCACCAGGGGTACTCATACGTACGCATACATGCTCGCTCATTTTCAAGCTCGCTCAATGTCATATTCGCCCGCGCCCAAGCCAACTCACAATTAGAATCGCCCGCGCTCAGGCTCACCAGCCCTCAGCCTCACCCATACTCGGGCTACCTCGCACCCAGGCTCGTTCATATTCAGATTTGTGCTCATCACGAACAAACTCAGCCTCACCCACAGTCATACTCATCGCACACAGGCCGACTCGCACCCAAACTCGCTCATTTTCGACGCGTTCATCCGCCACCGTGCCGCTGGGCACGGAGTCGGCGTGTCCTCAAGTCCTGAGACGGCCCCCAAGACGGCTCACGACGGCCCCACATGGCACCAAGGCGGGGCCCTGATGGGGAACCCGAACGGACATTTAGAGCCCTCGGCCCCGTGGGGCCCCCAGGAAGCCCCAAGACGTACCGGGGAATCCCGCCAGAGGCCCCCAAGAGGCCCCCAAGAAACCCCAAGAGGTCGCAAGAGGCACCCGAGAACCCCCCAAGACACTCGCTCAGACCAACTCGTACTCACACTGGCTATATCCAGATTCACGCACAAGGGCGCCGCGAGTAGCAAGTCAGAGAGCGGGCGTACCAACGCCATGCGCGCTTTCCTGAGTTGCTGCGGGGAACAAGCAGCACGACAAGAGGAACTCCCCTTCGCTCTTCCATTTGTGTTTCCTCGTCTCCCGCCTCCCGTCTCCCTAGAGAGATGTCCAGAGGAGGAGGACGTCACTGAAGTCGTCGCTGTCGTCGTCGTCGTAGTTGCCGCGCCTGGCGTCTACGCGGGCTCGCTCTCGCACCCATATGCTCATGGACAGAGCTCCTCAGCGCAACGTGGCAGGAGTATGGGATGCACTTGTGGGGTCTCTGCGTAGACTAATTTCAAAGCGGGGCTGCGCTGGGCACGCCTTTCTAATGTTTGGACACGGCCGTGGCGGGAGGTGTACTGCAGCCTCTTGGATGCATCTTGGGCTTACTCTGGGTCCTCCCCTTCTACCTCTTCCCTCTCCACCTCCTCCACCCCCTCCTCCTCCTCCTCCTCCTCCTCCTCCTTCTCCTCCTCCTCCTCCTCCTCCTCCTCTTCCTTCTCCTCCTCCTCATTCTTCTCCCCTCTTCCTCCTTCTCTTCCTCCTTCTCGTCCGCCTCGTCGTTCCTTCCCTCCTTCTGCTCCCCCTCCTCCTCTTCATCCTCATCTTTCTCCTCCTCCTCCTCCTCCTCCTCCTCCTCCTCACTCTCTCGGAACGCATTCTGACCAGGACTTCGAGGCGGACCCACCCGTGGCGACAAGGGAACCCCGCCTATGGGCCCAACAAAAGAAGGGGAACGGGTAGGCTCCCCGTTCCCCTCCTCGTCGACTCGACTGCGCCTGCACTTCGTGCCCCTCCTCGTCCATCATCCCCTCTCCCCGCTCCTCCTCCCCCCCTTCCCCCGCCCATCGCACATCGCGCCGCCCCCCCAGGGAAGTGCGGGTGGATGGACGACGCTTCCGCACGCCTCCCATGCACGATCGCGGCGACGACGCCGGCAACGGCGGCGACGGCGCCTACGATGACGGCGGAAGCTAACTGAGCAAAACGCTCCACCCGCATAATTTCGGTGGCCCGCGCAAATTCCCTGGACCGACGCTGGACACCCCTTCCCCTGCCGTCGCTCGGACGTCCATTTCCCGGGCATTTTTCGGCTTCGTGCGTGTCTTTTTTGCTCGATGTTCCAGGATGGTCCTCGATGGTTCTCGCCGAGAAAACATGCAGACGTCCGAGCAATGCCAAGTTCTTCCTGGCGCGGCGCCACAGCCTTTGCCAGGGCCCCCCCCTGGCGCCGACCCGAGACATCCGCGCGGAGCTCCAGAAGTTCCTGTCCCTGCGGTTTCCGTTCCTCGCTGCGGGGCGGCGGTGGCGGCGACGATGGCGGCGGCGACGGCGGCGACGGGGCCTCGGAGCCCATCGCCCACCGCGCTGCCTCCCCGAGGAGGGCGGCCGCCGGCCCGCCCCAGCGCACCAGGCACCAGGCCAGGAGGCAGCACAGCGGGAGCGCCGGCGCGGAGCTGCCACTGAGGCCGCCGATCTGCGATGGGGGTGGCGATCGTCGCCGCCGCCGACGCCGCTGCCCGTGAAGGACTTCACGTTTTCTGCGGTTCCTCGACTCGCGGTGGAGCTTCCCCGATTTCTCCCGATCTGTCTGGATCTCACTGAGTTCACCCAGTTCACCAAGATTTGCACGGATTCGCACCGATTTACCTGGAATTGCCTCGATCTTTCTAGCTTGATTGATTCCCGATAATCGATCGAGAAGAGTCGTCAAGCCCTCGTCGTCGTCGTTGTCGCAATTATCGCCGTCGCCGTCGCGCCTCCGCGCGCGCAACCACGCGCGCAAGCGCGCGGGGTGGGCGGGGAAGGGGAGGAGGAGGAACAGGAGGAGGAGGATGAGGAGAAGGAGAAGGAGGTGGGATTGTGATGGTGATGGTGATGGTGATGGTGATGATGATGATGGTGATGGTGATGGTGATGGTGATGGTGATGGTGATGATGATGATGATGATGATGATGATGATGATGATGATGATGATGATGATGATGATGATGATGATGATGATGATGATGATGATAATGATGATAACGATAATGGGAGGAGGAAGAGGAGGAGCCCTCTATTTTCTCTCTCCCCCCCTCCGCGCGCCACGCGTGGGGCGGCGGCGGTGGACGCTGCATTGCAGCAGTCTTCGTGCCAGAGGGCAAACTGTATCCCCAAGAGCCAGGGGACTACGAAAATCGATGGCCCCACAAGGGCAACATAACACCAGAAATAACTGCATGCTGCCGCCGCGCCCAAACGCACCGCGATCTTTGGCACAGGAAAACAGGGCACACGGCATCGCCTGCCAAACCGTCCGCCAACGCGGGGGCAATAACAACGCTGCTAGTGAAATCTCCACGAGACTGCGCGCGAGGAGTATATCTCCTGGCAGCGGGCGAAACAAACAACTTCTCAGAGGCGGCTCATTCGTGGGCCAGGTGCCCTCCCCGCCCCTCCTCCTCTTACCTTTCCCTACGCTTTCCTTGTGGCACGCCCCTCACACGATTCGTGTCTCCATATGGGGACTCCACCGAAGGCCCCAGTGGCAAAGTTCGCAGGCGGCTCCCCGCCCATTTTGGCACACCCCTCACACGTTTCGTAGCCCCATGGGGAGATCAACCGACGGCCCTAGTGAGAAAGTTCGCCTGCGGCTCCCCGTACATCTTAACAATCCCCTCACACGTTCCGTGGCCCCAAAGAGAGCTCCACCGAAGGTCCCAATGGCAAAGTTCGCATGCGGGTCCCCGCCCATCCCGGCACACACCTCACACTCTTCGTGGCTCCATGGGGGGCTCCACCTGAGGCCCCAGTGGCAAAGTTCGCATGCGGTTGCGCGCCCATTTTGGAACTCCCCTCACGCGTTTCGTGGGCCCATGGGGAACTCCATCGAAACCTCCAACGGCAAAGTTCGCATGTGGCTCCCCGCCTTCCAGCACACCCCTCATATGTTTCGCGGCCCAGCAACGGGGCTCGACCGAAGGCCCCAGTGGCAAAGTTCGCGTGTCGTTTCCCGCCCATTGTGGCACTCCCCTCACACGCTTCGTGGGCCCATGGGGAACCCCCACCGACTGCCCCAACGGCAAAGTGCGCATGCGGTTCCCCGCCGACCCCAGCACACCCTTCACGCGTTTCGCAGCCCCATACTTGCAAGGGGGCTCCACCTGAGGCCCCAGTGGCGTGGTTAGCGTGCGGCTCCCCGCCCCTGCCAGCACACCCCTCACACGTTTCGCGGCCCCACAGTGAGCGCTGCCACAGCGCGGCACTCAAAACTGCATATGGCTGGGTCCTTCGCCTGGCTATATTTTTTTGGGGGGGGGATCAGAGGGTCTTTGTCCTCCCAAGATGGCTCCAAGAGGGCGGCCGATGCTACAAAATGGCCTCCAAAATGGCTCCTGATAGCCGAAGATGACTCAAGGCAACTTCCGACATGCCATCAAGAAATTTAAAGAGGACCATTAGACGGTTTTAAGCGCTTCCGGAAAACCTTCAGGACCCCCATCCCGAGAGGTCCGAACAACACAATCAAGCACCAGATGGAAATCAATGTTTTTGTGTTCTCGCCGTTTCGCTTCCGATTTGCTTCTGAAACCTCAAGGTGACTCCAGGATGGCCCAAGGGAGCAGCAAGAGGGGCCCAACCGGCCCTTCCAAACTGCCCCAAGAGCGCCCCAAGAGGGCCCCAAAGGCAAACTTGCGGACCCCATGGGGGGGAAGTATAGGATCCCAAGAGGCCCTCGAGAGAGCTCCCAGCACGTTCAGAATCCTTGCCCATGAGAGCTGACAGGAAAAGGGACGAAGAGACTCATGTATAGGGAAACAAAGCGGGCAACCAGGATGAACAGAGCGATCTCTGGGAGCAAGGGGGTCGCCTTGGAGGGCATCTTCGGGCCATCCCTGGGGCTCGCGGGGGGTGATGGGAGGAGGAGGAGGAGGAGGAGGAGGAGGAGGAGGAGGAGGAGGAGGAGGAGGAGGAGGAAGAGGAGGAGGAGGCGGAGGCGGAGGCGGAGGAGGAGGAGGAGGAGGAGGAGGAGGAGGAGGAGGAGGAGGAGGAGGAGGAGGAGGAGGAGGAGGAGGAGGGGGAGGCAAACCGCCTCTTGGGTGGGACAGTCTTGGGAGGTAATTGGGGCCCTCTCAATGCCGCTTCGGGGCCCTCTATACGAGAAGCGTAAATCATTGGCGCAACCTTTCTCCAGGACGTCCCCAACGCAGCCCACGCGGATTCCTGGACTGCCCAGGACGGCCTGCAGAGAGGCCCGAGCTGGCCCGTGAGGGCCTCCAGCAAACCCTCGGCGGCCTTAGCGAGCCCCTCGCCGGCCAAGACGGCTCAGAGAAAGCCCCTAAGAGACCCCCCAAGCAGCCACGACGTCCCCCAATACGGCCAAAGGGAGCTCCACGATGGCCCAAGGGGGCCCACGAGAACTCGCAGACTGCCCCCACATGAGCCCAAGAACGGACGGACTAATGGGCTGACGACGGCGAACACGAGAAGAGTGTGCCACACGTTACGGCTCCCCCAAGCCTCGGGACACGAGGTGCCACAAGTTACGTCCTCCTGCGTGCCCTCGAACAAAGCGCCATCCAAAGTGCTGGGCTGGCACGATGGCGGAACTTGCCGCAGGCAGCTGGACGTTGGACAATCTTGGCATCCTTGTCAGCCACTGTGGCCGCCCAATCGGTCATCTCGGGCCATCTTTACTGTGCTCTTTTTTAATGGCAAGATCCATACACATTGCACGGATGTCAATATGACGTGAGACGGAAAACACCGCCGGGCAACCGGGGAACGCCACACGAGAAGGCAGCGCCAGCGAGGCAAAGGAGGGGGGGGGAAAGGAGAGAGGAGGGGCGCCATTGGCCCGTCGAGGAGCACCTGTCTTGCGTGGGACGCCATGGGCCGTCCAGGATCACTGTCATTGTCTGTCAAGGAACATAAAACGTATTTATTGTGTGGGCCGCCATTGTCCGTCAAGGAACATCTTTATTCGCTGGGTGGGGCGCCATTGGTCCGTCGAGGAGCATCTTTCTTGCGTGGGGCGCCGCTGGCCGTCGAGGAGCACTGCCGATGTCGGGCGAGGCGCGTCCCGACGCACTCTGCGGACGTGGGGGGGCGACTGGAGGGGCTGGCCCCTTCTCGTACGGGTCTGGGTGCCCCCTCCCTTTGCTCGCAGGGGGGGGGAGAGGAACACTGTCGAAACATAACCAAAACATATCAAAACACAATCAAAACATCCGCCGACCCTGTCGGCGTGTGGTGCTACCCGCCCTTTCCCTGAGCCCTCCCCCTCCTCCTCAAGCGCGCCAACCAAAACGACAATGAGCAACGTCGTAAATGCGTCGACGGGAAGCCCCTTCCCTTTGATCCCTTCCCCGCCGGGGGGGGGGGTCCCGGAGGGGGGTCCCGGGGGGGGTGCCGGGGGGGGTCGCCACCCGGATACGCATCCCCCGTTTGCGGCTTATACAAAGGGGCCCTCTGTAGATGCGCTGGAGGAGGGGGGTCGCCACGACGGATCCGCAAGAGCGCCCCTAGACGGCCCCAGCCCAAGAACCCTTAAGAACGGCCAAAAGGAGCCCCCAGACGGGTCAAAAGAGTGCCAAAAGGACTCTGAAAAAGGCCCGGAGAGGCCTTCTCCTCCTCCTCCTCCGCCTCCTGCTCCTGCTCCTCCTCCTCCTCCTCCTCCTCCCCAACCTCCCCTGCTCCCCCTCCTCCTGCTCATCCTCTGCCTCCTCCTCCTCCTCCTTCTCCTGCTCCTCCTCCTCATCCTTCCCCCCCTCCTCCTCCCTCACTACTCCCCCCCCTACTCCTTCTCCTCCTACTCCTCCTCCTCCTCCTCCTGCGCCTCCTACGCCCCCACGCTCGTTTTCATCTTCGTCGTCTTCAGGGTCGGCGGCACCGGCCGTAAGGCCTTCGCAATAAGCAAAAATAGTCAAATCTTCAAGAATGGTCAAAACATAGTCTGGGGACGATTTGTTTTACTATTCTCTAGTATTTTGGGGTAGTTTTGTTTGAGCCCAGTGTGGTCCGAAATGGGCCCAACATGTGCCCACAATGGCCCAGGTCAGGGCTGGACCTAAACGTTGCTTCTCGTGCTGTCTTCGTGTTGTTGTTCGCTGTGCTCTCCCTGTGCTCCCGTATCTCCCTGCCAAAACGGGAAACCAAACACAGGCGAAGTCCAACAAAACAGCGTTTAGGTCCAGCCTTGGCCTAGGTGGCCTCCAACACGGCATGAGTTAGTCCAAGTCAGGGCAAGATTGCGTCCACAGTGCTGCCCAGAGAACGTGATATGTCCCCAAGGCGACTCCCATGGGCTGCCAGGCCTTTCCTTGGTACATCCTGCCCGGAAGAGGGTTGCGTACTCTCCTGTTTGCGCCCGTTGGGCTTCCGAGGACTCCAGGTCGCCACAGCATGGCCCCAGCAAGAGCCTGCAAGAGCCCCAAGAGGGACCTGCAAGCCCTGATGAGACTCCAACCAGGCCCTCAAGAGGCGATGTATGGGGGACGATGGGGGAAGGCCGTTTGACGCATTCCTGTTCTTCGGCTGGTGGCCTCCAGGATGGCTCCACCTCAGGTAGCCCCCATCGAGCCTCAAGAGAGCCTCACATGCTGCCAACAGCACCCCAATAGGGACCCATGGGGTACGCGACGTGTCAAACATTGACCACTGCTGGGGGCTGCTCGGACCGACTCCAGCTTAGCCTCAGCTTCGGCTTTGCTCAACTCCTGCCCATCCTGCCCTTCTCGCAACAATTCGCATGCCACAAAAGCTAGTGAACATTCGCGAAACGTCAAGAGCAACTAACCGGATGACTTTCGCACACACGCACATGGGTATGCATCGCATACTCACGCACATCTAACACATTGTTGTGCGATGGCCACGTGAAAACAAACCAGCGCGCGTATAAAGTACACACATATACATAGCTACGCACACATACCTATACGACCACCCTGCGGGTGATAAGGAGGTTGGGGGGGGAAGGGGCCCAGCAATGGGCAACAGTGGTGAATGTTGTTGTGACAATGCCAGTGGAGATAGTTGCGTTGATGCTCGCTCTTGGGAGCGTTGGTGTCGAGTTGTTTACGTCACCCTTTGCTCTTTGGCGCCGAGGGCCCCCGGGCCCGCAAGGCCCCTGGGACACCCGCACCAAGGCCCCTGGGACACCCGAGCCCCCCGGACCCCGACCCAACGTGCTCGGGGCCCTGCCTGTCGACGGCGGTCGCGCAAGGCACGACCAACAGCCGCGAGTCTACGTCGTCATCATCATCATCGACATCACCATCAACATCATCATCATCAACATCATCATCATCGTATTCATCAGGATCATCAGCATCACCATCATCATCATCATCATCATCATCATCATCATCATCATCATCATCAATGTCGTCATCATAATCACAAACATCAACACCATGAAGGCCATCATCACCAGCAGCATCGCACAATCGATCTCACATTCGGTCTCACTACCGATATCACAATCGATCTCACAATCGACGTCATCATCATCATCATCATCATCATCATCATCATCAACATCAACATCAACATCATCATCATCATCATCATCATCATCATCATCGCCATCATCAACATCATCATCATCACCATCATCATCATCATCACCATCATCATCAGAATCATCATCATAATCATCATCAACATCATCATCGGGACACCGACGGGACACGGACGGGACACCGGCGGAACACCGGCGGGACACCGCGCCGCCCCGGCCGCCCGGAAGGGAATCATTTCGTCCGGCCGCGCCTCAGCCACACGGGACACCAGCGGGACACCGGCGGGACACCGCGGGCCACCGGCCGCCCGGAAGGGAGTCATGTGGTCCGGCCGCGCCTCAGCCACACGGGACACTAGCGGGACACCGGCGGGACACCGCGGGCCCCCGGCCGCCTTGAAGGGAGTCATTTGGTCCGGCCGCGCCTCAGCCACAGGAGACTTTCTCTCGCCCGCCCACGCAGCTTCGCCTCGCCCGCACGGCACGCACGAACACGAAACCGAAATCGATTTCCCGGTAGGGGGGCTCTCCGTTCCACTTCGATCTCACCCCCAACCTCCGATACACATTTACACATGCTTGTGCACACGTTTATACGTGAATCCAGATACAGGTATACGTTTACATACCTGTATTTGTACATCAACCGCCCTATGAGGATATACACATGTCCCACTAGGCATCATGGCGAAAATCGCAGCGCACTCTACTTTTGTTTCTTGCAACTCGGCTCATGTTGCTTCATTGCTCGCCGCTTCTCACGAAACGGCCGTGCTTCTGGTCTAGGAGCGTTTCGACACAATTCGCTCCCACACCGCTTTTCTTCTTCCCGTTTACCGTGTTTCTCCTCCCATGCGCGCAGGTGCTCCGCGTCGTAATTTTTGTAGCAGAAGCAAACATAGCTGCCCGTCGCGCTGGACTCTGGATCGAGTGCGTCCTGTAACACGTGCTGAGCACCTTCCGCAACCTCTACAGGCGCCTGGTCACCGCCCATGTCCGTGCAGACCCAACCAGGGCAAGTGACGTTCACCCGCACGCTTTTGTGTTTCAAGCGACCGTCGACGGCTAGTATTTCGGCGGCGCGACGCACCAACGCTTTCGAGAACCCATAAGGGCCCATCCAAGTGCTCTCTGATGTCAAAACGTCTACAGACAGGCTCGCAACGTTGTCAAGGTCAGGAATGCTCTGTGCTCGTGCGAGCAAGCGCCGGTATTTCGGCGACAACATGTCGAAATTCCCCAAACTGGAACCGACAATCACCACAGACGCCCGGTCAACCAAGAACGGTACCAACGCCTCCGTCAGCAAAACGGGGCCCGCGTAGTTCACGGCGCGGCTATCTGACCAAGCCTCTGCGTCCCACCAACCGTACGAGTTACCCGCGTTGTTGACCAGTAGATCGAGCTTCGAGCCCCCAAGCCAGGCCTTGATCTGAGCCGCCGCCGAAGCTACCGCGGGGCCACCCTCCGCAAAATCGAGCTGAATGGGCGCGCAATTGCTGCGTCCGAGGGACTGCGCGGTCCGCTCGGCGTCGGCCAGACGGCGGCACACGGCGGCAACCCGGAAGCCCCGGCGCGCCAGCCGCTGCGCAATCTCAAGGCCCAGCCCACGACTGCATCCCGTGACCACGGCACGGCGCGGCGTGTAGGTGAGGGGTAACGATGAGTGGGGGACTGGCTCAGGGGGGGAAGCATCGAGCTCGAATCGGCGATGCGTCGCTGATAGATCGGCGATAAAAGGCCCCCGATGGCGAATCCGCACGGTCCCGCGCGGGCTTCCGGGCCCCCATCGCTGATCCATGGGCGATTGGGGGTCGATGCATTTCCCACTATGGGCCCAGTCCCCCTGCCGCTGAGCAGGGGGGTACGTCAACACTTGCGAGCGAAGGGCTCCCGCGAACAGCCATCTGCACCAAATCGGTTCGGGCCGAAACGACTACGGAAAAGGCTGCCCGACGCGTGCCGGCATGCCGCGGACGTTCAGCGCGAGAGGGGGCGCGCGCCCCGCGACGGACACGACTCGATCCATAATTCCCCGACGCCTCCTGCCAGTGGAGGAGGAGGAGGAGGGGGAGGAGGAGGGGGAGGAGGGGGAGGAGGAGGAGGAGGAGGAGGAGGAGGAGGAGGAGGAGGAGGAGGAGGAGTAGGAGTCAAGCTAGCCAGCTCGAGCGAGTCAAGCATGGCATGCCCATTCCTACCCGCCCTCCCACAACATAAGAAACAGTGATGGCACAACTGGGGGCTGCGCGGGCATTTCAGTGTCGCAGGTCCCAGAGCGCTGACTTCCAGGTCCCAGAGCGCCCCAGGAACGCCCCAAGAGAGCCGAGACGCCCCCGAGACGATCTGAGGGGCCTTGAGTCGCCGAAAGATCGTTCCAAGACGCCCAAGATGGCCTCCAGACGGCCGCAGACGCCGCCAAGAAACCGCGGGGAGCCTCAGGAGGCCCTCCAAGAGCCTGGACAAGCAAAAACCTCCCAGGCATTCGTCACCCCAGGGCCTCCTGGAACGCCCCGGCGCCAATGAATTGGCGAGCTAAAAACGTGCGCCGAGTCAAAGCGGGAGCGCAACTTTGAGAAAATTTCGCTCGGCGCCCAAGCGGGAAGGTCATTTCATTCACTTCGAGCGGGGGGGGGGTGCAGCGCCCAATTCTTGCCATGCACTTTTGCGGGGTGGGCGACAAGAACAGCTATGTGGGCAGGGAAAATCAGCATGGCATTGTTTCTGACAAGTAAGGTGGCCCCTCCCGCCTTGGGGTTGCCCCAGAAGTCCGCGCGCGATGTGCGCCGCGCCCCACTCCTGCCACGCATTTCGCATCGTCGACGACAAGACAGGCCATGATGAAAGGAAAAACGGCAACTCTGCATTGTTTTTTACAGTCAGGATGGGAGGGCCCGCGGCCCGCATGGACGTCCGCGCGCGATGTGCGCCGCGTCCCATTCCTGCCACATATTTTGCACCGTCGGCGACAAGGCAGGCCATGCTGAGAGGAAACAAACGGAGACTTTGTATGGATATTTTACAGTCAGGATGGGCGGGCCCGGATTGACGGCCGCGCGCGATGTGCGCCGCGTCCCATATGTGCGCCGCGTCCCATTGCTGCCACATCTTTCGCACCGTCGGCGACAAGGCAGGGCATGCTGAGAGGAAAAAACGAAGACTTTGTATTGATTTTTTCAGTCAGGACGAGCGGGCCCAGATTGACTGCCGCGCGCGATGCGCGCCGCGTCCCATTCCTGCCACGCTTTTCGCATCGTCGACGACAAGAAAGAAAATGTTGAGAAGAAAAGCGGCCACTTTGTATTGATCTTTTACAATCCGGATGGGAGGTCCCGGATTGGGTCGCTATCGGCCGGAATACGACGTAGGTGGGGGTATATAATAATAAAGAGCAAGGATAGGAGTAGGAGGAGGAGGAGGAGGAGGAGGAGGAGGAGGAGGAGGAGGAGGAGGAGGAGGAGAAGAAGGAGGAGGCGGCCCAAGCGTCGGGACGGCCGGCTGCCGGGCCGGCTGCCTGGGCCGCCTACCCCGGCCAGGAGCAACTTGCGCCCCCAGAAGCAGGCGGAGGCGCAGGCCGCCTTCGGAGCTGCCAGCGGCGTTGCCGCAGCTGCTGCTGCTGCCGCAGCTGCTGCTCCGGGGGCAGCAGCGGGCAGAGCAGAAGGACAGGGGGGGAGACGCGAACCGAGGAGGGAGGAGGTTCAGTACGGGGAGATGCAGCGCATGAAATTCTGGGATTTGCTGCCCTGGGACCGCCTGCACGACACGGTGTGCAGTGGCCGCGTGGTTCCAGGGGCCATCCGGTGCGCGGTGGCCGACCTGCGCAAGGCCCTGTGCGACGCCATGTTCGCGGCCACCACGGAGCAGGAGCAAGCGCTGCTTCTGAAGGCGGTTCTCTTCTCGGACCGCCTGCTCTTCGCCGCTGCGCGCAGGCGTCGAGGAGTGGCGCGGGGCCAGGGCCAGAGGGGCGAAACCCTGGCCCGGACCCTGGCGGGGCGCATCCGGCTAGCGTGGGAAGGCTGTTGGGACATCCTTTGCCAGGAGTCCGGGGTCCCAACAGGGGAGTTCGGAGCCGCGGCGCCGTCCGAGGCACGGCAGCTGGCCCGGGACATCCGGAGCATCAACGAGGCTCTGGCGGAGGAAGACATCCGAGAGGCCCTCAGAGTCGTGGGCGGACGGGCCCAGATGGCCTCCGACAGCAAGGCCCCGCGGTGCCTCCGCGACCTTTTCCATGCGGGCGGCCGCGCAGCCTGCCCTGATGGCGGCGGATCCGGAGGAGGAGGACGTAGACCGCTTCTTGGGGGGGGGGCCAGGCGGCACGAGGAACGAGCACTGGGCGTGGCTGCCTCGCCACGCGGCTGCGTGGGAGAGTTTCCAGCGTGTGGCCCTGCGGCTGCAGCTCGGCCGGGCCCCCAGGGAGGCGCACGGACCCTGGCTGTCCTGGCAGGGGACGGGGAGGAAAAACGCAAGGTGCGACCCCTCGCGCTGGGGAGCGTCCACAGGCGCGCCGCCTCGAAGGCCGTCCGCCGGATGTTCACTGGCAGGGTGGCCGCGGCGACGGGGCAGAACGAGTAATACTCAATGGGAAGCGCCCGGGGGGCAGAACGCATGCACAGAGCGCCGCGCTGCTGCAAACTCCGCCTGGACGTGAGCAGCGCCCACAACGAATTCGACCGGGCGGCCGCGGCGACGGCGGTGTCGACCTTGGTCCCGGACCTGCTGCCCTGGGCGCGCCTGGGCTTGTGCGCGGCTGCCACGCACGTGCACGTGGCGTGCGACGGCACGCGGATCTTACTCCCGAAGGAGCGCGGCGGGGACCAGGGAAGCGCCCTCACCAATCAGGTGCTCCCCCTGTGTTACCTCTGGGTGGCCGGCGCCGTGGAGCAGGCAGCAACGGCCGCGGCGGAACCGGGGAGGGGGTGCTGCTAGCAAGACGACCTCGACGTCATGTGTGACCCCTCCAGAGCCCCAGCCGCCGAGGAAGCTTTCGCGCGCGCCTGCGCCGCGGTAGGCCTCGGCGGCAACCTGGCCAAGACCAAGCTGAACCCAGGCCGGGAGGTCGACGTGGCGGCGCTCCCTGGCGGCGCGAGCTGGAACCCCGGGCCCTGGTACTCCGCCACGGCGCAATGCCGACGGTCCCAGCGACCCCCGCTGCTGCGCCGGCGGAAGGGAGCCGAGGATCCTCGCCGAGGGCAGCCCCGAGGTGTCGGCGCTGCAGACAGCCCGAGGGAGGCTCCACCAGAGGCTACGCACTCTCTGCGCGGCGGGCCTAGAGAAGCACCTGGCGCCCACCCTCCTGCGCACGATCCGAGGACGGGCTCTGACTTCGCGTTCCTGGCGCGCACCTGCGGCATCCCGAAAAGGGAGGCGCGGGCTCTGGCCGCGGAGTACGCGCGCGCTCTGGGAGACCCGGTGGACGACGCCGCGTGCAGGAAACTCTTCCTCGCCGCCGCCGCTGGATACTGCGTGCTGCAGAGCGCGGAGCTCGCGGCCCCCGCGGCGAGCGCAGCCTCCTGGCACCTCTGCGGCGGCTCGGCCTGGAGAGCGCCGCCGCCTTGGCAGAGCGCTGAGCCCCTGGGCGCGCCGCGCCTTGCCTGCGGCCACGGCGACGCGCCGGGTTGGGCTAGGGGACGACACCGCCCACGTGGGCGACGAGGCACTGGCAGCTACGCAGCACACCGTGGCTACGGCCTCCCTCGCTGCGGCTGCCCGCCTCGCCGCCGACGAAGCGGCCTCGGACCCCTCGGCGGCGACCGCCCTGCGCTCCGCGGGGGGGCCAGGAACGACCGCACTCCTGCAGGTGCCGACGCTGCCCTGCCACCGGCTGACGAACGCGCAGTTAGACATTGCGCTGCGGGTCCGGCTCCACCTCGACCTGCTTTGGCTGCGCGGGCCCCGCGCAGGCGGCAGGCGCTGCTGGGCCGTGACAGGCGAGGCTGTGCCAGCACCGGCACCCAGAATCTGCGGCGCGCCGATGGGCCCCAAGGAGCGGCACGCGCGCGGCTGCAAGGTGGGCGGATGGCTGGTCCGCCGCCACGACGCGGGCTGCGCGGCGCTCGCAGAGTGCACGGTGCGAGGAACAGGGGTGCGCCGGGCACCGAGAAGTCATCCTCCCTCACGCCGCGCCGGAGAGCCCTGAGGCGCGGATGGACCTCGTCGTCCACGCCTCGCGCCTCGCTGAGCCGCACATGGTCGACCTGACTGTGGTGAGCGCGCTCACGCAGGACGCGCGGCGAAAGCGGGCCTGCTACCCTGGGGTGGCTGTGGTGCCCTTCGTGGTGGATGATCACGGCCACCTGGGGGAGGAGGCGCTGGCCTTGACGAGGCTGCTAGCGCCCGCCGAGGACACGGCTCGCTCCGCGGCCACTTGGCGACTACACCAGTCGCTCGGGTGCGTCCTCCAGCGGAACGCCGCCGACGCGGTGCTGGCGGCGACGCAGGCGCAGGGCTGGGCCGCCAGCGCCAGGCGCGGAGTCAGAACTGGGGGCTAGACTGCCGCGCGCCTTGCGCCAGGCAACCGTGGGGCAACGCTGACTCCGGACTGCGAGCGCCGCGCTGGTCCCGGGCCCGGCCAGCGACCGGGCCGTGGGCACTGCGACGCTGCTGGGGCGGGGGCTGCTGGCGGCGCCGGAGGCCAGCGGAGCACTGGGGCACAGGGCACGAGCCGCTGGGCGGCCCTCGTGCGCGGAACTGGCGGCGCGGGAGCTGCTGCTGCTGCTGCTGCTGCTGCTGCTGCTGCTGCTGCTGCGAAGCCGGCTGCTGCTGCTTCTGCTGCTGCTGCTGCTGCTGCTGCTGCTGCTGCGAAGCCGGCTGCTGCGGGGGGCGCGGGTTGTGACGCGCGCAGGGCACTGGCCGCTGCCGGGGGCGCGGGCGGCAGCGCGGGGCGACTGGCTGGCGGCGCGGCGCGGGCCAGCCAGGCTGCGCCGGGGAGCAAGGCCACCTCTTCCTCGCGGGGCCCGCCGAGCTCCCGTGTAACGGAGGGTATAGAGGCCCCAGCCGGCAGACCCCTCCCCCCTGGGAGTGGCCGCTGTCTCTGACAGCCGGCCACCCCCGTGGGAGCCGACCCCGGCTACGGAGAAGTCTGCGGGCTCCCGACCACAGAGCACCGGCCGCGCGGGAAGACTCGCGGCCGCCTCCTGGAGGAGGAGGAGGAGGGGGAGGAGGAGGAGGAGGAGGAGGAGGAGGGAGGGAGGAGAGGAGGAGGAGGAGGAGGAGGAGGGAGGAGGAGGAGGAGGAGGAGGAGGAGGAGGAGCAGGAGGAGGAGGAGGAGGAGGAGGAGGAGGAGGAGGAGGAGGAATAGGAGGAGGAGGAAGAAGAAGAGGAGGAGATGGAGGAAGAAGAGGAGGAGGAAAAGTCCCCTCTCTTCTTTGCAGTCCTCCTGCCCCGATCGTCGCAGCC
This sequence comes from Prorocentrum cordatum, assembly GCA_963575745.1. NCBI lineage: Eukaryota > Dinophyceae > Prorocentrales > Prorocentraceae > Prorocentrum > Prorocentrum cordatum. The sequence continues at coordinate 50,603 of CAUYUJ010014294.1, forward strand.
CTTGAGCACGCTGCCAGGCACAGTCGCCTCTCGCTGCAGACATGGGTGCGGAGCGCGCCGCTCTCGACGGACAGCTCCCAGCGAGGAGGGCTCACAACGAGAGCTCGCAGCCCTGGCCGCCATGGGCCGTCTGTGCCTCGGCGTCGCCTGCGGCTGCTGACGCGCAGTGGGTCACGGACCCACTGCGCTTCGGTAGCCGCAGGCGTCGCTGTGCACCTCTCCCTTGCTGACCCAGGGCCGGCACGGGGAACGCGCACAGGTGCACGGCGGAGCGCGCGAGCCGATGGGGCGAGGGCGCGGCCTTCAGAGGAGGCATATGGGGGCAACGTGGAAGGGCTCGGACGACGTTTGAGAAGCTTCCTCAGAGCCCTCCGTGTGCTCCAGCTCGGCTGCTGGAGCGCAGTGGGTCCGCAAGGGGGACGTGCAGAGGTGCACGGCGGAGCGCGCGAGGCAGTGGGGCGAGGGGGCGGCCTTCAGAGGAGGTGTGGGGGCCACGTGGAAGGGCTCGGACGACATTTGAGGAGCTTCCCCGGAGCCCTCCGTGCTCCAGCTCCGCTGCACCCTTGGGCACGCGGCTGCAGAGGGCCGCGGGGAGGCCGGGTCCGAGCGCGCACGCCAGTGCTGGAGGAGGAGGAGGAGGAGGAGGAGGAGGAGGAGGAGGAGGAGGAGGAGGAGGAGGAGGAGGAGGAGGAGGAGGAGGAGGAGGAGGAGAAGGGGGGGGGGACCCCCGTGGGACCGCGCAGACGGCCCTTCCGGCAAGGGGCCACCCTGGCGCGTGGCCGATCCACCGGTGCCTAGCACAGTAGGTGCCCGACCACGAGAAAATTTCCACAAGAGACCCAACCCTGATACAGTCGGGGCGTTAACCTAAGGAACCCTAAATAAGGAACGGGGCCCCTTTCTCCCAAAAGTTGAACTTCGATTTCCCATGGAAAACCTCAGGAAAACAGAAGGCAAACTGTAGAACAATCAAGGAACACCGAGTCCCTCCCCAACGAAAAGGGTTCCTTCTTCAGGGCCCCGACTGTACCCCAGGACGCCCACCGATTGTTGGTGTGGAAACGCCACGCTCTCCTTGGCAAAACCATCGAAACCCAAGAAACCAGGGGCACCCTGGACGCAAACAGTGTGTTTCTTGGCATGGGCCTCCACTGTACTCCTCAAGCTTCCACAAGAAACCCAACCCTGATACCCCAGGACGCCCACCGATTGTTGGTGTGGAAACGCCACGCTCTCCATGGCAAAACCATCGAACCCCAAGAAACCCGGGGCACCCTGGACGCAAACAGGGTGTTTCTTGGCATGGGCCTCTACTGTACTCCTCAAGCTTCCACAAGAGACCCAACCCTGATACCCCCAGGACGCCCACCGATTGTTGGTGTGGAAACGCCACGCTCTCCATGGCAAAACCGTCGAAACCCAAGAAACCAGGGGCACCCTGGACGCAAACAGGGTGTTTCTTGGCATGGGCCTCCACTGTACTCCTCAAGCTTCCACAAGAAACCCAACCCTGATACCCCCAGGACGCCCACCGATTGTTGGTGTGGAAACGCCACGCTCTCCATGGCAAAACCGTCGAAACCCAAGAAACTCAGGACAGCCTGGACGCAAACAGGGTGTTTCTTGGCATGGGCCCCCACTGTACTCCTCAAGCTTCCACAAGAGACCCAACCCTGATACCCCCAGGACGCCCACCGATTGTTGGTGTGGAAACGCCACGCTCTCCATGGCAGAACCATCGAAACCCAAGAAACCCGGGGCACCCTGGACGCAAACAGGGTGTTTCTTGGCATGGGCCCCCACTGTGCTCCTCAAGCGCACCGGTCCGGCACGGGGGAAACGCGCACGCAGGTGCGCGGCCGCTCACGGTGCGTGCGCACGCGGGCGACGCTCCAGGCCCGGCGCCTCCGAGGCCCAGACAATGTGTTTATCCTGTTGGCCAGCGAACCTTCCGACGAACCAGAACTGTGGACTCCATCGTATCGACGATCTCTCGAAAGGGGCGTCGAAGCTGATGGATCCCAGAGGGATGAGGTTCACAGCTCCCCGACTTGCGGCTGCTCTGCCTAACAACGGATGGGCCCCAAGCTTCCCCTAATCAAGCTGCTTGCCTCGCAAATAGTCCTCGGCTTTGCATTGCCTTGTGCTTGCGCTACTTGTCATCGCACTGCGCTGCTTTAAACGATTAATTGCCATGTGTACCTGTGAACGGCACTCCCATGCGTTGCATTGCATTGAACCTCTGTTTCGCAGAACACTGAATTCTGAATTCCATTGCGTCGCGTTGCAAATCCACCATCGTGCGGCGAAACACTGACTCGACTGCTCTGAAGGGCCGTGTGATCCCCGATGCTGACTCTTGCGCGTGATCTGGAGCCCGCACCCCGAACGCTCTGGATTCCTGGGCGCTCTCCAGCCTTTCTGGGCGCTCCTGGGGTGTGGCGCACGACTGCTCCCGAGGCGTCGGAAGCGTGCTTCGTGGTCTCGTGGTCTTGGGGCCCCGCACTGGAGCTCCCTCGAGCTTCTGTGGGGCTGTCGCCCCGAGGCGGCCTCCGAGAGGCCTCCAAGACGGCGACAGGGCCTGCCCTCCAAGCACGCCGCAGCCAGACCGCCGGAGCCGTTCCTTTACGGTCGAGCCTCCAAGACGCGCCTAGGGCTAGAATCAAAATGATGCTGATGACGATGACGACGATGACGACGATGACGATGAGGATGATGATGATTATGCTGATGCTGATGATGGTGCTGATGATGATGATGATGCTGATGCTGATGATGGTGCTGATGATGATGATGATGATGATGATGATGAGGATGATGAGGATGATGATGATGATGATGAGGAGGAGGAGGATGATGATGATTATGCTGATGCTGATGATGGTGCTGATGATGATGATGATGATGCTGATGCTGATGATGGTGCTGATGATGATGATGATGATGATGATGATGATGATGATGATGATGATGATGATGATGATGATGATGATGATGATGATGATAGGAGGAGGGAGGAGCGGGAGGAGGAGTGAGGGCGCGGGGCGCTGCCTCTGCAAAACGAGGGCCCGGCGCCACGGCATGGTTGGGAAAAACAGCTTCGCAAACGTAAACTCTGCGGAGCTCCGCGCGGATGCCTCGGATCGGCGCTGGGCTCCCCCTCCCTGGCGCGCGGGGCGTGCTGGGGGCGGCGCCGGAGGCGACGCCAAGGGGCTCCAGATGAAGGGGCCCTGGGACACACAAAAACATACACACACACACAAATAGCAGGATGCCCCGTATTTTCCCATATTTTCAAAGCTTCTGTCTTCCCCCCCCACTTCCCATGTTTTCCCATATTGTCTGGGGAATCGACGACTCATTGTGTCTGTGTGTGTTTTTTCTCCCTCCTGTGCTCGTATGCACATTCTGTTCTTCGAAAAGGACTCCCGAGAGGCCCCCCCCCAAACACACCGTATGGTGGCCTGCGGAGAGCCCCCCGAGGCCTGCCTCCTGGGAGGCTGCGATGCGCCCGACCAGGTGCCTGCTGCGCCGCGCGGCCTTGCTTCCATGTGCTCCGAGGTGCCCCGAGACAACATTCACGTCGGTCCCTGGGCCAATCGGGCCCTCAGTGTCAAAACAGGGCTAGGATCGGGATGAATCGCTCCAGAGCGTTCCGGAGCGCTCTGAGAGCGTTCCGGAACGCTCTGGAGCGGCCGCGGCGCCCAATACATCCTCCAAACCCGCCGATTCTCAGAGATTTCGAGTTCTCCCGATCCGATTTTGTCCCGATCTTCGCGTCGTTTTCAAGACCACATTCACGTCGGCCCCTGGGCCAATGGGGCCATCAGTGTGGGCCCTGGAAACGACAGGGCCGGTTTTTTAACCGGTTCCGCTTTGCCGTTTTTGTTGATGGTTCCGACGCGTTTTTGTTGTTCTTGTACCGGTTCCGTCGCCGTTTTGTGACCGGCTCTGGCTGGCTCCGGTTCCGATCCTGGAGCCGTTTTTCTTTGCCGTTTCTGGTCGCCGTCTTTTTGCCGTGTCCATCTTCAAGGGGCATTTCTTTGGAAACGGTGAAAAAATCGGCCCTGCCGTTTTCCGGGGCCCGCAAAAGGTCGGGCCACCTGCTGGCACACCGATGGCTTATTTGGCGCAGCTGCTGTGCACTCATAGTGCCCATGCCGCCTGCTGCAGGGAATCGCTCCTCATGGGGGCCCAAAGAATATACACCACCACCACGTCGATTCCTCCTCTCTCCTGTTTCCAGCGAGAGGGAGGGGGGGAGGGAGGTGGTGGTGGTGTATATTTCTGGGCCCCCCACCTCATGGCAGTGCGTTCAGGTTCGTTCCCATTCGTTCCTGTGACTTCTTGCTTTCTCATTTCGATTGTGATGCGCATCAGGCGGTGCAACAGTGCAGTACCATGCAGTGCGCCGCTCTGCACGGAACGCCAACGCATTCCAATGTATCGCCTGACAGGAGAAGAACACGCGGCGCAACGCAAGGCACCGCATCGCAAAACAAACATTGCAAGGCCATTGCTCTGCAATGCAGCACCGTTTAGCTTATCCGTAGGTGCAGTTCTCTCAGAGCAGTGGGTCGCGCCGCGGGGGAATCCGAGAAACACCAAGTCCGACTCCAAACCAGAAGCGCATGACGCCGCGGCTGCGAGTACTTCGGTAACAGATCCCAAAAGGAACTTCCACCCTGAACTATCTGGGGTGTCGTGCTCATCTCGGGGCCTCTGTGCACCCCCGTGCCCCCTTAGGGCATGCCCTTGCGCCTGCCTCCCACCCGCCGGCCCGCCCTCCTGGCAGCCTGCCCCTTCGGTGAAGGCCCGCTCGCGCTCAAATAAGGCCCTGCCCGTGTGGCCTGCCTGGTAAGGTCCGCCGGCCCGCTGGTGAGGGCCCATCCGCCCATCCCGCCTCCACAAATGACCGCTCGCCCGCCCGCTTTTGTCCGCCAGTCGGTGCCAGTCGGGGTCCGCCCGCTCCGCCCGCCCGTCGGAGACCGCCCGACCAGTTCGAGTCCGCCCGCCTGTCGGCTCGGGTCCACCTGCCCTCAATCTGCCCGACCGTGCGTGGCCAGCGACGACAGTGCGAGCACATCTTATGGAGGCGAAAAAACGTTGATGATCATGTTGGTGGTGACGACGATGACTTTTCCCTGGCTGTACAATAACTTGAACTGACCCATATTGCAAGGCACCGATCGGATACCTCAGCGAGGACATTCAACTGGAACTAGATGGCAGCAGAAACCAGCTCCCACAGGAGGACGGAGGTCAGGGATAGATGTAGCATCGCCTGGTAAGTCATGGCCGATTCGCATCTCCCATACCGACGCACCTCTCAGACCGCGTAATGTCGTGTCGGTGATAAGCTCATGAGGCACGTCGGCCTGCCTGTACTTGACAAAAGGCTACCTCGATATCGGCTTGCCACGGCGGAGAATCTCAGCGCCCAGGTCGCCTTGCGCTCTCATCAAAACACGATATACTCCAACATGCCAGGCTGAGTACAATCTCTTTCCTTGGCCTGCGGGCAGCCGTGGTAAGCGGGGTCCGCAGATGGGCAAATTGACCCATCGGGGCAGCAAGAATCGCCCGCGCACTTAGTGTCTCCAGTTCCTGGGCACGACACACTGTCTCCGACCGAACAGGTCACTGGCGGAGGAGGCGACGGCGGCGACGGAGGGCCCGGCGGTGGTGGGCTTGGTGAAGGGCTCGTCGGGCAGTAGAAGATCATCTCGTAGGCCGTCCCAGCAGGGCAGGTCATCAGGCCGACGCCGTCGTCGTAGGAATAGCCGTAGACTCCAGGACACATCTGATGCACAGTCTTCACGTAAGCTGTGTCTTTCACAGGCCCAGTGCGGCAAGCTTCTGGAGACTCTGGAGGCGTGGGGCAACAGTAGTCCTTACAGAGCGCGTCTTGAGGTTGATGATCCTTCGCTATGGCATTGTTCCAGCTCTGGAACGTCAGCTTGCTGCATGGGGCGTAGCAGCCAACGACTTCACCAGTATTTGGATGAACAGCCTTCAGGGACACTGTGCCCGCCTGGCCCAACTTCTCGGCGTCGGGGCACATGTCTGTGGAGATGTGGGCGCAGTTGATTGTCTGTGTCACGTTGGTCTTCTGCACAACTCGAGCCTTGCAATCGCCCTTGATGACCAGTCTGAAGGGCACGGTAAAGCCATCCACCATGCTGATATCAAGCCAATCGCATCCCGTATACTCCCCAGGCGGGTAGGTTGTGTTACACGGCTGTCCAGCCTCTCCAAAAGTGGCTTCAAACTTGCTGTCAATCGCAGGCGCGCAACCAATATGTTCGTCACAGGTCTCGTCCGGACCTCCGCTACCACCGATGGCACACTGGTCTCCAGCGCTGCTGCAGCGGAACTTCGGCCAATAGCGGGTGGCTTTCAAGTTGTCCGTAACAATCATGTCATGCGACATTCCAGGGTCCAACTTGATGTTCTGAGGGTCAGGTCCCACAGCCGCCCCCGCTTCGTGGGCTATCCACATCGGCTCAGTCTCACAAGCGCTTGTGATCCGTAGCCTCGTTGGTTGGTCATCTGCGTTCCCAACCCAAATGACTGAGGCCAATGCCAGGAGCTTGAGCGCCATGTTTATTTCTCTGCTGCAGCGACGGTTGACTAAGAGAACCTAATACCAATGGCCAAACGCAAGTTCTGTGCCCAAGTGGCTAGCAACGGCAATCTGAAAGGATCGTAATGATGAGGATGCCATGATGGTGATACTACGCAATGATGGTGACGGTGCCAATGCTGCCTTTCTCCTCCGAATCATCCTGCCGCTGCTGGTGCTGCTCCTCCTACTCCTTCTGCTTCTCCTCGTCCTCCTCCTTCTCCTCCTCCTTCTCTTCGTCCTCTGGTTGCCCTTCGGTGTCCACCAGTCTCCTTCTGGTGGGAGCTCGGGACATGGGACAAGCCGCTGTCAAGGAGAGGCCAGGTGTGCTTCTCAGCCAAGTGCATATAGGCGTTCTATCTCCCTTATAGGAGTGCAAATAAGGCTCGAGTGTCTCCTACCGGGGCGAGTGGGGGCCAGGCAACCCCAGGTCATCAAACTTCGCGCTTCGGGCTGCGCGACGCGCGTCTACCTTCTCACTCTTGCGCCCACGCCTGGGAACGATACCTCTCCAGCCCAGACCGCGATCCTACTCGCGCACCTGTGGGGGACCTTGGTGCTCCGATAGTCAGGGGCCATAGCTCCGACGTCGTTTCTCAACCCGTGGACGCCAGAACTCTCGTCGCTTTCCCCGGGACCACTTGTCTCACCCAGGATAACATCTTTTGGATGGCCCCACTGCTCACAAACGGCCCCCGGAAGCAGAATTCGACGAACAACGCCAGGGTTCCAGTAGCCCGCTGGAGCTCTGGGCAGCCGCGGGTGTGGCGAGTCAAAGGGGGGCGAGGGGAAGAGGAAGGGGGGGGAGGAGGGAGGAGGATCTGAGGGAAGGAGGAGGGGAAAAGGGAGGGGGGACGGGGAGCAGGGGGGATGGCCGGGTGGAGGAGGTGCCCTCGCCCGTGGAGCACGCGAGCTGCCGCCGAGTGGAGGCTGCGCGTGCACCGCTCTTTCTTTGTTGGTGCTATCGTCCTCGAGCTCCCATGTCCTCCACGTCCTGATCATCCTCGGTCCCCCTCTCTGACAAGTGGGAGGAGTACTAAGACAAGGCCTGCGGCGAGGCACGCCTTGTCGAGGCCAGTGCCACGAACAGAGGCGAGCTAGACGGAGTCGAGACCATCCAGCAACAGATCTTCGAGGACGGACAGGTCCAGATCTTCGAGGAGCCGCAGGCCAAAAAGCCTTGCAATGCCCTCGATGATAGGCATGCCATGAGCCAGAAGAGCCAGCAGGAGTTGGACTCGGCCATCGGCCAGGCACACCTTGTCGATGCCAGCAAGAAGAACGCTGCTCTCGACCCTCGGCACCGCTGCGACCAAGTATAACCAACATAGCCAGAGCTCGAACATCACCCGTGAATTAGGTCGATGCCATCGGCATCTTCGACAACATGCTTGTCCGAGCAAAAAGGTGGCAACCACAACAATGAATTTGAAGACGACCTGGCATACCAAGACGAAGATTTCCCTTCAGTGCCGCCGTTTCCCACGCTCGGGCGCTCGGCGGGGCAATGGGCACCGGGGTGGCTTGGCCGTGCCCCAGGGATCCGAAGCCCTGGGCTATCTTGGGTCGATCTTGAAGGCTTCTTGAGCCGTTGTGCGCCTCGTGACAGCCCAAAAGGCGAATTTGCTAAACATATACGTTCTCTGAGGGAGTGGGACGGTTTTTGCTTCTGGAGGGTCTCTTGGGACGCCTCTGGGCGGCATGTCGGGACGCCTCTGGGTGCCTGCCTGCGTTTGTCGGGGGAGCTGGAGAGGCGCAGAGCACGGCGGCCGCGAGGGTGGCTGGGGTGGGGGGTGCGCCTGCTGCACTCGGTCTACCCCTGGATGTGTGCGGCTGTGTGCAGGAGGTGTGCGTCGGCGCGCACGTGTCCGAAGCCCGTGAGCACTGCCCCCTCGCCGTTCCCGCTGGCCTGCTTTCGTCGTGCTGCTGCGCGCGTGGCCGCGGCGCCAACAATGTGCGTGCGCGCGCGCGCGCGTGTGTGTGTGTGTGTGTGTGTGTGTGTGTGTGTGTGTGTGTGTGTGTGTGTGTGTATGTGCGCGCGTGTGTGTGTGTGTGTGTGTGTGTGTGTGTGTGTATGTGTGTGTATGTGTGTGTGTCTGTGTGTGTGTGTGTGTCTGTGTGTGTCTGTGTGTGTGCTTTGTTGTTTCCCCTCCTTTACGCCCCTCCCCCCTTTGTGGGCGCGTTATCTCGGATGGAGGGGCAGGGAGCTCTTCGAGCTGGTTGTGGGAAGGGAGACGGCAAGCGGTGCCCGCTCCCATCCTCCCGAGCGTGCCCCTCCAGACCTCAGCCCAACCGCCAATCGTCTGAATGTCCTTTATCCTCCCTGCTCCTCCGCATCATCCGCTCATCTTCTCCTCCTTGGTCCGCACTCCTCCTCTGCCCATCTCCTCCTACTTCTCCTGCTTCCTACGTCGTTTCCCCCCTCCCTTCCTCATGCTTACCACCCTCTTCCCCTTCTCCTGCTACCCAGGTATCAGCATTCCCTTTATCCTCCTGCTCTTCCAACTCCTCCTTCTCTTCCTCACCATCTCTCCATCACCTCTCCCACGTCCCCCTGCTCCATCATCTTTTGTGCTTCACCACCTCCTCCTCATCCTCATCCCGTTTTAGTCGTCCTCCCCCTTTTCCACCATCATCCTCCTCCCCTCCTCCCTCGCTCCCTTTTCTTCCTCAATACCCCCCTTCTCCCTGCTTCCTCCTCTTCCTCGTCCCACGTCGTATGGCGACACCGTCCTGGCCACAACCACGCAACCTCCTTCTCCTCCTCCTCCTCCTTCTCCTCCTCCTCTTCCCGCCACCCACCGCTCGCGGGGGAGAGGGATCGCGGGATGGAGAGGGGGAGCGAGGAGGAGGGGAGTGCGGGAAGGGGTAGGAGTGGAGAGGGGACGCATCTCTTCTGCAAGGAGGGATGAGAGTGGAGTGCACGCAAGAAACACCACACAACATGCAATGCACACTCCCATTCCAGCGCCCACATAACGGAAGCACGGCCATTAGAACGTGAGTCATCTGCCGACACTCACATGTTTACATAAAAAAATGTATAACTATATATATATATACACATGTGTATACATACATACGTTTGCGCCCCTTGTCACGTGATTTATGTACATGGTCTCTGGCCGGACTTTGTTATTATAATAAGAGCCCACACGCGAGGGCTGAAAGTGACCCTCGCGTCAGCTGTGTCACCGTCCATCCTTCTTCACGAAGGAAACCGCACCCTTGAAAGACGAGCCCGAAGCGGGGGAACTCGAACTCACACTTCGCGCCCTCCGCCCCAAGATGACCCCCAGACACCGCCAGCAGGGCCCCTGAGAGGCCCCCCAGACACCTCAGCAGGCCCGTACGGAGGCCCAAGTCAGGCCCCCAAAGGCCACCGCTGGGCCGTCTCGGGCGACACTCAGGCTGTCTTCGGGCCCCCTTCGGCCGTCTTGATGCCCTTCGAGAGAGATTTCAGGACGATGTTCGACACATCCTTTTAAACCTGCGATGTTGATGATTGGTCATCTGTTTAAGGAGGCCCCTAGCGGAATCACCATTTCGGCGGTCTCGAAGGCGCTCTTGGACCGCTTGGACCGTGCATTATCTGGATGTCGTGTTCTTCCTGTTTGGACCGCCCGCTTTCCAGAAACATATGTTTTCCCCGTGTGGGCCGCTCGCTTTCCGAATGTCGCGTTTTCCTAGCGTCGACAATCCATCTGGGCTCAGAGCTGCCACAAAGTGTGCACAAACTATTTGCTGTCACCGCTTGGACCGCTCGCTCTTCAGAATCATGCGTGTTCCCCGTTTGGACCGTCCGCTGTCCGAATGTACTGTTTTCCCTGTTTGAACCGCCCGCTTTCCAGAACCATCCCCCCTCTTGGAACCGGGCAACTCTCGGGCCGTCTTCGGGTCCTCTTGAGCCCTCGCGGGGCCCTCTTGGCAGGCTCGTTGGCAATCTTGGAACGATCTCGGCGACATCTTAAGCCCTCTTACCCTGTCGGAAGCGTCAAACTGCGAGAACGCTCAAACCACTAAAGAGGATCGCTGATGTGTCCCTTGAGGCCATCTCGGGGATCCTTCTGGAGCCTTCTTGGGACTTCTTGGAGCATCGTGAACCGTTTCGAGGTTCTCCTGGATCGTCGCTAACCACTCTTGGATTGTCTCGGTGTCTCTTGGACCCTCTGGAGCCATCGTGGAAATAATCTTGAACCGTCTTGGGCCCTCTTGGAAACCAGTTTGGGGCCATTTTGAGCCACCTTGGGGCCCTCTTGCCGTACAGTTGACCTGTATGGGGCCTGCGATACCAAGACGATGCCAACAACATGTTACGTAATTAAGATCTCTAGCGAAGTCATCGTTGTGGGCAAGACCAAGACCACGACGCAGTCGGCAGCATCTAATTGTTGAGAGTGTGCACCTCTGGGCAAGAGCGATGCCGACAAGACCTCATGTGTGGATTTCCCCAGCGAGATCGACATGTTGGGCAGAACCAAAACAACGACGGCGTCGACAACATCTCATTGTTGTGAGGATGCCCCATAGCGACCTCGCCATTTGAGCAAGAACGGTATCGACCTCATCTCATCTGTGTGAGGAAGTCCCTAGCGAACTCGCCATTGCGGGCGAACGTAAGGCGTGGCAGAACCATCTTGTTGGGCTATGTTTGGCCGTATTCCGGCCTACTAGGAAAGACCCCAAACCATTTCAACTCTCTTGAGGATGTCTCCGACGGGGTATCATGTTTGGCTACCAGACCTGCTTGGTACGAGGACGGGGTCACCACAACTTACTTTGTGTTGGCGCGAGACCGCTGGCCTGTCCGTACTTCTGGTACCTCTTGCGTCCTCTCTTCCCCTCGCCCTTGTCGCATCCTTGGGGAGTATGGGGTCCCTCTTGGGATCCGGGGAGACCCTCGGGCTGTCTTCGGGCCATCTCATTTCGTCTTGACGCGAATGCCTGCTTCGATCCGCATGACCATCTAGGCGATGTGACTGCTTGCATCGGCATGGCCATTTGAACCCGCCTGGCCGCGCTGAGATCCTTGGACGGTTTAAACCACCTGGAAATTCAAACCCGCCTGACCGTTTCAATCCGCGTGGCCGATTTCACTCGCCTTGCCGTTTTACATCGCTTGGCCGTTGCCGCTCGTCTGGCCGTTCGAACCCGCCTGGTCGATTGAAGCCGCCTGACCATTTTAACTCGACTGGCCGCTTTAACCCGCTTGGCCAGTTCACCCCGCCTGGCCGCGCTGGAATCCATGGCCGTTGTAACCCGCCAAACATTCGTAACCCGCCAAGCCGTGTTAACCCGCCTTGCCGTTATAACTCGCCAAGCCGTTGTAACTCGCCTGGCCGTTTGAACCCGCTTGGGCGGTTTAACCCGTCTGGCCGTTTCAGCCCACCTGGCCGTTTTAAATCACTCTGGCCCGCCTAACCGTTGTAAGCTGCTTGGTCGTTTGAAACCGCCTGACCATTTTAATCCGCCTGGCCGTTTTAACCTTCTGTTTCAATCCGTGGCGAAGAGGAGGAGGAGGAGGAGGAGGAGGAGGAGGAGGAGGAGGAGGAGGAGGAGGAGGAGGAGGAGGAGGAGGGAGGAGGAGGAGGAGGAGGAGGAGGAGGAGGAGGAGGAGGAGGAGGAGGAGGAGGAGGAGGAGGAGGAGGAGGAGGAGGAGGAGTCTTAGGGCCCTCGTGGGCACCCTTCAGAGACGTTCGGGCCGTCTGCGGGCCTTCTTGAGCTGTCTCGGAATCCGTCTGGGAGCCTCGTGGGCAGTATTGGCGTGATGTCAAAAACGACGTCGACAGCATCTCGCTGTTGTGAAGATGTCCATCGCGAAACCGCCATTTTGGGCAAGAGTGATGTCGAGAACATCTCGTTTGTGCGAGGACGTCCCGAGTGAAATGGTCATATCAGGCACGACCGAGACCACACGACGACGTCGGCAACATTGCATGCTTGCGAGAACGTTCATAGCCACAGCGCCATTCTGGGCAAGAGCGATGTCTACAACACTTGTTGTTTGTGAAGGTGACCCTAGCGAGACATTTTTTGGGGCGAAGTAGGGCGTCTCAGAGCCATAGTGTTGGGATCTGTTCGGCCACGAGGCCTTCCGAGAGCGATTTCAAAAAACCTCAGAGTTTGAGGATGTCCCTAGCGAGCTCCTGTTTTTCGCTCCTAGATGCAAGGATGCAAGGCCTGCCAACCTCCACACGCCCCTCCTAATTTCATTTCTCCCGGCTAACGGATCGTATTTCATGCGCGCTTTCCACCATCCCTGGGGCCCAACCTGCCCATGCCCGCAAACTTCCCGGCTAATGGATCGCGTGCTAACCGCGCTCTTCGTCATCTGCCGCCCCCTGGATTTTTTCAGTCGTTGAAGCCCTTCCAGCAAAGTTCCAATGGTTTCCAGCCGATTCCGTTGGCCACAGCCAAAAAAAATACTCCGTGGGTCGTTCTGCCCAATATGGCTCCAATGAGGCTCCCCGATGGCCAACCAAGATGGCCTCTAAGACGGCCAAGATGGCACCAAGACGGCTCAAGATTGCCCCGAGATGGCCCACGAGGCTCCCGAGAATCCTCCAATTTGGCCCAAGAGGCTTTCAAGAGGATCCGCAGGAGGGCCCGCAGATGACACAACTTATGACACCCCCGTACAGTTGGAAGGATGTTTGTATTCGCTCCTTTTCGGGCTTCCAAGAGGGCTCACAAACTGGCCAGGAGACCTCCAAGACGCCCAGGATGGCCTCCAAGACGCCCCCAAGACATCCCACATGGCACCAATACTGCCCGAGATTGCCCCATGCCGGCCTCAGAAGACCTCCAAGAGGCTCCCAAGTCGGCCCGAAAGGCCTCCAAGAGGCCCAAGAGGCCCCGAGAGAGCCCGAAGAGGCCTCCTCTTCCACCTGCTGCTCCTTCTCCTTCCTCTCCTCCTTCTCCTCCTTGTCCTTCATCTGCTTCTCCTCCATCTCCTCCTCCTCCTCGCTCCTTCTCTCCCTCTCTCGCTCTCTCTCTCTTCCAACACTAATATTTCTCCATCTCTTTCTTCTGTGTATATATATATATATATTCAAATGCATTTCTCTCTCTCTCTCTACCATTTTTTTTTTTTCTCTCTCTCTCTCTCTCTCTCTCCGATGTGCTCCTCCAAGAGTTGCCACAGAGGGAGGAGAACATGGTCCAATCTCTGGGCCAATCTTTCAATCTTTGGCCCACCGCTTGGCCACGCAGGCGCTTCCAGAAGGCAATGGGAGGTTGTGGTTCGCCGCAAACGCCTTCTACAATGCCGATGACATCTCATGTGCTAACCACGTTCGCATTACTGGCCATCGCTCGGACGTCCATTCCCTGTGCTTTCTTCGGTTTCGTGCGTGGTTTTTTCGCCAAATGATCAAGGATGCTTCTCGATGGTCCTCGCCGAAGGAAAAATGCACACGTCCGAGCGATGCCAAGCATCCGTGAAGCTGTTGGTGACACTCAAACAGAATAGGCGCGGCGCCAACGCGGATCGCAGTTTATCGGCAGTCGCAGTTCGGCGGTGTAGCTGGAAGCTGGTAGAACGACTGCGCGCGGCGCCGAGGCGGCACCAACAACTTGAACACCATGAGGCTCTTGGGCAATGCTGAAGACGCATGCGCGCGGCGCTAAGGCGAGCGCAATCTCTAGCGGAGGCGAGTCGCCCACCGTCCATTGGACCGCTCGGAACTTTTAGAGCAATGCCCGCGGCACTACGGCAAACACCACGTGTGGAAGACGATCCGACCTCCATCCGTGCAGCGGGTCCAACCAGCAAACTTAAAACTCGTACGTGGTGTGGGGATCTCATGTGGACCGCCCGGACCGCCTTCCCGACGCGCCTGGTGGTGCGACGAGGACGTCATTTATGAGGGGGGACAGCGGAGAATCCTCTATTCCTCGGCATGTGGGGGGGAGCGAACGAGGAAGATAATAAGGAGGGATGAGGAGGTATGAAGAGAGACGAGGGGAAGGTATGAAGTAGGAGGAGGACGAGGAGGACGAACGAGCAGGAGGGAGGAGAGGGGGAAAGGGAGTGAGATTGTCCTCTCTTCCCCCTTTCCAGTCAGGGCAGCAGCCGTGGTCTCAGGGCCTGGGGGGCCGCCTCCGGCAAGCGCGCCAGCGATCGGGCCGCCGCAGGGGCCGGCCGCCGCAAAGGACCTGCTCGGGCGGACGGAATGAGGGGGGAGGGAGGGAGGGAGGGTGGGAAGGGCGGGAGGGAGGGCGGGAGGAGGGAGGGAGGGAGCGAGGAGGAGGAGGAGGAGGAGGAGGGGAAGGATTAGATAAATGAGTATGGCCATGTGACAAAGTCAGTGTGCCATGCTGGAGAAAACCAGCATCGTTCTGCTACGCTACTGAACCTACCCTCGCGCAAAGCAACATCAACAAGAAACATTTGGCACCTTGCTTAGTGGACAGGCCTGCATGTAGCTCCCGGGCTTCTTGCGTGAACTCCTCGCTCAAACCTTCGCTCATTCATTCGACAATTACACCTGCTTGCGACTGGACGCTTGCTGGTGTTCGGGGCATTTGGCTGGAACCCACGCGCGACGCGGTTTGACCACTCAGCTCGGGATGTCGTAGGTCGACTCTGGCAAACCCAACCTAACATCAGAAGAAAAATCAACCGGCGCAACCGCAACCGCAACCGCAACCGCCTTGGAACTGCAGGGGGGAGAGGGATGAGGAGGGGGTTGATGAGCAGGGAGAAACAGCGCATGGGGTATGATATTGAACGAAGGAGGGGGATGTGAGGCAGGAGGAGGCAACGAAATGAAGGAGAGGATCATGGTGAGGCAGATGGGGGGTGGGGAGGAAGGAAGGAGAAAGAGGAGGAGGGGGAGATATAACGCGAATGATGTTGATGATGAGGAGGTAGAGGAGGAGAAGGCGGAACGTAGCTGGGGGGCAACAAGTCTCCTCTGCCACGCTCGCCCTCCCTCCCGCGCGCCTGCAGCACGCTGCTGTGCAGCATCTGCGGGCTGAGGAGGGCCTTTTGCCTCCCACTGGTGGGAAGGCGGACCGGAAGATGGATTGCCTCGACCAGCGCCAGGGCTTTGCCGACGTCGCTGCCGACAAACCGATGAGACGCTAATCTATGGGCTATATTTACCAGCCTGGAACATATCCCTGTCCCCATGCTGGGCATCGTCTCATCACGATGCCGATCTTAGGGATTCCTTTAGTTTCTGAGGGCGCATCCCTAAGATTGTCGTCGCCTTTTGGCGTGCCAGTCTTAGGGATAGGGCTAAGTTCGAGGCTGGAGCTATATCTGATGCGCGCAGACGGCCGGAGAGCCGCACCGGCCAGGACGGAGCCTGCAAGCGCCAAGGAGCGGGGGCCAGCGGCCCAGAGCGGCCAGCCACTCGAGCCGGCGGCAAGACCCGAAGCGATGGTCCACAAGGGTCAGGGCCATCTTCGCAGACTCGCGCGCACTTCGCTTCCGGCTGCCTACGACAGTTCGCGGGCCACGATCCGAGCCAAGCTCTGACCAACATCTGACGCCAAACGACAGAGAGGGAACCCAGCAGTGCTCGAAGCCACGCCCATCCGCCCTTCGCTTTGGAGGGATGGGGTTCCTCTTGCCAGCTCAACAGACTACGTTCCATGGCCCGAAAGATGGAATTCCTGAAACCTTGTTTTTTTGAATCGAGGCGGCGAATTCCCTGTGATTTGTTTGCCTGCGTTCCTGTGATCCCTGGCCAGAGAGCCGAAGAGCCTCCCGCCCCCCACTCGCCAACGACCGCCCCCCCCCCACTCCTCCTTGGCACCAAAAGGAGCCCGCGGCAGCATTCGACAACAGGGCGGCAAGCGCACCAATTTGCCAGCGCGGTGGACTGAAAAGGGGTGGGGTGGGGTGGGCGCCAGGTTGAGCGTCGCGAGTGGGCTTCTCGGCTCGGCCAATCGCCGCGGACGCTTTACAAGGGGTGGACGCTCTCTGGGAGGTGACGGGGGCGCGCGGCGCATCCTAGCGGCAGCGTGCGCGGCAACCAGGGATGAAATTCTGGGCCCGCCAGCAGACTCCAAGCTGAGCCACTTGGAGAGCCCTAGGCCCAATCCGAGGGGGGGCGCAGGCTCGGAAGGGGGGGCGGAGGCGAAGGGTGAAATCGGCCTCGTGCCTGCAGCGGGGCGCGCACTTTCCCCCCAGCTGCGGGTGCAGTGGCAGGCCGCGCCGGGCGACGGAGCACCAGTGCGCGCCCAGGGCCGGGCTCCGCTCCTGCGGCGTCCGGGCGAAGGTTTGCCCCTCGTCGCCGCCGGGGCCAGGAAGGAGAACGCCGGCGAGACAGCGGCCGCGGTTCAAGGGCGGCCAGGGGGGCCGCGCGCGGCGTTGAGAAGCGCGCCTGTGTGCAGCAGAGCCGCACAGCAGCTGGGCGCTCCGCGGCCGCGTGATCACGCTGACGTGCAGCATCGCGCTCGTGGGCATTCCGGCGCTGAAGACCCGAGCGAAGGTCGCGATCTTGCCCACCATTCGCCAGAGCCCTGGCCGTCCGCCACGTGCAAGTACTTTGATGTCCAGGAGTGGCGCGCCGGCAAAGTTTGAGCAAACCTGAGATCCCCTCGCCATGCAGCTCGGGCGACGGTGCGTGCAGTCATGGATTTTCGAACGGGGCGCCCCGCTATTTGCCAACATCGGGTAGCGAGCCAGGGCGTCGCAACAGGCGCCTGGGTTGCATTTGCCAGACAGCGCTGCTCATGCTCGGTGACAGCGCGCTCGGACAGGGGGCCTATGCAAATGGCCTTCAACATGGGGCGATACCTCGGCGTGGGCTTGCTGTCGGACATGGTGAGCACAATCGGATCGCAGTCGTTGACCTCGCGCTGGAAAAACTCTTCAGGTTCCCCGCGGGCAGTCATGGGCTGAGGTGCAACGAACGCTCGGTCAACGCGATTCGCAGACTGGGTGCCTTGATGCCAACTCGCATGTCGATCAATCTCCATCTCCATCATGCCTTTCCAGAACTGATGCCAGGTCGCATCGCCAGGTCTTGGGTGCCCGAGTTATCTGGGGTAACTCGGGTCTGGGGTAACTGGGGTTTGGATTCCCGAAAATCGAAACCGAGTTAGCCCTGGCCGAGTTACCCCTGATGATCTGGAGCTCTGGACGCCCGAATTATCTAGGGTAGCTCCGGCCCAAGGTAACTCGGGTTTGGATTCCCGGAAAACGAACCCGAGTTAGCCCTGGCCCGAGTTGCCCCTGATGACTCGGGGCTCTGAATCATGCCTTCCCAGAACTGCTGCCAGATCGTATCGCCAGGTCTGCCCGCGCGCGAGCGGCGCGATGCCTGGGCGGAATCGGCAGCCGGGGGGGCCGGCGTCGGGGGCAGAGGCGCCAGCTCGAGATGCGCATGCCGAAGATCTTGCGCGATCAGAGCACGGCGTCGTCTAACTGATCCCCATCCCCATCCCCACGCCCATCCCCTTCGAGACCCCCACCACATTGCCGCCCCAGTTGGGGGTGCACCCCTCGACGCCCGAAGGGAAGGACCTATATCCCCATCTAGGGGGGTAAGTCGGCCAGTGGGGCCCAGGCCGCGCTGCTGGGGGTGGGGAAAGATTAAACAATACTCAAGAACGCTTGGGTTGGCGGGGAAGACCCGGGACAGCCGCGGAGCGGTCGGCTTGCGTGTCGAAGATGCTGAAGTCACCGATCGGCACGCGAGAACGCCGCGGCGGCCCCTGGCAAGCCTTGGCTTGTCGTGCGCGGGCCACGCTCCGGAGGTGCCGAAGGTCAGTCAGAGGAGTGTCATGATGATGGGTGTCCTGATGGGAGAGGGCAGCGCCAGACTCGCGGCGGCAGCGAGCCCGCGCCAAAACTCGGCCCGGCTGGGCGCCTCCCCGACGCGCCGGCTGTCCAGCTCGAGCGCGAGGTGCGCGGGGAAGAGAACCGCAGCGCCGGCGCCGGCGCCGGCGCCAGGGGGATCCGAACAGAGGGGCCACGAGTTATATCCAGGGCGCTGGGCGCTTCAAAACTTCGGAGACGGCTGCTGGATCTCTTCGGTCCTCCTGGAGAGCGATGATGGCGGAGTCGGAGTTCGGAGAGTGGGGGGCCCCTAGCTTCTCCTGGCGATGCCACTGGAGGCGTGGTGGCAGAGGGAGAAGCAATTACAGGAGACGAAGCGCACCTCGGCACCTCCCATGAACCCATCGCGCGCCACTGCGATGGCGCTGGAAGAGGTTTTCGACGACGGCATCGAGGCTGGACTTGTCCAGATGCGCGTCGGCGAGCTGGACGGCGTTGTTCCGGCGGGTCCGCGGGGGCTTGACGGCGTCCACTTCGATGGCGACCAACGCTTCCCACTGGTGGCCAACGATACCTGCGCCCCTACCACCAAAGACTGTTGCGCGAGGTGCTCAGACAAAGCATTCGAAACACGTCGGACTGCCCTTTCCCGAGCCTGGGTGCGCCGAGCCTTGTTGGCGGGCGAACAGCTGGGCCGAGCGACCGATGGAAAGAGCCACTGAGAAGCGACGCCACGTGCCACGGTCATCTAGGAGAGCAGCCAAGGCCTGCTTGATGCGACTGTCGAGAGTAGCGCCCATGCCACCGTTGAATCTCGGGTCGGGCGAAAGGGGGGGATAGCAAAGGGGGGTTTTGAGAATCAGCTCACGTAGCTGATTTTCCCGGCACCTCCCGGCGCCGGAGGCGGCTATGTATCGAGGAATGGGCCCCTCGGTGGGGCCGAAACCAGCTGCATGCAGCAAATTTCGTACCCCCCCTTTCCCAATCCCCCCCTTTCGTCCGGCCCGAGAATCGGGGGACAATGCGACGGGCGATGCCATCGACTTCCAATTCGCACTGCTCACCAATAGTACACCCATCATCGGGAAGCAACGGGGCGCCCGCTTCGCGCGCTAGGGGGTTAGGGATATCCTCTTTGGCGCTGATGGAAAAAATGGCGCGATTCATCTCGCGACTCAACGGTGCAGAGCGTTCCGCAGGGGCACGGGGGCGAGCGCGAGCCATGCCCAGCTGCTTCTCAAGGTGGGGAAGGCGGACGGCCACGTCGGCCAGCCAAGAGCTCTGCTCATTGATCCGATGATGGATGGCTGGGAACTTTCGGTACATCTCAGCAGAGCGACGAGCAACAGACTCTTGCATGCGGCCGGCCAGCGGGGTACTAGCCGACTCCGCTGCGGGGCCGAGGTGTTTGTGCCGAGAACACGAGGAAGAGCTGACGCCGTCGACTCTTGGATAGCTTTCCGAGACGCATTTTGTGCTTCTTTGGGCCAGGAGTCGCGCGCCCAAGAGATTTCGAGCTGACCAGCTTGCTAGGCCGACGAAGCCGCGCGGGAAGCCGCGCCAAAGGCCGGTGACATGATGATGCTCAGCAGCAGCAGCATCGGGTCGGGCGAAAGGGGGGGATAGCAAAGGGGGGGTTGAGAATCAGCTCACGTAGCTGATTTTCCCGGCGCCTCCCCGCGCCAGAGGCGGCTATGTATCGAGGAATGGGCCCCTCGGTGGGGCCGAAACCAGCTGCATGCAGCAAATTTCGTACCCCCCCTTTCCCAATCCCCCCCTTTCGTCCGGCCCGACAGCAGCAGCAGCAGCAAGAGGTGGCGGCCAAGAGAAAGAGGCTGGGCGCCGTGGGCGCGACCTCCGGGGGTCGGCGGCGGCGGGGGCGAGGTGGGTGCGGCCAGGAAGGCTTCCTGCCTGGCTCGAGGACGGCCCCTCCTGCGCACCAGCCGCGGCGTCGATGCTCGATCCTCGATCCTCGACCCTCGATCCTTAACCCTCGATCCTCGACCCTCGACCCTCGATCCTTGAACCTCGATCCTCGATCCTCGATCCTCGACCCTCGACCCTCGATCCTCGACCCTCGATCCTCGACCCTCGACCCTCGATCCTCGAGATCCTCGCGTGCTCCTTGGCCTCTGTCCAGGGGTGGCCGACTCTGCACCGCCGCGCTGCCTGCTTCCCCCGTGAGGGGCGAGGCGTGGCGGGGGGCGTGGATGCAGGGGAGATCGCGGACATGCGTTCGTCACTGGCAACGCGATCAGCACGGCGGCGACGACGCCGAGGGGCCTCCATCTACGAGTCCCTGCGTCGAGGATTCTCCATCTGCGAATCACTGCGCTCCAACTTCTTGTTTCTCGTGGGTGCCTTGTCCTTCTTGTCTCCAGCCATGCCGCGAATGTGAGCGCTGGCCCCCCGCAAGAACTGGAAACGTCTCAATTTACTTACGAGGGCCGACGCAGGTGTCGAGTTGGCTGGGAGAGCGCCGTGGGCTAGCCTCGGATCAGAGGTGTCCTCTCTCTGCCCGAGGGACAAAACCATTTTGAGCCAAAATGGACACGGATGAGGAGGAGGGGAAGGGGGAGAAGGAATGATAACCAGGCGGAGCAGGTGGAGCGAAAAGAAGACGGAGGAGGGAGATGGGAAACGGAAGAGGAGTAAGGACGTACACGTACGTAAACCTACGGATTGAACCCTGAAGTCGCCTAGGGGGGCGCTTCTCGATTTCCAGGGTACGTGTGTCAAAACTGGCTTAGCTGTAGGACCCCGTGGCGGGCTCGCTACCCAAGTGTTGTTTGCCATCTCGTTTTTGTTCTGTCCCTGAGGGCTGCTTTGGG
Source organism: Prorocentrum cordatum (assembly GCA_963575745.1). NCBI lineage: Eukaryota > Dinophyceae > Prorocentrales > Prorocentraceae > Prorocentrum > Prorocentrum cordatum. The sequence goes on from CAUYUJ010014294.1 coordinate 71,796, forward strand.
CGGAGCTTTCTGGGGTGGAGTGACACTGCGACGTCCGATCCGACTCAAGGAATCCGCCGACCCCTTGGGGTCACAGCGTGTGAGATGCTTCCCCCCCCCAAACCTCTCCCCCGGGGGCCTGGTCGGGCCGGTTTGGAGGGGTGGGTGGTGGGGGGCAAATCCATCATCCGCACACTTGGAGCCTCAGGAGGCCCCAAAACGGGCCAAAAAGGTCCCAAAGGTTCCCGGAACGGTCCAAGAGAGCTACGAATCGACGAAAAATCGCCCCCAAACGCAAAAGATTGCCTCCACACGGCTCCATGAGTCCCCATTGCGTTTGAAATAATATTACGAGGCGGCCCAAAGAGGCCCTCCAGAAGCAAACATCGTCCCATTTCCTACGGAAGAATGTGCATTTTCACACCGCATTCGGCCATTCGGCTTCCACGCGGCGCAAAACCCCCAAGAAGCCTTCAAGATCGATCCTCGCCAGGCCAAGAGGCTCCCAAAAAGACTCCAAGACGGCGTCCGGGCGATCCACGAAGGCCCCAGGAACCATAGCAACGGCTTAGGAAAGCCGTAGGACGGTCCCAAGAGAGCTCCAAAACGGGGCAAGAGGGCCCCCAAAAGCTGTCCGGACGGCCCACGCGGGGGGACGATTCGGTCCAAACCGCCCAAGATCACCGCCAGACGGCCCCATGGGTGTCCAAGACGCTTGATAACGCGACCACGAGGCGCTGCAAGAAGGCTTCCGAAAGCAAAAACCGTCCCATCTCATGGGGAAACGTACATGTTCAGCACATTGGCTTCTTGGGCTTTCACGAGGCCCACAACGGCCCAAGAAGCCTCCAAGATCGACCTCTGGCACCCCAAGACACTTTCCAAAAGGCTCCACGACGGCCCCCGGGCGCCCCACGAAGGCCCCAGAAACCTTAGCAACGGCCCGGAGGAACGGCAGGACGGTCCTACGAGGGCTCCACAACGTGTCTGGAGGGGCCTCGCAGGCTGTCCGGGCAGGCCACGCGGGGGACGATTGCTGCCGCCCCAAGGGGTCGGCGGTGTGGCATAAGCCAATGAATCATGAGTGGCAGGAGGAGGGCCAGCAGCAAGGGAAGGACAAACGGGAGGGATTCGGGGAAGCACGGAGGGAGGAAGGCGAGCCTGCGAAGCGCCGGGCGCACGGCTTCGCATAGAGCGCCCTCGGCGGGGCGCGCGTCACGACAAAGACGGCCATTGCGCCGCGATGGACGGTGCGCGGGTGCCGCTGCAGGCGTCCATGGTCCAAGGTTCCCCCGTGCAGAGAGGCAAAACGCAATACACCCTGCGAGATGCTTAAGAAATCATGGGTTAAGAAATTCATAGTCTCAGAAATTGAATAAAAACCCAGAACTTCTATCAAAATCTTGGGATTCACATTGGAAAGTTAAGAATAATCGAGACTCTGGCCGAAAATTCAAGTTTTCTTAAGCATCGCCTAAGGTGTACCCAACACATTTTGGAGCTTCTCGCGGATTTCTTGGATCGGCACCGGACCCCTCGCAGCGCGCCAGGGGCGGCGCCCGAGGCACCGCCGGCGGGTTCCAGCGCGGATCCAGGTCTGCGCAGACCTCCGACAGCCCATGCTTGTGCTTGTTTTCTTTCGGCCAGCAAGGAAAAGGTTCCCCGAGGCTTCTGCCAATTTTCGAACATGTTCCTCGGACTTGTGTGAGGCTGCCAGCGGCTGTCACGTCTTTTCTTACCTGGGGAGCGCATTCGTTGTTTTGTAGCTGCTTGGTGGCATCCGGGGGACGCCCCTCGTCGCCACGGCTGGATCCGCCTCGAAATCCTTGTTAGAACGGGCAGGTGGATCGGAAGGGAGGAAGCGGAGGTGGATGAGAAGTCAAGGGGGCCGTCTCCCCAGAGAGGAAGAAGAGAACAAGAAGGAGCAGGAGGGGTAACATCGATATGACAGCGGTGCTGTGGTGGGGGGAAGGAGGGACAAGGATGGGACGCGGGAGATACCCGTACCCACTCACCATCGCTCGGACGTCCATTTTTTGTGTGTTTGTGTCGGTTTCGTGCGTGGTTTTTTCTTGAGGGATGAAAAAAAACGACCCTACCCTGGGTTACAAGTGCGTGGTCTGTAAACCTCCTGGGAACCCCCAAAGCCTAGAGCCGCCAGGACGCGGCACATCACGCAGGGCTTACCCTGTCAGCCCACGGGAGTTTCAGCGCACAGCGCCTCGTAAACCAGGGTAGGGGCGTTTGTTACGCCCTTGATTTTCGCCAAACGATCAAGGGATGCTCCTCGATGGTCCTCGCCGAGGAGAAAGCGCACACGTCCGAGCGATGCCGAGGCCCAGGGCCCGGGGGCTCCGAACGGAGCCGCTTCGGGATGGGAGTGGCCCCTGCCCGGCCCCCCCCCCCTCCCTCCTGCCGCTCCTCGCCATCGCCCTCGTCCTGGTCCTCGTCCTCGTCCTCGTCCTCCTCCTCGCCCTCGTCCTGGTCCTCGTCCTCGTCCTCCTCCTCCTCCTCGTCCTCGTCCTGGTCCTCGTCCTGGTCCTGGTCCTGGTCCTCGTCCTCCTCCTCCTGGCGCGCACTCCGCGTCCCCGAATCTGAGCATGACGCGGTGGGACAGCACATGCGAAACACACAAATCCTCTGCTCCCAGCCCCTTGTCGAAGACGTCTGGCCAAAACTTCAGACCTGGGGGAAGGCGGCCGTCCATGAGTCCCTCCTCCTCCTCCTCCTCCTCCTCCTCCTCCCTCCACCTCTTCTTCGTCTCTGTCCGTCTCCTGCGTCCCCTTTCTACCTTTCATCTACGTCCTCTCCTCCATCATCTCGTGCACCTCCTGCAATTCTTCTTCCTCCTCATCTTGCTCCTCTTGGCATGTTTACGGCACATGTCAGGACGGGAATACCCCCAGCAACACCCGGCTTGCCGTGACCGACGGGAACCGTTCAGAGCCAGAGTGGCTGAAGAGGAGGAGGAGTAAGAGAAGAACCGGCACGAAAGGGAAGGATGGTCAGGGGGAAGGAGAAGGACGGGGAGGAGGAGGACGAGACCAATGAGGAAATGGACGATGATGATCAATCCTCTGTGTCTCCTTTGGATGGCATTGTGATTGGGGAGAGCGTATTTCACGGGCGCTGCGCTCCGCAAGGTCTCCCCCCCGTCTTTGCTGGAACTGGGGCCCCTCCCCTCCATTGCCACGTAAGTCGGGGGGAGGGGGGGAGGGGCGAACACCATCTCCATGCGCGCAGGCAAGCGACGACGAACACGATGACGACGACGCTGACAACGCCAACGACGACGCTGACGTTAACGACCATGTTGGTGTCGATGGCAAGGCTGACGACGGCACCTTCGTTACGACGAGCGTGAGCTAGCCAACGATGCTGGTCTGACGCACGCTCCGTCATAATAACTTAGCCCCCGCGCCAAATCTGTTGGCGCAGGCTAGGACCGACGGGCAGCCGCTGTTTGTTGGCAGTAGCTCGGCATTTACGCCATCGACTTCCCCATGAGACAAAAAACGACTTTGGGAGCAAGTCAAGAGCGTCGCTCGAATTTTGAAACGAGAACGCCAAATTCGGATCGCGAAATTTGGCATGTGCTGTCTCTACCGTCATTTTACCCAGGTTGTGGGAAGGCAGAAGTGTAGAAAAGAGGGTTGATGCAAAATGAGCGTAGCCCCAAAACAGCAGGAGGACTGAGGACACGCGTATTTTTAGATATACGCAACGGAGGTGGGTCAACACACATAGGAGTCTCGCGGACGTTGTGACTGTGGGGTAGTCTATCACCCTTTCTCGCCCTCCCTTTCTCGGCTACGGGATGCCTGAACCAGAATGTTGCTACCCGCGTACGGATGGCTCCATTCCAAGAAACCTCCACCAAACCGCATGGAATGTCGAAGTCGATTGAAAACCACAGGGTTGGAGGAGACATGCACGACGTGGGCGGCATGCTAAACGCGCCCGCGCGCTGGAGAAGGCACGTGTAGAATGAAGAGTCGGACATTCTGGCCCCGATCGCCAAGCAACTTGCTAGATGTGGACAGGGAGTAATCTGGTCCACTGTACAGATCCTCGCTATCTGTCGCACCATGAGTGGAATCATTCCGACCTGGTGCCTTTCATGTGATCCTTGCGGGCTCTTCTTGCCTCCCAGGCATCCTTCCTGATCTTTGCCACGGTCGCCGCGGGCCAGACGATCGTCTGCGGCAGTGGCGCGCACATTGGCGCCGACGGAGCGGAGATGCGCATCGAATTGCCCCAACAACTTGCACCTGCCAGCCTTGCCCCATCCCTCCGAGTCGCAACGTTCGCCCTGCACTCGCGCCGCCTCCACGTGCGGCCGCAACTTCGGGAGGACGTTCGCCGGCGAACGATCGTTCGAGGGCGCCGCGTCCCAGCCACGCATCCCGCGCAAGTGGGGGTCAGGCTCTCGCTTGAAGAACGTACCGAATGACGACGCGCACTCGGAGAACACCGAGCCCGTGATGTAATTGAACGTAGTCTACGGCAACAGCCCGAAGACGTCGGTATACTGAGCCAAGTCGGTACCGTCAAACAGATGGACGATGGCAGAGGATATGGGATGTCTGATGAGGCGGAAGAGGAGGCGATTGCTAAATGTAATGGGGGAGCCAGGGGATAAGAAAGAGAAGGACATAGCGATGGCAGCACGGTGATAACGAGGCATGTGTTACCGCAAGGCCATTGTACGCCATCCTCGTCATCCCAACGCAACCAGGCAACAATACACCATCGTTTTCACCAACACGCGGCCTCACACCCGCGTGCCACCATCTCACCGCCCCAGGGCCAAGCACTTGTGCAATATCAACTTCATCACTGAACTGCCTCGCACTCGAATGCCATCATAATCGCCATCACATGGCCTCACACGTGTATATCACCATTTCCACCACTACAAGAACCAACACCTATAGATCGCAATCGTAACAACCAACCAGCCCGACGTACAACATTTGCGATCTTCCACCGCCTTACGCTGTGATCTCATCATGCACACCACCACCAGGCCTGATGTACATCATCAGATTCACCATTATGCGGCGTCACATGCTTCCCCATCGGATTATCACCAAGCGGCCTGGCAGACATCATCATCTACACCCAGGCGCAGCCTCACTCTGCACATGCTACGCGTACATTGCACTCAGTAGCCTGCACCACATGAAATGCGGCCAATCGATTGAAGCACATAGCATTCGCCACATAGGCTGGATCAATACATTATACATTTAGAACGTGCAATCCACTATAGCAGGGCGCAACAGAGAGTGCACATTGAGAGCGCAGGAGTTTACCACTTTCTGGGGCTCAAGGTGGCAAAGACATGTTCCACGAGTGTCCCGCATACAGTCTTGAAGGGCTCGGGGACCAAACTGAACTCTGACTCCTGTCTCCTCTTTCTTCTCCTCCTGCTCCTCCTGCTCCACTTCTACTCTCGGAGATCCGCGCAGACGCCTTAGATCTTCGCTGAACCCCCTCCCCGGCGCGCGGAATGCGCCAGACGCGGCGCTTGAGACGCCGCAAGGAAGGCCCAGCGCCAGCACAAGAAATCCGCGCGGAGCAACGTCAGCTTATGCTCATACATGTTGTCTTACTCGATGCTTCTCCTCCTCCCCTTCCTCCGCGTCCCCCTTCACCTCCTCCTCCTTCACCTCTATTCACCTCCTCTCGCCTGCTGAAGTGACGACGCCGACGGCATCGCCGCCCCAGCCCAGCGCGGCCCCACCGTGGCGCGTCACAGCCGTGACCTCTCGCCGCCCACCACCGCGACGTCGACCCGCCCCCAAGACGTGTTCAGAATACCCCGGAGGTTCCACACGGGCGACACCTGGACGGGGCGCCGATCGTCGTGATCTTCGGCGTCGTCGGGATCATCGTCGTCGTCAGGGTCGCCGTCGGAGTCGAGGTCGTCAATGTCATTCGAGGGAGGAGGGAGGAGGGGGAATGGGGGCGGGATGAGGGCGACTCGACGGGGTCGCCGTCGGAGTCGAGGTCGTCCTCGTCATTCGAGGGCGGAGGCAGAAGGGGGAGTGGGAGGGGGAGGAGGGCGACGCGGCGAGGGCAAACCCGACGGGGACGAGGGGAGGAGGGAGAATGGGACGGAGGCTGGCGGCCTCGCCCCTCGCCCGCTCCGCCCCCTCCTCCTTCTCTCGCCCCTCGCGCTGCCTGAGTGCCGCCTCCTTCGCGCCCCCGCTCCTCTCCCTCCTGCCCTGGGGGCCTTCCCAGATAGCTCCCGAAACCACGGCCCGAAGGGTTCCCTTCTCCAAGGGGGAGTGCCGCTTGGACCGCAGGTGCCTGACGACAGTGTCAAAGCAAACTCTGTTGGGAAAACCGCTGCGTTCTCCCGCGTGGCGGTCTAGCTGACGAAGCACAACACCTTTAAGCAAGGGCCTCAACGTACCTGGGGACAGCGACGCAAGTGAGTAGTCTCCAGGGAACGACATCCTGGCGTGCAGTGGGCTCGTTAAGGGTATGTCAAGGCTTTAGTGGTTTTGTAATGGTTTTCTGGTGGTTCCAGGCGCTGGTGGTCTAAAATCCATAAAGCCAGTTGCTGCTAAAACTAAAGCAAATCCCATGTGTCCTAACATTGGAAGCTTAAGCATTTAGAACCCCAGGGTCCAACAGTAAAGATACCATGCAGGTTACAGGGGAGCTAGCTACGCAACCAAGGCGAGCGTCGGAACTAGAGCTTGACACCGACTGGCGGGAGCGGCGGGAGGCAATACTAAAACCCACTGCCGCTCATTTATCCTCTCTGGCTGGGCACCCGCACAGCTGCCCGTAGCAGCTTGCGCGGGACGGCGTGGGGCCACAAGGGAGGCGAGGGTCGCGGAGCATGGCCAGGGGGAGACGGATAGATCCCATCAGGAGTGGCGGGATAGAGAGGCAGAGGAGAGCGGAAGAAAGAGGCAGACAGAGATGGACAGAGACGTAGAACGCAAGGCGTAATAGAACACGCCATCGTGGTCATCGCCATCGCCGTCGCAGATTCTGTCAATCTCGTTTCCGTCGTCGGCGACGGATACGGCGCCGACGCAGACGGCGAGGGCGGTGGCTATGACCACGATGACGGAGAACTCGGCAGTACGTATCTTCGTAGAGACGCGGGTGCCGATTCCGAAGAGAGTCGATCAATTCGGCGATAATGCGGATGCCAAATTGGCATCCGCGTTATCGCCGAGTTGATCGATTCGAAGAAATTCGGGTCTGCTTACTTACCTTGACGCCCTCCTCGTTCCTCGTCCTCCTCATGGTCTTCCTCTCCCCCCCAGTGCGTGCGTCCTACCTTTCCTCCTCGTCCTGCTCATCCTCTCCACAGTTTCCCCTCCCCCCTCCCCCGTATCCTTTCTCATGTCATCCACGATCCCCCCTCCTTTACGCACTTCCCGTGCGTCCCCAGTGCCCTCCGCATCAATGATGCGGAGGGCACTGGGGACGCACTCGAAGCGGCTAAACTATGTGCACGAGCGCCATCCTACCCAGCTGCATCACCGACATCACCATGAAACCCCCACTCTGTCACTACCAATCGGAACCCCAATAAATCCTCATGATCCCCATCGCCATCACTGCTCCCCGTTCACTTCCCTCTTCCTTCGCAGGGTCACTATCATCACCGCTCGTTTTACGTTATCCGAGTCCCCCCCCAACCCCCTCATCTTCATCTCCATCCCCCCTTCCCGCGGTGTCGCCGCGAAGCGGTATTGCTACCATCGTCGTCATCGCTTTCGTTTTCATCCCCATCATCTTCATCATCACGATCCTCGCCCGAATCGTCACCCAGGCCGTCGTTGTCGTTGAGTTCGCGATCGTCGCCAGGGGCCCTCCTCACCCCGTAGCCCGCATAAGCTTACTCCTCCCCGTTCCCTCTCCCCATCCGCCTCCATCCCCTGTAATCCTTTCATGCCCCATCACGCGGCGTCCTTCCTCACCCGTTCGTCATCCTCAGCATGCCATTGTGTATCCTATGCATCGCCCGTATGTTTAACAATGCCCTCCTCCTCCTCCTCCCACCCCTATCGTTCACTCTCCTCCGTGTGTGCGGCCACTGCACTTTGACACGCTGCGTGCTGGGCGCCAGCCGAGTCTGCTCCAGCTGGCAGCAGGCCTGTCCACGCAGGCCGTAGCGATGCTCTCGCCCCCAGCGACAGCATGCGTCAGCACGGTCGGCGGGCTGGAGTAGCCGTCTACTCCCCGACCTTCCCGATGTAGTCAACCACGGGACCCTTGAACGAGGCCCAGATCTTCGAGTCGCCGCACGTGGCGAAGGTGTGCTCCAGGTCCCGCTTGATGAACTCCCACTCCTGCTTCTTGCCATCGTCGTTCACAGCGATGGCCTTCGGGAAGATCGGGAACACGATCATCGATGCTGTCGGGCTCTCGTCGGCGGAGCCCTTGCCGAGGAAACTCGTGACGAAGGGGACGACGCCGTGCGGCACGTAGAGCACCTCGTCTTTATTCAAGAAAGCTGCTGACGACTCCGTCCACGCGGTCTTGCAGCAATCATCCTCGTTGCTCTTGGCCCACTGCTGCAAGGCGCTGAGGGCCGTGAGGCCGCCGCGGAGAAGAGAGCCCGCTGCCGCGAGCTTGAGCAGCACAGTGGGGGTGCCCACGTTGACCACGAAGGACGGCAAGCCAGGGAACGGCCAGCTGTTCGAACTCCAGCTCCAGGAGTGGTTCTTCGTCAGCACCAGGAACGGCTTGCGACTCAACTCCATACACGCCTCGTCTGCCTCCAAGGGCCCGCCCTTGAACTCCACGCGGAAGTCAACCTCGTCCAGACACTTGCCCAGAGCGATCGACGTCATCGCAGCTTGGTTGGTCATCAATTTCTCGACCTTCTGCGTTTTTCTCACGATGATGTCCCAGTTGTTCGTGATGGCAGCTCCGAGCTTACTCATGGTTCCAGTGTTGAACTCCTGCAGCTTGACATGGAACGGATCCTCCATAGCCGAGTCCACGGAGTAGCTCTCGACGGAGCCCTTCGGGCGAGGAGGAGCAGGGAAGGGCAGCACTGAGAAAGTGGGCAGGTGGGGATGGATAAAGACGAGGAGGGGACGTAGGATGATCACGAGGGTGATAAGGAAGAAGAGGATGAGGAGGATTGTCTTAATGAAAACCTTATTCTCGTGCACCAGGCCGCCGAACTCCGCCGCGAGCGCCTGCGGCATCCCAGTGTTCTCGAACATGGTGACGTGTTTCTTCAGCTGGGTCGTCTGCTTCCGCTTGTCCTTGGCCTTGCCCTCCTGTTGCTGCCTTCTCACCTCCGCGATGCCAGCGGCGATCTCCTCTAGCGTACTGGCCTCCGTCTGGATCTCCTCCAGCTTCTTGATCAGATCGTCCCTGGCCTGGTTGGAGTCACTCGTCTGGCGCCACGCCTTGATGCCGTTCACGTCGTTGTCGAGCTCGCTGAACTTCTGGATGAAGTCACTCTTGGTCTCCTTGTACTTGTAAGTCGCCACGTCGCCGTCGTCCTTGACCTGGTCGTAGCCCTTGTCCAGCCTCTTGAAGCTGGCCTCGTTGCTGTAGGGGATCGCCCTGAGCGCCTGCTTGAACATCGAGGTCAACTCCCTCTTCATGGCAGCGAACGCGGCTGGGGCCATCCTCTTCTCGAACTCTGGCCACACTCGCTCCTTCTCCTCAGCCTCAGGCCCCAGCTCATCCTCAGCATCAGCCTCATCGTCCTCAAACTCGTCGGCGGCGCGAACTGACTTCGCAGCGACGCCCTGCCTCCCGTCGGACTTCTTGGCACTGCCAGGACCTGCGCTAGATCCACCGCGCGAGGAAGGGGCTCTGCCAGGCACCTTGCCAGCCGATCCGCTCTTGAGCGTGTGCGATGGCGGGGGCTGCAGCGACATCGGCGAATGCGAGCGCATCTTCTTCGCAAGCTTGAGGGTCGGAGCCTCCAAGTCAGACTCGTCGAAGTAGTTGGTGGCCGTGGCAGCGTCGTCATCGGATCCAGCCGCTGTCTGATGGGAGGCACGTTTCCCCTTCCCGCACCAGTTCAACTCCCCCGAAACCCACCGAGTATCTGAGATCTGAGGGAAACGGAGGCGGGGGGGAAGGGTACCGGAACCCTTCAGAGATCGTCAGTAGGGATGGGAGCTTTATGATGGGCGTTACGATTGCTAACAGTCAAGTTGGTTTTGTGAGGTATTCGGGAAATTAGCTAACGCTAGAAAAGGGCCATCAGCACTCCTCTAGTCTATTTGGCTGGCCTTATTTGGATGGCTGGCCGCCTATTTAGCAGTTAATTCAACATACATAGCGTAACAATGTGGACATGTAAGCACTAGTACCTCGCTGGTCCCCCCACTGTACCATGGGATCCTATTGTATTCATAGCGGGCGAACGGGAGAGTTGATCTGGCGTGGGAGGGTAGGGTGGATACACATTTAATTGAATGCGCTGCCATTGCCGACGATGGTGCAGACAACGCCGAGCTCCCACGAACCCGCATCGCCTTGTGGCCTCTGATGGTGCTGAAGATGTCGTCGGCCTTCGGGGTGAACGCCGCCTTCCGCTTCAGCGGGTCCCTGGCCTCCTGGGGGGTCAGCTTCGACTGCTTGACCGTGGCGTCCGAGTGGCTGATCTCCTCGAGACTCAAGGCAGTTCAATGTTCCTCCTGCCCGTCCCTCCCCTCCGTCCCGTGAGCATCCTCCATCTCCTCCTTTATTCCATCACCATAATCATCCGTATCCCCCCTTCTGCCTCCGCATGGTCGACCTCCTCCGCCTCCTGATTGACGTCATCTTGAGTATCCTCCCCCTCCCTTCCTCCGAGCCCTCCTTATCTAGTTCCGCATCATCCTCCTCCTCCGTTGTTCATCCCTTGTGTCCGTGGGCATGCGGACGGCAATGACTGTGACGCCATCCTCCACTTCGCGGTACACATTGCGATCGACCTTGTCGTGGTCCCAGGCGGCCTTGGCCTCCTCGATGCTCATGCCGTAGTTGAGCTTGTGCCAAGCGATGTAGCCCCGCTTGTCCATCAGCAGCGATTTGCCTTTCCGTTTCACGGTGCTCTTGATGAGGATCTCTTCCATCTCGCACAAGGTGTTCGCCAACTGGTCACGGGATCGAGTCCTCGGCTTCTGCACAACGAGCGGTTTTGCCAAACTCTTGAACTTCTCAGGGTCGTTGTACCTCAATCTGGTCATCGCCTTCTTCACTGCAGGCGACTTGCCAGAGACTCTCTCCAGGGAGTGCAAGCCGTTGAAGCAGCACTTGTGCAGGCACTTGAAACCGTGCTTGGGGTGTGCGGAGCGCTGTTGAAGCCCGAGAAGCGTGATGGGCTCGTCGCAGAGCTCGCAGAGCTCCTCCTCGACATCAGGCGCCTCCACGCTGTCGTCGGAGCCGTCGTCGCCGTCGTCCTTCGAGATGCCGAGGCCCTTCTGCAGCGACTCGAGGATCTCGTCGTCGCTCGGATGGCCATTCGTACACATCGCCAGGAAACGCCCGTATGCCCAGCTGCGCTTGGCCGCCAAAGGGCCAGGAGGAGGCGCTCGCCTCGTCGCCAAAAAAGGCTCGAGCGAAAATGAGCACGAGCATGTTCTGAATGTGCGTGCGAGTGCCTCTCAAACCTACCAGAAAAGACATGGTGGGCGGACGCAGCATATTGTTAAACAGCGAGCGGCATCAGGAAGGGAACGCCAGAGCCTAGTCTGACCATCTGGACGGCCCATAACATTGAACAGGGGATAGTGGGAGCGCCTTAATGGGACCCACCGACGCCGACGTTATCTGGACATAACGTCTGCTGTGCCATGAAGATGTTTGTTGGTGCGGCGTCTGGGTGCGATGCCTGCTGGTGCGGTGCCTGGCAACGTGCACATGCGTGCGCGAAGCGAACGCAATGTAGTGTACATATACATGCACGTATCAAGCAGAGTGCGTCCATATACCAGTATGAATACATGCGTGCGTGGTGGAGTGCATGTGCAATGTGTGAATGCGATAACGCGTTGAAAAGTGATCGTGCGAATGTCTACCTCATCTGGTGTTTTAGTCCACCGTCATCCCCATGAATCTGAAGTTTGTCTGGTTGTAATGTATGTGAGCAGGCTCGGGGCCACCTTGGGAAACGCATGCCGTAAACAATAACATGCTGCACGTCGCGCGGGGATCGAGCGTAAACAACGGCGCTGCGGCAATTGCTAGGAAGTAAACGTACGCCGAAGTCTCGAGTGATGAACGAGGCAAGAGGCAGGAGGGGGTCGGCGAGGGATAGGAGGGGAGGCGACGAGGGAGAGGAGGGGGGAGCGGCGAGGGACAGGGAGAGTGAGCGGCGAGTTGAACGATATTGCGTAAACGAAAGCCAAGCAAACATGTGCAGACACTGCACGCGACAAATTGGCGCCATACCCGCATGGGCACGCACTCGCGCAAGTGCGTCGCCGACGCAAGGCGCCGCATCGGCACCCCACTTGCGAGAGTGCGTAGGGTTGCCCACGCGCGGCCCAAGGACACGTTCACCCAAGGATTGGCGAGTGGCAGATGGTTACCGCAAAGATCCACGCACTGCGCCGCGCGCTGATGTTCTAAGCTCTACCGAACTCTGGCGCGCCGCGAAGGGCTGGGGGGGGGGGGGGGCGGAGCGGGCGGGGGGGTCGGGGGGGCTCGCGCGGGAAAAGTGACGGGGCAGCGAGGGCAGTGGGACAATGCGTTGGGACAGCGGTGGTTACGCTGAGGGCAGAGAGGGATGGGGCGAGTACGCGCTGGGATTGGGGTTGGGGCGATGAAGGGGGGGGGGAGGGGGGGGCGCGGATTGCGGCGTCCGCCGCGACGTGGAACTCGGGGAATGCGTTGCGAGGGATGGGGGGCGGGGGAGGGGGGCGGCCCGCGTGTTCAGCCGTGATCTTGTTCCGCCGTGCTTATGTGTTCTGCCGTGCCTCTGTGTGCTCTGTGTGTTCTGCCGTGCTCCTGTATTCTGCCGTGCGGATCGTCGCGGCGGGCGTTTTGGTGGAGTTTCTGGGTGCGTGCGGCCCGATTTGAACGAGCACCTCTTCAGATGCGGTTTTCCAAACAATAGGTTTCAGACGTGGTTTCCGTGGCGCGCGTGTCGGCGTGCGTGCGAGGTGTGGTTCGTTGTGCCCTTGTGTGCTCTGCCGTGCTCCTGTTCTGCCGTGCTTCTGTGTTCTGCCGTGCCGCTCGAGGGCGGATGGCCAGCGGGCGAGCGCCTCCACGGGGGCCGCGGCCCTCCCGATAGATGGCCCCAAGACGCGCAGGCCGCTTGTCCACCGCCTCGATGAAGCAGCGCAGCAGCGCAGCGCCTGCAACGTCATTCGCATCGGGCCCCGCGCATAGCGCCGACGCGCTCAGGGCAAGCACGCCCCGCCAATGCTATGATGCAGCCGAACCCGATGAGCGTGGCACCCCCGATCCTCCGTCCAACAAGGACTTCTTCAGGTGGCGGCCTCACATACCGATGACGCCGCCAAGCCGCGCTGCGCCGCCCGTGAAATCGGGCGCGCGCTTGCGCAAATGCGCAGTCCTGGGTGCGCCGCTGAACGCATGCGCGCGGGCCAGCGCTTCCCCGACCCCCCCGCCCCCCCCTCTGCCACCCCCACCGCATCCCCCCCCCAGCCCACCCAACACGCAGCCGCCGCGCTCCCCGTGCCCCTCTTCCACCGCCGCGGGCGCGCTTGCAACGCTCAAGCCTTGGCGTGAGAAAGGCGCTGGTTGCCGCCCCCCGAAGCTCCCCCCCCCAGCGGGCGTGGACACGGGGCACCCCACACGCCCATCCAAGGCGCCCAATGCCACTCACGCGCCGTGCCGCGCGCTCAAGGTTACAACCGCAGCGGATCACTATGACGAGTCGGCGATGGCGCGGCCCATCTTGGATAGCGCAGGTTAACGCATCTCGCGCGTTAGGGGCGGCTGCGCGCGTGCCGCGACAGCGCCCATTTGATCGCGCGCGCCGCGTGGTCTTGGCAGCGCGCAGTGGCGCGCATACGTCGCCGCTTGCAACCGCACATGTCGCGCCCGAGCGTCAGCTTCACATGTTCTCATGCATGGCGTCGTCTTGTGTTTTCTTAAATTGTCGTGTGATGTCGCATGTGATGTCGGTGGTTTTGCGCCACATGTCGTGGTTTTTTTGTGGTTCAGTTGTGGTTCGTAGTGGTTTTTTTTTCCGTCCGTGGGGTGGGTGTCGTGGTTTTTTTGTGGTTCGTTTGTGGTTCGTCGTGGTTTTCTGTGGTTTGTCGTGGTTTTTTTGTGGTTCGTTTGTGGTTCGTCGTGGTTTTTCCACCGTCGGTCGGCGTTCGTGGTTCCTTGTCATGCGCTTTCTTTGATCTGAAGCAGGTATGTCTTAGATTCTGCTGTTTGTCAATGCGATTGTCACCGAAAGGGGGCTCACTGTGGGGGCGTAGGCAGTTGGTGCTATGCCGCGCTTGGACAGCGGCCAGTACGTTCACCCTTGGTTAGGAGCAGTCGCCATTGTCAGAGAGCTTCGGTGCCCATCTCGAAGGCGCCCGACAAGGCTCCAAGAAGGCCCAGCATGGCCCCAGGCCAACCGCGAGGCTTTGCGTTCACCGCCATCGCGGGTGCCCACGCGCCGCGCCGCGTTTAGTTGGGCACCGTTTTCCCGACAGTTCGTTTGGGCGTCGCCTTTGCATGGGTTGGGGGGCGTTGGTGGGGAGACGCAACGCGGAGCTGACGTCTTTAGGTTTGGCGGCGCCCTCGGAGGGATCGACATGTACGTCTGCATGTATAGGGTTGCAGAGCTTGCAGTGCAAGCCCTGCAAAAGGTAACGTGTTTGTTTTGTGCAGGCCTTCCAGATGTAACGTGCTTGTCTTGTGGAACATTTCCATTGGTATCGTGTTTGTCTTGTACAGTCAGTCCAAAGGTAACGTTTTTGTCTTGCACAGGCCTTCCGTGTGTAACTTGTTTGTCTTGTGCAGGTTTTCCGAAGGTGCAAACAAGTACATCGGTACGGTTGCATGTATAGTGTTATAGGTGTGCAAGTCGACATGTATGCATACGAAGGTGCGCATGTACAGACGTGTTGGTATGTGTAAACGCGTACGTGTGTGGAAGTGTATTCGCATGCGTAATTGCGTGTTGGCATGTGCTTCGCAAGCGTGTGCATGTGTATGTGTACGGGTGCGATTGGGTTGTCGTTCTGTGCATGTAGTCGCGCATTGTGGCTGTGTAACGTGTTACGTGCGCATGAGGTGCACGTGCGTGATGCAATATCGTGTCGTGCATGTGGTGCGCCCCCGCCCCTGAGCAGCACGGATGGCCTTGGCGGAGACCACGGCGGCGCCCAAACCTTCCGAGGCACCGCGTCCGAGCGAACGCTCGACGTGCTCGAATCTGCCCGTTGCTGCGGGGCGGTGGGGCCGCGGAGAGGGAATGGCACACGACGCGGGGCGCGAGCGAGGGGATGCGGCTCTCTCAGGGCGGCGGGGCGATTGTTCCTCCTCCCAGCCTCCTCCGCCATCCTCCCACCCATTATCCCTCCACCTCCTTCGCCTCCTCTCGTCAGCACCTCCTCTCATTGAGTCTTCTCCGTGCGCCTCCTCTTTCCCTCACCTCCTCCCTACCGCAACCTTCTCCCTCCAACTCCCCTCTCCTCCTCCCCCTATCGCTCCTCCTCTACTCTCCGATGCCCCCTTCCTCCCTCCCGACTCTATGTGTTTTCTGCAATTGCAGCCGACGACGGTGCCAACGCGTTTCATCAGCCAATGCCGTCGGGATGATCATCCAACCATTTCTTAACCTGAGCAGCTGTGGGCTCGCCGAGCGCACGATGGGCAGCTTTAGTGAGACAGTCTGGATCTTTACCAAGTTCAATCCACGCAGCTAAAAAAGCTTGTGGCTCAAGCACACCTAGGTTCTTAGTTTGCGAAACACCAGTGCAACGCGATTTCTGGCAACCTGGATGCCTGGGACACTTCGCCCTGAGCCTGCAATACCCATGCGTTAGCGTAGCATCCTCAAGGGCCAGCGCAGCACCATTAATTACTGGCGGGTACAAACCTGCAGGGGCAGCAGCAGCAGGGTCGGCGACAGGCGGAGGAGGCTCTACGATAACATCGCTGTCACCTCCCTCGCTCGCACTGTCGCTACTCGATGACGAGCTGCTGCTGCTGCTGCTGGAACTGCTGCTGGAGGGCGTGCGATCGGTTTTGTCAGACTCACTCGCGGGCGGATCCGCCTCGTCATGAGGCTCTGGCGGCGGAGCAGGTGCCGCTCCAGCTGGTGGCGGGGGCGGCGGCAAGACTTCAGCCTCTCCCTGGAGAATCTCCATGTCGCTCTCGTCCTCAATAGGTTGCCCTGGCGCCGCGGGAGCTGGCGGCAGCGCGAGGGCTGGCGGCATGTCCCCCAAAGCTGGAAGACCGATGTCACCTGCAGCACCCCCACCTCTGAGCAGTTGTCTGTACGCCTTGTCGCCCAGATCAGGCGCCACATTGATGCCCTGTCGGACGCAGCTGTAGTAAGAGATCGGCTGGTTGGAGTGCAACGCCTCCAGGCCGTTCTCGAAGCACTCCTTGAGGCAGAGCAGGCACTGGTAGTACAACTTATTGTTCCTGAATCCGACGGCCGAGTACTCCTTGATCTCAAGGCAGTCGTGCGTATGGACGATGTGTCGTTTGACAGCGGTCCACCCACTCTCTCTGAAATGCTGAAGCAAGCATAGCGTGGGGCACTGGGCGTCAAGTAAAGCATACGCGGGCTTGGCAACCCTCGCATCATAGAAGTCCCAGCACCCATTCACATCCGATAGCCGAACCTTCCACTCCAACAATTTGCACTCCAAGTTATTCCAAGATGACAGCTTGATGGCGTCCCCGTCCTCTGGAAGCCCGTCTGGGTAGACAGTGACGACTCTGTCTTCATCATTTCGAAACACGGCATACTTCTGGAAAAGAATATGCAAACTTGCCCGCTTTGGATCACCAACGGTTCGGCATACTTTCCAGGAAGATGTGGAACACCGCAACACTTTGAAGTACGAATCAGACGCCTGGCCATCGACTGGACAAGAGAACGACTTGCTGGGTGCAATGACCTTGCTCAGGTACTCGACCATCAACGGCGTGTTGCAGTCCCTCGGCTCCGCGGGGGCAGCTCTCTGGCCGTCGTTGGCGACCTTCCCAGAAAGAAAACTCCAATCCTCCCGCGCAAACTCCTCAAGTCGGTAGACCTTCTTGATGACGTCCTTGCCCTTCAGTTTTCTTGGGCGGTACTGGTATCTCAATGAGAACTGCAGAATCCTGGAGTAGTTTCTGTACTCGAACTCGAGAAGGTCTATCAATTCTGGAGTCTTCGTGAACGCATCGATGAACGTGAGGTTCTGGTGCAGCCGATTTGATGACAATTTCCATGGCACCTCGGCGCCAGCAGCGCGCCTAGAGGTCAACGTCGCGCACCTGTGAACCCCTTCCGCCTTTCGACTGGACAGCGGCATTCGTCTCCACGCAGCTTCTTCGTCGAGCAGATCGGTCGGGATTGACTCGGTGTCGTCATCTGCGATTTTCCGAATTGCCATTTCCCATTTGTTCCAATTTCGAACAGAGACTCGATGGTGCATATATGGCCGCATGTTTGTCATCTGCTGAACTATCTGGCGAGCCACCGAAGGAGAAGACACATTAGCGTATAAGTATGGACACTCTTGCAACCACCCAGTCTTGACCGAACATTCACCAATCCATCGCCTGCCTATGAAATCCATGGCCTCGTGTACCTCGTGATCTCCCTCGACCGCGTCCAAGGTGAGGCTGGTCAGGTATTCGCCGATGTCGTCACAGCTGGATTTCACATACGAAGGGGCCTCATGTAATCGCCTCCCCAGTTTCCCACATATGACCCGTCGTCCCCTCTTCAACTCCTCTGCGTGACACGCGCAACCGCTGCCCCACGACCGAAGATTGTCAAACTTGCATACCAATTGCCTGAACGCGGACACCCACTTCCAGAAAAAAACATCGTTGCATATATCACCAACGGTCTGTAGAGTCGACTGGTCCTTCACATCGCCCATGATCTGCGTTTGGAACATTTCTTGGCAGAACCTCCTCAACTTCACCACTTGCTCCACGACGGTGCGCACAGTCCTGTAGCGCCACTTCGCAAACGATGCGGACCATCTGTCCAAGACTTTGTCATAGTCCAGGGTGCCGGACCTCCTGGCGTGCAGCCTGCACGTGAGACGATAATCGTTGTTGCCGAAGAAATTGCGCAGCGCCCGCAACTTATCAAGAATAGACGGCCACTTAGGATAATCATTCAATGAATTTCTCAAGATGGCGTCAAACAAGTGGTCCCAATCCACGATGAACACGCAATTGGGAAAGATGTAGTCGTGCAACTGCCATTGCGGAGAACATTGCTGCTTGATCCCATGGGCGAAGTCGTCCAATACATTTGCCACGTCTGCCAAGCCGCTCTCAACTCCAAAGTCGGCTGTGAAGCTCCGTATGTCGGAGCAGAAACGTTCGAGTTCTTTGACGGACGGGCCGCACACTAGCCATATTGTCCAACACAACGCCATCATTTTGTCAACTGTCGACGTATACCCATGACCAAGCACTGTAGACGGCATCGTGTAGAAACTCATCGTGTCGCCGACGCACAGATCAACAAGGACAGCGAACACCTCGACGCCAGAAGATGGCGAAGCATCCGCATACATGTGAAGAGTCCGAACCTCATCAGCGAGACCATGGAACTGGTGGCGGGACAGCAGCATGCACACGATGTCCTGGGAAAGCCAGCAAATAATCTGCCCCCCCCCCATTCCCAACTTCCTCACCACCTCCTCCTTTAGCTTCCCCATCCTCCTCTCCTCCTCCCTTCTCCCCACCCCCTCCTCCTCATCTCCTCCCCTTCCTCCTCCCCCCCCTCCCCCCTCGCCCTATCCGTTGGCGTTCTCCGCTCCCCCATCTCCCCCCCGACGGCCTCCCGCTCACAGTCTGCGATGCCCTTGCGCACTTAGGTGCATGCGTTCGTTTCAATTTCCCCCCGTCGGTCCAGCCGCGGCCGCGCTTTGTGCAGGGTGGACTTGCCTGGCCAGTCGATCTCGACATTCGCCAGAGCATCAGCGTCGATCCCAGGCTGGTCCTTCAGAATCTGCAGGAACTTCCCAGCTGCAGCAGCCACGTCCCGAGCATCTTTGAGATGCGAAGAGAAATCCAAGCACCGCAGGATGTGCAACGGGTTGGCCACCTCAAGCTTGCTCTGGCGCGCGACGACCATGCCCTGCGTCGCCGTGCTCACGGCGCTGCAGTGACCCTCGCCTCCGCCCTCAGACACGAGTTGCTTAGAGAAGCGATGGACAGCATTGGACCGAGGCCGTCGCGAGCGGAAGGGGAAGATGTTGGCGGCATTCCGAGAGCAGAGTTTCAACCAAGTCAAGATCGATGATATTGAATGCACAACGCACAAGCCTATGATCATCGGTACAACACAATATTCAGTGATTGCTGGGGCGCGTGCCAGAGCTGCTTGGAGAGGGCCACAGTCATGACATGCGCGCTGAACGCTGCTCAAACCTCGGCGGCCATCAACGTCAATATGAATTGGGGCTATCGCCGAGGCCGACTCTACACGGTAAACCAATGAGCAAAGTACATCACCATAGCGTCTGGCTTTCTTCCACTGCATCATCACATCTAGGGGGCCCACGTCGAAAGAGGCGGGGACGAGTTGCCAATGCATGATGGCTATGCCCAGCAACATGGGGCCATCGTCCGCTGGCACCTGCACGCCGCGCCCAGCAAGGTGTTCAGCAAGCTTGAGGCGCCACCTCTCTGGCAAGTCAACTCCACGGTCGCCGACGATGGCAGCGCAGAATGTTGCACCTCGGTCAGTCTCACGATCAGCAGCGGCAGCGGTCCTCCTGCGCCGTTTGGCGGTCAGCGGACCTTGCAACACCTCATCGTCTGACAAGCCGCCGCCCACAGGTTGCAACACCTCGGGATCCGAGGACGCGGCGTCGGACATGCAGCCGCGAGCACCAAGCTGGCTAGTTGTTTGAGCCCAAATGGCCACGGCATTTACAGCGTGTCGTTTGTGCATGTTGGTGCATGTTGGTGCTTTTGGTGCTTTTTGGTGCTGGTCGTGCATATCGGCTACGCACCGAGACCCGAACGTTCCTCATCTAGACCCCTCAACGTAAGACACGTGCATTTTTGTTTCGTGAATGTTTGGCTTTGTGCCATGTGCAGTTTTCAACTTGAAACTTGTTTTCACTCAAGCGCCGTGTGGTTCTTGAATTTCGGATCTCGGCCGCCTCTGGACACCTCGCGCCACGTCAGGACTCGGCTCAAAATAGAAACTATCGCCCCACGTTGGGCGAGCCCCGTCGGGGCCCCTCGTTGCCGCGACTGGCAAGGCGGTTGCGTGACACCAGTGGCGTCACGCAACCGCCTTGCCAGTCGCGACAGTGCGACTGGACTCTCACGCAGTATGTTGAAGCAACTTCGGAGTGCTGTTCGAAGAGTTCCCCCGTTTTCCCTCATTTTTGCTAGCTGCGTCCGCCGTCGATCCAGCGGCGACTGGGAGCGTGCCGGACGCCCGCACCTCGAGTCCCTCAGCGGAGAGCCCGCCTCGAAAGGTGAGGACTAGGAAGTAGGAAGGAGGAGGACTGGAGAGATGATAAGAATTTGAAGGTGTAGCTAAGAAGGACAGGAGGGCTGGGGCAGGCCGCGGTCTGCACGCCGCGCCATCAACTCAGTTCAAGAGCTGGCTGCCTACAGGAACGATCAGTCATCCCTGTACTTCGGCGGGTTCTGAAGCAGGTGGTTGAACGCCGCGAACAGGGCGAGGTCCTGCGCCAGAGCTTTGTCCGAGATCTTCAGGATCTTGGCGAGGGCCGTTCTCTGCAACTTGGCGCGCTTGTCTCTGATGGCGGCGAGCTTCGCATTGTACTTCTGCCACTTGTCGAACTTGGCCTTGAGCCTAACGACCTTGCCCTCTAGGCGGAGCTCGCGTGCTGTCTTCGGGGTGGCGCGAGGCGGCATGGCCACGGTCTGGTGCAGCTGCTGGTGGAGGGCTCGACCGAGCTGGGTGCCCTCGAAGCCTCAAGCCTTGAACTGGAACCCAAACGGCGATGGAAAGGGATAGTGGCCGAGGAAGGTGGAGTGGAGGGGCAAGAGTAGTTGGCCACGCGCAACGCAGTGTGGCCCGAGTTTCTAAACGTAGGGCGAGGGTCTCATCAGACCCTCGCCCTACGTTTACGAACTCAAAGTTGCCATTCGGTTTCAGCACTGGCGACGCCGCATTCTTCTCAGAACCACAAAAAACTTGTTTCCCACGCCTCCTTCTCCTCCCTCACCGTTATTCCCCTCGCCTCCTCCCCATTCCCCTTCGTCGACACTCGACGCGCCACTCGCGCGACGCCGTGACGCCACTAGCGCATAGCATGCGCGTGCTTAATGCAGTCGGAGGAGATGGATGAGGAGGACGTGTTATGTGTAGTGCGTAAGTGAAATATATAATATAGTGTTTGATGCTTGATTGAGTTTATGCGTGATGGGTGTTGCAATGCACGTACTACTTGAACGCATGCGAAACCGTTGAGGCACGTGGCGGTTTGGTGTTGTTATTGTTGTAGCTGCGCGTCCCCCAGGGCAGCGGCTAGCAGTGCAGTGCAGTGGTTGGGGCGTTGGCTCGCACAGCGCAGTGGTTGGCAGTGGTTAGTGCAGGGGTTACCGTAGTGCACGAATCGGCGCCGTCTAGTTGCTAGCGCAGTGCAATGATTAGTCCAGTGTAGTGCAGTTGCTAGCGCAGTGCAATGAATCGTATCCGACATGTTCTTAATCGTTTGAAAATGTTTACAATATTCTGTATGACGTCGGTAATATTCAAAACCCCGACAGGGGCCTTAATCCCTTGCCTAGCCGCTCCTGAGCGCCTACTCAGACGCAAGGGAGACCTCGTAACCCTGATCCGTGACGAGGGCGGCAAAGTTCTTGGCGGCCCAGCCGGGGCGACGGAGAGAATGCCTGAAAGCCGAAACGGGACCAGCAACCGAACGCCAGGTCCTCCATGGCAAAGCGAACGCATTTTCGTGCGCCGAACGCAACGGCTGCTGACAACTCAAAATGGAAGGGTGAGTGCGCATTCTGGCTTTCCAGATTTCCCTGCCCACGGGTGGCGACGGCCCCGCGCCTCCTCCCTTAGCAGGTCTCGACTGTGCCACGGCAGGGGCGGCGCCGCCGCTCGGCTGCCTGACGCACTGGGAGAGCCTGGCGGCGACCTTAGGCGCATGCTCCGCCGCCGTGGCGCCTTCCATCCCCACCTCCTGGAAGACGGCGCTGATCTTGGACGGGTCGGCCCGCGTTCCCGCCGGCAGGGGGCGCCGCCAGCGAGTGCAGCTCGGCCGCCAGCGCCGCGCGCTACTCGTGGAACTTGGCGAGCTCGGCAGCGGCCTCATCCCGAATCTTCGTGGCGGCCAGGATCCGCGCCTCGGCCTGCTTGAGGGCCGTCGACTGCTTGGCAATGGCCGTCTCGCGCTCGCGCTGCTTGTCGGCGACCTCCTGCGCCCGCGCGCAGGAAGGCTTGGCTGCCGCCGGCCGCTACTCGAGCTCCGCGACCTTGCACCCCGTAGCCTCCAGCGAAGTCGCGTGCCAGGCCGCGTCGCACTCGTCGACCATGCGCTCAATGGGGCGGATGGTCTCCTCTTTCTTCTCGATGCGGCCCCGCAGCTCGGCGTCCGTGTACTTGTCCAGCTCCGAGCCCATGTTGACGTCCACTCCCTCGGCGTCGTCGCCCCGCTGCTGTGGGGGCGCCTTGTGGAGCTGGAGCTGGCGCTTGAGCTCCGCGATCTCCTGATCCTTGGTCTTGTCCGCGCGCCAAGGGGGATCAGCGTCTCGCTGGCGCGCCTGGCGCGCCTTCGAGACCGACGGCGCGGGCGGCTCGACGTTGGAACCGCAGGCGATCCCCTCTCGCCTGCCCCACTTGCCGCGCGCCGACATTGGTGCCCCGTTCCACCAAGGGTCCCCCGGGGTCGGATGCACGCAGAACCTGCACGTCCACTTGCATGCTGCATCGCGGCGGGACACACTACGCATAGCGAGATCCTACCCTGGCCGCGGGGGCGAGCAAAGCGGAACGGCGCTCTGGCACCGTTCTCCTCACCAGGGGAGGACCTGGCGGAGAAAAACGGGTCTGGCCTCGGTGACAAAGGTATCCGTGCTGGCTTGGAGGCTGAACGCCCCCCGAGCATGTAATCCGCCGACCCTTTGTGGGTCTCTAGGCGTATGAGGCTATCCCCCCCCCCATAACACCCCCCCAAACCAGCAATTTGACCCCCCCCCCCCTGGCCCGGACCGACCCCGGACCGAACGCGCCACGGGGGAGCGGAGGGCTCCAAAGCGGGCCAAGAAGGCACCAAAACGCTCCCCTGACGGTCCGGGAGGGCCACGGGCCGCTGAAATAACGCCCACGATGGCCTCCAGACGGCCTCCAGACGGCCTCCGAAGCTGCCGAGACGCCCCCAAAGGCCCCCAAGATGCGTCCAAACCCAAGAAACAAACATCGCCCCATTCCTGGAAGAACAAATAGCATTATTCGCAGACTCGCCTTTTCGGCTTTCACAACGTCCAAGACGGGCAAATAAACATGCAATATCGCCCCTGGACGGCCGAAGGGGCCCCCAAGAGGGGTCGAAGAGGGTCCAAAAACAGCCCACGAAGCCCCCAAGACAACCCAAGAGGGCCCCCAGATGGCTCCAGAAGGGAATCCAGAGGGCACCTTGTCGAGCCTTCGGCCCCAAGACGCCCCCAGCCTGCCCCACGAACACCCCAAGATGCCCTGAGGGACCCGCAAGGAAACCTCAAAGGCTTCCAAGAGGCCCCCCAGGAAGCCCCCAAGAGGCCCCAACACTTGGCCCAAGATGCCGCGAGGCGGCCGGATATGGCCCGCAGATGGGGGCCAAGATACTACCATCAGGCCACAAAAGAGCGCCAAGAGACACGATAACAACAACGAAACAACAGGACCGATGTCGAGCGCCGGGTCATGATTCGGACAAGCCGCGTGAACTGCCGTCCTAGAAGCGCAATGGTCTATACAGGGGTCGGCGGAAGAAGCGCAATCCTATGTAATCTTGAGCCAACATGGCTACGGAGTGGGGCGGAGAAGGAGGAGGAGGAGGAGGAGGAGGAGGAGGAGGAGGGGGAGGAGGAGGCGGAGGAGGAGGAGGAGGAGGAGGGGAGGAGGAGGAGGAGGAGGAGGAGGGGAGGGGGGGAGGAGGAGGAGGGGGGGGGGGCAAGCTAGGTGCGCTCGCGTCATATCTGACGTCCTACCCCTCCCTCCCATCCCTTACCATGGCGCTGATTTTCTCTATCCGCGGACGCGTGTCGTAGCGGACCTGTGGCTCCGCGCGCGCGTGCGTAGTGGGTGGTGGTGCACGTGCGTGCGTGCGTGCGTGTGTGCGTGGTTGTCGTGGTGGTGGTGGTGGTGGTGGTGGTGGTGGTGGTGGTGGTGGGTGGTGGTGGTGGTGGTGGTGGTGGTGGTGGCGGTGCGGCGCGGTGGTGGCGGGCGGATGGGCGCGCGAGAAAAAGGCCCGCGCTGGGGCGAGAACGCCATCCTGAACGACGGAGGCCAAACACCCATCCGAAAATGAGGCCCACGCTGCAGCGGGAGCACGATTCGGAACGATTCGGGAGCAGAAATGAGGCCGGCGCCTCAACGAGAGCAACATTTTGAGAAAAAATGACGCCGGCGCCTCAGCGAGAGTCGTTTCCCGGGATTTCCCGGGAATCCGGTGTGTAAAAAAACAATACGCGGAGGGTGCGCGGCCATCACCCGGACGCCATCAGGGGAAGAGGGAGAATATTATTTTCATATTGAGTAATTGTGGAGGAGGAGGAGAAGGAGGAGGAGGAGGAGGAGGAGGAGGGAAGGAGGAGGAGGAGGAGAAGGAGGAGGAGGAGGAGGAGGAAGAGGAGGAGAAGGACAGAGGATGACGGGGGAGGTCTGGACGGAGGGTGACAGAGGAGTGGTGCTGGAGGCCTCGTGCGGCTGCTGGTTGTACTGATCGTCGACGGCCTTGCATGCGATCCTCAGGATGTCTGGGGCGCCCTGCGGTACGACCACGGAGTGCCGCCACTGCACCTCGGTCCGAGGATGGTTGATCGGATATCCCGAAACGACCGCCGTGGGCATCCAGAAGCCCGAACATATGCATCCCCCTTCCTTGCGACCAACTACTCCTCGACGCGCCACCAGACATGTCAATAAGGCGGTCTGGCCGCTTGGTCCGACACTTCCTCATCATCTGTGATGCTGGAGCTGGACTTTCCTCACACTTCCCAAACGTTGGGACCCAATCTTTGACGGATGTGCAACAGTTGGCAGGAAGGGGGCACTTCCGTACCAAAAGAGGGATATCGCCCCAGACATCCTAAGCAATGACGCCCCGACGTCAGGGCGTATCCTATTCACAGAATGGCTATCGCCTGCGACTTTCTCAAGCCGTACGGCGTGAGGAAGTGTGCAACTGCTGTTAAGTAGGTGGAGGCCAGCTCCTTTTTCAAAGCGGACCTCTCGCTGGGCACGTTCCTTGGCTATCGGGTTCTATAGCGTTCGTCGGGCCACTTCCTTTACAGAACGAGGCCCTCGTCTGCATGGTAGACCCGTGGGGTACCCATCCTCCAACAATGGCGGTGCGTCCAGCAATGACGCAGAATGCCGGTAGGTGCTTCTGGGGGCGGGGCTTGTCACGGGAGGGTGCACCACAACATCGTTGGCGCCTCCTGGATCTACTCCGGTCCCCTCTCTCCTGCTTCCCCGCCGCCAACACCGCGACCACCACGCGGCAACGCCCGACGCCCCCGGCCCGCCCCCCGCTCTGGGCGAACGGTTGTGGGGCTCAGGCCCGTCTCCGAACAACTCTTGAGAGCGAGCAGCTCTTGAGAGCGAGGGGCCTCTCGGGCCCCAGCGCCATTGGGTGACATACCATCTGGTACGGTCTTCGGGGTCTCGAGGTCATTGGACCATCTGTCACCAGACCGTGTAAGCCCCCCCAGAATGGAGACGGGCCGAGGATCGAGAAGGATCGAGGTCGAAGTTTGACGTGTCCTCGGCGGCTTTGGCGCCATCTTTCGGATAAACCTCGGGACTGCAAGACTTCTTGAGGTACGAGCGACAAATGCAGTTGGAAAGTATGTGCAAGCTCTGTGAGTCGTTAGTCCGTCTGGGCCACGTACTACAGTGTCACGGTGAGCAATTAGCAACTGTCTCCAAGCATCGTGGGACGCGCCCGCGTACCATACCGACACGGGGTGGAGGAGTGGAGGGGGGGCATGTGAAGCTGCATGCCAATGGTGCTAGAAAAGATTGGGAGGGCGGGTTGGTCATATATTGAGAACAGTGAATGATATAGCCAACTATCTTTGTGTTCTTGCAGCAGCTTGCCATGTGGAGAGAGGGGGAGGAGGACAAGGGAGGGGACGTGGGCATCCCACGAGCAACGCATCACGGATCACCTCTAGGTGGCATGCCAGAACACCCGTATACACGGACAGTCATCGACCAGAGGCTCAACGCGCATGCCCAGAAGCCAAGACATACTTATACAGCAAACGAGCAGAATACGGTGCGGGTATTGGATAAGGAACCATTGGATCATGCATCTAGGGTCTGGAAGCTGGTGGACCGCCAATTCTTGGATTGGCCATGGATACCACTGCCGACCTCATGAGATAAAGAAGCCTGCAGGGTCTGGAGCCTCCTGGGTACATTCCTTAACGCACGCCCCCACCGTATGAGAGGGGTACGGCGGAGACGGCAAGAAGGGCTGCTCTGGAAGCACCCACGCCCAAGCTCTTCCGCTCCTCACGTCCTGCGACTCGTCTGCTCTGTTGAACTCCGCCTGCGGACAGGCCGAGGAGGGTGTCGGAGGAGCGCGGAGGGGGAGGAGGAGAGGAGGGACTAGGGGGAAGGGAGGGGTGAGGCAGGGAGAGGAGAGGAGGAGGAGAAGGGATGAGGAGGGGAGGAGGCAGTCGAGAGAATGAGAAGAGACACGTGGGAAGATGGGGGAGAATTGTCTGCCTGCGACCACGTCCTGCCTCCGTCGATGGAAACGTCCACCCTGATGACGGCGCTTCCAGCCCTGATCCCGGGCCACTGGCATGCGGGCAGTGGCATGGCAAGAGAAGACACGAACATGGAGAGAGACAGAGAATAGCTCGCAAAGGACATGGGAGCGAACTTCGAGCCTCTCGAGGTGCCTCTGGGGGCCTTTGGGGAAGACCTCGGAATACCTCGGATGACCATGGGGGACTGCTGAGGACCCCACAGGACCTCAGAGGTCCCCCACTGGTCCACCATGGGCCCCGCAGGTCGGATGGCCTCGGCAGGTTGCACTGGTCCACCACTGGCCGCATGGCCCCTGATACGAAGCTCTACTGGCAAGCAGGCGACGAGCTTTTGATCAGGGCGGACCTTCCCCGAATGAGGTTGGGTAAACGTCTTCTCGCCCTGCCCTTGGCCCTCCTCGAAGGAACGCGCTCAGACCAAGCGATAGCTGCGAATCCAGCCGTGGCGGCGAAGACGCCACAGGAACGCCCCGAATGCAGGCAACAGCGTACCACTCGGGGGGCGTCAACGAGGGGGGCGCCAAGAAGAGCTGTTCGCAAGTCGTGGCCAAGAGGCATGTGGGCGGACAGCGGGGGGGACCTGCCATGCACACTCGGGGAAAGAAAGCTGCTGGCCCGGAGGGAGCTCCGGGAAGGAGGGCGGGGCGCGGGCGGGGCGAGCCGCGCCCGGCCGTGCCACGGGCCGCCTGCTGGCTGCGTGGCCTGTGCTCCGAGGGGGTGCCGGAGCGCCTGCAGAGCGGGCCCTGCAGCAGGGGGGCCCGACCAACAAGACAAGACACCCAACCCAACGCTCGGGGCGCCCCTGCAAGCGCCAAGACACCCAACCCATCAGGGGGCCCGACCAACCAGACAAGACAGCCCTGCCGCAGGGGGCCCGACCACAGGGAACCTCCCGCAAGACTTTTTTGATCCGCGGGTCGAGAGCGCACCGCTTCGGGTCGAAGCTGAGCGGGCCGCGCAAAGCTCGAATTAGGCGGAGAGGAGGAGGGAGGAAGCGGCGGAGCCTCAGAGCGAGGCCGAGAGGAGGCATAGCCTCGGGTACAGGCGGTGCCGAAGCCGAAGTTCTTGCAAAGGGACGCGACCTTCCGCAGGACACCCAACCCTGAGACCCCAGGACGTCCATCGGTTTTTGGTCTGGGAGCGTAGCGCTCTTCATAGCAAACCGTCAGGACCCAAGAAGCCCAGGGCACCCTGGAGGCGAGCAAGGATTCTCCTGGCATGGGCCTCCACTGTTTAATTTGGGCCCCAGAGCTATCACCACACAACCCCTCTTTGAGATCGCCTTGCTCTGTCTTTGGGCATGGCACTCGATCCGGCCAGACTGTTCCGTGCGCG
Organism: Prorocentrum cordatum; assembly: GCA_963575745.1. Taxonomy (NCBI): domain Eukaryota; class Dinophyceae; order Prorocentrales; family Prorocentraceae; genus Prorocentrum; species Prorocentrum cordatum. The sequence goes on from CAUYUJ010014294.1 coordinate 100,188, forward strand.
CCTGCTCGAAGATGGTGCGTCCCAAGTCTAGGCCATAGCGCGTCGCAAGGTCGCTCCATGTGCATTCCGTGCTCGCTCACACGAATATGCCGTGTCCCCAATCCAAGCTTCGGTACATCTCGTAATCATTCCAAATGCATTCCGTGCGTGCTCGCTAGAGGGTGACGCGTCTCAGGTTTAGACCACGGTGAGTTTAAGGCGAACGAGGTTATGATTGTTCCACGTTGCCCATGTCAAGGGAATGTGGCGAGGATCCACGATTCTCACCGTTGCGGGTCACTCGGATCAAGAAAATGCAACACGGGCCTCGTGTCCCAACTGTCACAGGCCTCGCAAGTACATCCAAATCATTGGAGAGTCCGAGATCCACATTGGATCATTGGAATGCTGATAGGCCGGTTCTTTGCAAACGTACTTTTAACAACGCCCCTCCCTCGCCGCACACCCTTGTCCATGCAAAAGAATGGGGGATCCCAAAGGTACCGGTACGGCTCCTCCCAAGACTACCTCCTGGGTGCATTCTGGTCAGGATTTCGAGGCGAGTCCAGCCGTGGCGACGAGGGCCTCGGAGGAGGCCTCCCAAAGGCGAACACGATGCAAGGGTAGCAGTATCGGTAGCCCACTAGGGAGTGAGGGCAAGTGCGCCTCGCACTTCGCGGCCCGTTCCCCCACCGATCCTCCTCCCCTCCCCTCGTTATCCTGGATCCTCCTCCTCCCTCCTCGTCGATTCTCGATTCGAACCTCGATTCTCCTACTCCCTCTCCTCCTACTAGTTAGCTCCCCTGCGCCCTTTGCATCAGGACGGGCCTAGGGCGGCAGCATGTTGCCCCAACGCCCCCGCCAAGCATCACAAGACGTTCCCAAGATGCCGCAACCTGTCCCAGCAAGCCTTCAGGCTGGACGCCTCAGGGACCCACGACAGAGCCCTGGAACGCCACCACCAGTGAGACACACGAGTTCCTGTGCGGTCTGGCTGAATGGCCTGAATGAAACGTCATCAGGAAAGCTCCAGGGCGCCCCAAGATGGCCCCTGACGGCCCAGCGAGTGCTCCAAGGCAGCTCCTCCTCGAAAGACAGGCCCCACCACCTTCAGCACGGGCCCAAAGGTGAAGCTCCCGAGAGGCCTCAAAGAAGCCTCGAAGAGGCCCGAAGCAGGCCCGCGACGAACCTCCAATAAGCTCCAAGAAACAACGTAACGCATGCAATGTTACAAACACGCAGCACTGCAGCACTGAAGCGCTGCTTCCCGCACGGCCACAAGATGGCTCCACCGAGTCTGTCCTGCAGTGCTCGGCACAGCCGTCAAGAAAGAATTTCGGCACTGTGCTGACAGGGACGCGGGGCCTGCCGCAGGCAGCTGGACACGTGCTCGCGATACTGTCTGGATGCGCGCGTGTCAGGCCCCCGACGCACGGAGCCCAGCATGCCTCCACGACCGGCTCTGGATGCGTGCGACGCCCTGCGTTCCGCAGGCCAGCCGAGGCCTAGGACCGACCTCCTGGTGGGCGAGGGGGCCATGACGGGGGGGGGGGTAGCCCTGGGGGGTGGAGGCATCGACCTGGCATCGGCGACACGTCGTCGACAGCTCGGCGACGGGCCCCCGCTTAGGAAAGCCGCACCCGTGCCTGGGCGGGGTGGGGCTCTCTCGGGCCCCTGTCGGCGATCCATGGGCGATTTTGGGTGTCGATGCGACCCCCCCCCCAGGAAGGGCCTATCACTACTACAAATACGGCTACTTCTACGACTTCTACGACTACTACCACTGCTACTACGACTAATACGCCTACTACGACTCCTCCTCCTCCTCCTCCTCCTCCTCCTCCTCCTCCTCCTCCTCCTCCTCCTCCTCCTCCTCGTGTCGATGCGTCCCCCCCCCCCTATGCCTCATCCCCCCCCCGGATCGTTGCCCCCGAGTGGGTCGGGAGCCGCCCCTCCGGCCCCGCCACGGTCCTCTTCCGCCCCAGCCCCCGGGACCCCAGAGGCGCGCAACACGGCGGCGACGCCACGGGACAAGGCGTGCGAAGCAGCGTCGCGACCTCTGCGGCACCGTGCGCCGCCCAGACCACATGCCCCCTACTGTTGTCAAGGTATGGGAGGCTGGCCTCTCTTTTCTCTCGTTCTCTCGTTCTCTCTCTCTCTCTCTCTCTCTTTCTCCGTCTCTCTTTTTGTTGTGTTGTGTTATCTTTCTTTCTTTCTCTCTCTCTCTCTCTCTCTCTCTCCCTACACACATATGTATATATATATATATATAGATCCCTCTCTCCCCCTCGCATGTTTTTTGTTTATAAAAACGAATTATATATATATATCTGTCTTTCTCTCACCCTCCCATGCCTTGGGGTAGACTCCAACAAGAATGGGCCACCTCGGCGGACATTCGAAACAACTGTTCCTGGCATCTCGGGCCCCAGGGCTTCAATGAAGCGAATCATGGATTACAGTCTGTCTTGGACTTCGATCAATTGGCTCATTCACCACGGGCGTGTTACCATATCTACATACACGTTGATATAACAGACGTCCGTCTACATATGGGCGATTCTGGAAACCCTCAACCCAACAACGTTTTCATCTCTTGGGGGCGTATTGTTTACTTCCTTTTTCACAGCACTGCGCCCGAACACCTTCAGAGGGACGCTTCGTGAGGGGCCTAGGGTAAAATCCACCGATCGTCGGCGCACGATATGTCTATTCATAGCGAGGGGTCGGGCCCTAACGGGAGCGCCGCCGACTTCCGGGGGCGGCCAAGAGGGGGGCGTCCAAGAGGGGGGTGCGCAAATCCTGGCCGGCGGCATACTCGAAGGCAAGGCACTCTGTGGAACGCTTATGTGTCGGTCCGCTAATACGGCCTTCCACAGATCCTGCTGGCCCGTCGCAGCCGTGGCCCCCCAAAACATGGAGTAGTATCGAGCAGCGGCCTGCAGTACAGCAAGGCGAAGGGTAGGATATCGATCAGCTGAACACAGAGCTGGAGGACAAGCATGGTCATCCTGTATGCTGTAGGGCGAGGAGCCAGGAGCCAGTAGGAGTAAGGAGTATGAAGGAACAGTAATCAGAACGAGGAGAAGACGGTAAGTGTAAGGAATCTGAGGCAACACGTGGATACGGCGCCGAGGAGAAAGAGGAACAAGAAGAAACAGAGACGGAAAGGGAAGAGGAGACCAGGACTCTCAGATCTTCCCGGGCTTGCTCCAGGAAGCGCTGAGTTCCATGCATTCTCCCCCTGAACCCCCCACACGCCCCATAAGACACTCCCCCTCGTGTTCCTATCCTCCTCCCTGCTGCCTCTCCCCATGGGGCCCCGCGCCCTCCCGCTGTACGCGTAGCCCGCGATATCCAGCCTCTCGCCAGGCGAGACCTGCGCTTCTCGTCGCCTTCCATGCGCTCCTCCTCCTGCGCATTGTGCTGCTGCCCTCCTCCTCCGTCTGCTGCTCCTCTTCCCGCTGCTGGTCGCGCTCTTTCCCCTGTGCTCGTCATCGTCCTTCTTCTCCTCTCCCATCATCCCCTCGCCCGGCTGGTACAACTGGCGTGGTCAACTGAACAATGGCCGCGGCGGGCCAGGCACACTTCAATGCGGAGGATCCGTGGATCTGGCGCCCACCGATCGGGGAATGTACCACAGGAACGCACGAGGTCAACGCTGCCCGATCTCGCGAAGGAGCCCGCCGCTTCTGTGCGGAAACGGGACCCGTCGCGAATCCAAGCGCCTTAATACACGCTTGCGTTTCTTAAACACGCGGCGAATGGGAAGATTGGCTGCCCCCTTCCCCCCTTCCGCTTTCCCAGGGTCCCAACATCGCGATCATCAGGGGGATGGCATGAGCTCTCCAATGCGTCCCAAGGCCATCGGAGCCTCCAGATCCCATTTCCAACGCCGCCCAGAAACTCACGATGCGTTCTGACAAGACGCAAGAACAACTCCGACACTAGGCACACTAGGCTTTCAGACGACCCACGACGGCCTCTAGATAGCCCAGGAGACTCGGGGACACACCAAAAAAGACCCCACTGGTACCACCAAATTTTCGCGTTCTCGCCTTCCCCCAGGCAGCCTTGCGACGCACCCCAAGAGACCTCCACAAGGCTTCCTCCGCAACGACCTCTGTCCCTTCCACCTTGCCCCCTGTGTCTTCCCCCCCCCTGCTCCCCCCCATCCTATCCCTCTCGTCGCCCCTGATCACCTTCATTCCCCATCCTCATCCCCATCTTCCTCCTCCCTCCTCCGAGGTCTGAAGAGACAGACCCTCCGCGTAATCATGCGCATCGTCCACCTCCTCCTCCTTCTGTCCCTCCTCCTCCTCCCCCTCCGCCTCTCCCCCCCACGTCCTCATTCTCCTCACCCCCTCGTCGTCCCTCCCCGCGCGAGGGGTGCCGTGGAGCCCGGGTCCGGGGCGGTGATGGCGCTCGTGATGGGCACGTGATCGACGGGCGGCAGCGCCCGGATGTGCTCTTTCGGAACGGCGCTCAATGACTTCTGGTTGGGGCCTTGGCTGGCTAGGGGTCGGCTTCACCCTCCTCCTCCTCCTCCTCCTCCTCCTCCTTTTCTTCTTTTTGACGTTGGGCGAACTTTAATCCTAAGATTGTAGCGTCTGTGAGAAAAATCCCATGCAGTGCCGATTTAGGCCCAGGGGCCGCAGCCTCATCCTCCTCTTCTTCCTCATCCTCCGCCCTGCTCGTCGCACGTCGCACGTCGCGTCCCGCAGAGAAGTAGATGTCCGACCCTGCAGCCTGGCAGAACATTACCTCCTCGTACTCCCAGCAACCTCCGAGCAGCCGAGCATGCATCCTTTGGATACACGATTCGCCACTATCCAATGGGTAGACACCGGTTCGCGTTATTCTCGTTATTCTCCGCTCCCAGGCGACAGAGGGGCTCAGACGCTCTCCTCAGAACCCTGATATTCGTCATCTCTTGAACTTAGGTCGTTCGAGTCGGAGGGGGAACACAACTCATCAACCGTCAACCTGCCAACACTGACAATAAGCAAGACCCGCAACTCGAAATGGCAGGAAGACGGGTCGTCCTGTGCCCACAGTGACAACGTTACCAACAACCGATTACCATTGTGGGGGTCCTGGGATGCCAGCGCCACCTTCTTTTAGGTATGGGTGATGTTCAAGCGCTGATTGAGCAGGGACCGGCCGTCCCGGCATTGCTATAGTCATACCAAATGTTCTTAGAACCCAAACATGTTCTCATAACAAAAACAATGTTCTTAGAACATAGACCCGATAGGTTAAAAGAAGACAGTCCCAGCCAGAAATGTTCTAAGAACATTTCGTGGGAACCACAAACGGTTCTTAGAACATTTTTTGGTGGGGCTATAGGCGAGCCGGGACGCTTCGCCACTGCTTGAGCTGAGTGAAACCCGAAGCTATCGTACCAGTCCGATGGCGAGACGTGCGCCAAAGCATACTCCCCCCCATACCCCCCCCCCCCCCCCCATACCCCCATACCCCCCCTACCCCCATACCATACCATACCATACCCATACCATACTACTATACTACTACTACTACTACTACTACTGCTATTACTACTACTACTACTACGACTACTACTACTACTACTACTACTACGACGACGACGACGACGACGACGACGACGACGACGACGACGACGACGACGACGACTACTACTACTACTACTACGACTACTGCTACTACTACTACTACTACTACTACTACTACTACTACTACGACTACTACTTCTAGTACTACTACTAGTGCTAGTACTAGTACTAGTACTAGTATTATTATTACTACTACTACTACTACTACTACTACTTCTTCTACTATTACTACTACTACGACTACTACCACTACTACCACTACTACTACTACTACTACTACTACTACTACTACTACTACTACTACTACTACTACTACTACTACTACTACTACCACTACTACCTACTACCTACTACCTACTACCTGCTACCTGCTACCTACTACTACTACTACTACTACTACTACTACTACTACTACTACTACTACTACTACTACTACTACGCGCCAGCACCCAGTTGCGCCAGCATTGTTTCTGATATTGTGGGAGGGCGGAAATTGTCCGTTGTTCTTTTCAACATGGCCAGTCTTGTCGTCGACGATGCGAAATGCGTCGCGGGAATGGGACGCGGCGCACATCCCGCGAGGACGTCAATGCGGTGTCCTGGGGTATCCTCCACTCGCACTGAAATTGAAATGCCCGCGCAGCCCCCAGTTGTGCCATCACTGTTTCTCATGTTGTGGGAGGGCGGGTGGGAATGGGCATGCCATGCTTGACTCGCTCGAGCTTGCTAGCTTGACCCATACCATACCCCCCCATACCCCCATACCCCATGTGAGATTGCTCCCGCCCACCCCCCTCCGAAAAGGCCCCCCAGACGGTCCAAGAGGGCCCCGACTCGCCGAACTATCGCTCCAAGCCGTCCAAGATGGCCTCCACACGGCTCAAGATGCTTCCAAGATGCCCCAAGAGGCCTCTAACAACGCCTCTCGAAAAGGCTGTCAGAAGCCAAAATCGTCCCATCCCCGTCGAAAAAGCGTATGTAGATTTAGCAGATTCGACCCTGGGGCTCTCGCTGCGTCCTGTACGGCCCAAAAAGCCCCCAGGAGGGTTCCAGGACGGCCCAAGATAGTCTCAAGACGGCAAAAACGGCCAAAGAACCCCCCAAACCGGCCGTAGAGGGCCCCGGACGGCCCCCAGAAAAAGCCCAGAAGCGGAACCCGACCGGAACTTCAGACCCGTCGGCCCCAAGACGCCCCCATGTTGCCCCAAGAAACACCCAAAAAACTCAAAGGGGCCCCCAAGGAACACCAAGTGATCCCCCAAAAAACCACCAAGACCTCGCCAGGAGGCCCATCAGAGGCCCAAAATCTGGCTCCAACGCACCCCCCCGAACACTCCCACGAAACCCCGTAAGCCATTCGAGTAGCGTCCGGGGTGCCCGTACACTGCCTCCAGATCCAAGGTGGGACCATGCGTTCTGGGGGTACCCGGATCGTTCCGAACGGTCTCCAGAGGCCTAAGCTCACGCCCGCAAGCCAGATCCTCACTTTTCCTCCTCCACCCTTTCCTCCTCCTCGTCCACCCCTCCTCTTCCTCCTCCTCCTCCTCCTCCTCCTCCTCCTCCTCGTCTTCCACTTCCGCATGCCCCTTCCTCCTACTTCGACCCTGCAGCCCGAACGTTCGCGCGCTGCCCAACGCTTCAGCGGGTCTCACGCGCACGACTTGCACTTCAGGATCCCCCTTCTGGCGCGCACGTTCGACATGTGGTCCAACGACGAACTGAGATTTCGGGAGCTTCCTTTTGCAAGTGCCGAAGCACTCGTACACTTGCCAACTGCGCGCCGTGAAGCCGAAGCCCACGCAGCCTGCGCATACAATTATACTCCTCCTCGTGAAGTGATCATTTTCCTGTCTGCCGCTTACGTATCCCTACCGCGGAAGCTTCTTCTCGCACGCCGCGCGCGCCAATTCTCGCTGAAGCCATTTTCGCCGCATCGGCCACTTCCTTCGCGGTGCCGCCACGTTCGCTACAGTCCCCCCACACACCACGCGCGCCTGCTTTGTTTTTTCGATGATCCTCAACTTGCCCATTCTTCAAACGTTTTGTGCCCACGACAATTCGCCCCGCACGCCGCGCGCGTCAGCGCCTTCGCTCTCGCCTCCACTTTCCTCTTGCGGTTCGTTGCCTTGGCGTTCGCTCTACGCGCCGCTTCCTCCTTTTCCTCCGCGCAGTTCTTGCAAAGCCTCTCCCCGGCTACGTTGCGCTTCTTCTGCGCATCCGACATGGCCGTGGACTCGTCAAACAAAAAAAGACAGGCACGCGCCGTTCGATCACCGCACTGTTCGGACGCTGTCGTTCCAGCTCGCAGACACACTGCGCGACATCTTCTTGGCTTTCACATGCGCGCACCTCGCGCAACACATGGTCCGAATCCTTTGGCCCTTACGCTCGTCGCCTGGTGCCTTCCCGCCCCGCTCGCCGACCCGCAGCGCGGGCCCCTCCACGTCTGCGTTGCAGGCCCAACCGTTGCACGTATTGCGCCACTTGTCGCGCCCCCACTTTCCATCTCCACTACGCACTCTTTACAACATGCCGGCGTCTCCCCTTCCTCTGGGACTCGTACTCCGAGAACGCCTCTACAAGAAGCCTGCGCCAGCACCGCCCGTACTGGTCTCACGGCATTAGACATGCAGGCCTCGCGCGGGCCCTCGGAAAATCCATCCTCTGTCGGGTGGGCAAAACACTGCTAAGGCGAGTTCTGTATTGTCCACGCTTGAAGAAACGTCATGTTGGCCGCGCGCGCCGACTACAGGCGCCAGCAGGAGTTTTGCCCGCATTGCCAGGCAAACCACTTTGAGCAAACTCGCCAACCAAAGCGAAGCAACTCCCATTGCAATCCTTATGGGTTATTACATGGGGGAATAACCCCAAACAGTTAGCCAGCCAGCCCAATTCTCATGATGATCTGCTCGCACATCCTCCCGCGTGCAGGGTAGCCCACAATGGATTATTCCGCTGGGGAAATAACCCGCAAACGTGGCCGAGACCGCCCCACAGTTGAGGGAACATGACATCCGCCGCGACGAGGAGGTGTTGCTTTGGTCGCCGCCGAAATCTGAAGGGGGGGGGTCAAAATTAAAGACCTCCTGAGGTTATGTGGCCTACTGTCGCCGTGTGCGTTTTCCTAGCAAGGCTCAGGATAGGCGCCCCCAGACCAAGTCCAAAACGGCCCCAAAGAGTACGGCCTACGACAATCCCACACCTAACAACACCGAACAACTTACCCCCGCGGCGGCTCAAATAATACCTCCCAAACACCGGGGGAAGCCTGGCAAAACCTTCCGCGGCCCCCCCCCCACAAAAAAACAAACTGCCCTGCGACGTACTCAACCCATTTGCATCGATTGAGGCCAATATTGACAGGAACGACGACAGTGCAGGCGAGGCGATTTGTTGTGCAAGCTATCTGGGATGCGCGATCGTTGCGCGACTCACAGGGCAGCGACCGACAGGACGAGGATTGGGGCCCGAAGCTTGAAGAAGAACGACGGCGGGAACGACGGGCAGGAGCATTACGGAATTGTGGAGGCGGGGGGTCATCGCGGCAGCAGCAGCATGGAAAAAGTGACAGGGCGTGCGAACATCAAACGGTCTAATCCCAATCTGCGGCGAGTGCTCCCTATGTTTGCCCCCCCCCAGCAGCCTTCGAAAGTGGCGACGGCTTCGCAAATCGCAGCCTTCCAGAGATGGCGGTCTCTAGTCTGGATCTGCAGCGAGCCCCCACTTGGCTGCGCCCCCCAGCAGCCCTCACACGTGGCGACAGTTTCACAAATCGCAGCCCCCCAGGGATGGCGAGGTTTAGTGTCAATCTGCGGCGAGTGCCGCCTATGCTGCCCCCCCAGCAGCCCTCGAAACTGGCGACAGTTCGCACATCGCAGCCATCCAGAGATGGCGGAGTCTGACCTGAATCTGCGGCGAGTGATCCACTATGCTGGTCCCCTAGCAGCCCTCGAAAGTGGTGGCTGCTTTGCAAATCGCAGCCCCCCAGGGATGGCGAGGTCTAATCTGAACCTGCGGCGAGTGCCCACTATGCGCCCCCGCCCCCCCCAGCAGCCTTCGATAGTGGCGGCAGCTTCGCAGATCGCAGCCCCCCAAGGACGGCAAGGTCTAGTTTCAATCTGCTGCGAGTACCCACTATGCTGCCCTCCCCCCCAGCAGCCTTCGAAACTGGCGACAGTTTCGCAGATAGCAGCCTCCCATGGACGGCGAGGTGTAATCTGAATCTGCGGCGGGTGCCCACTCTGCTGACCCCCACAGCAGCCCTCGAACGTGGCAAGAGTTTCACAACTCGCAGCCCCCCAGGGATGGTGCGGTCTAATCTGAATCTGCTGCGAGTGCCCACTGTGCTGGCCCCCAGCCGCCCTCGAACGCGGCGACGGTTTCTCATATAGCAGCCCCCCCAGGGATGGCGAGATCTAGTCTGAGCCTGTGGCGAGTGCCCCCTATGCTGCTCCCCCAGAAGCCCTCGAGACTGGCGAAGGCTTCGCAGATCGCAGCACCCGAAGGAGGGCGAGGTCTGAATCTGCGGCGAATGCCCACTACGTAAGTGGTGGCAGTTTCAAAGATCGCACCCCCCCAGGGATGGCGAGGTCAAATCTGACTCTGCGGAGGGCACCCACTATGCTGGTCTCCCCAGCAGCCCTCGAAACTGGCGATCGCTTCGCAGACAACAGCCCCCCATGGACGGCGAGGTCTGATTTCAATCAGCGGCGGGTACCTGCTATGCTGGTCCCCCCAGCAGCCTTCGAAAGTGGCGACGGTTTCGCAGATCGCAGCCCCCCAAGGATGGCGAGGTCAAATCGGAGCCCGCGGCGGGTACCCACTATGCTGGCCCCCCGCAGCAGCCTTCGAAAGTGGCGGCAGTCTCGCAGATCGCAGCCCCCAAGGCATGCCATATTCACACTTCGCAGGCCCCACAGGCAAGCCACCAGGCGGACGGGGGGGAGATGCGAAGGGAGGCGAGGGGAGGAGGAAGGAGGAAAAGGACGGGGCCCGTACTGCTCTATCCAAAACGAGAACCCAACGCAGGAGGCTTTAGTGCTGGACCCCCGGCAACGCTCGAAAATTGCGACCGTTTCGCAAACCGCAGCCCCCCAGGGATGGCGAGGTCAAATCTGAGTCCGCGGAGGGTACCCGCGATGCTGGTCCCCCCAGCAGCCCTCCAAGATGGCAATCTTTTCGCAGATCACAGCCCCCCAGGGACGGCGAGGTCAAGTCTGAGTCCGCGGCGGGTGCCCACTGTGCTGGTCCCCCAGCAGCCTTCGAAATTGGCGACAGTTTCGCAGATCGCAGCTCCCAAAGCATGCCATATTCACACTTCGCTGGCCACCAGGCGGACAGGAGAGGGGAGGAGAAGGGAGGCGGGCAGGATGAGAAGGCCGGAGACCATAGTGCTTTATTCAAAGCGAGAATCCAACTCAGGAGGGTTGGGAACAAGACGCACCCAAGCAACACACCAAAAGCTCCATGGACGCACCCGACAGATCATGGGACACGAACTACAATCAACAGGTCGGCGGATGTGGCGCAAGCCCGTAGAACCCACGTCCAGAAGTAACGTGCTGAGCGGCAGCGTTCTATGCGGAAGCGATGCTGCAACGTATCCAGCGTTCTCCAACTATGCTTGCCCTTTAAGAGTCCGAACTCAAATCCTACTAATTAGTCTGTTGCCCCCCCTCCATACTTAATATGCCCCTCATAATTCCTATGGCTACGCCTATCCTATGCCTATGCCTCCCCCTAGCTCCTATGCCTAAGCCGATGCATATACCTATGCCTGCCTGCTTGCTTGCTTACTTGCGCGCTTGCACGCTTGCTTGCTTGCTTGCGCGCTTGCTTGTACGCTGGCTGGCGCGCTTGCTTGCACGCTTGCTTGCTTGCTGAGTTGCGGATTCCAGGCATGCTTGATTCCTCTGATTCCTTGATTTGAGTAGCCTAATCTATATGGAGTCAACGCTGGCTGATCTGTTCAATGATTGCACAATGGCAATGTGTCCAATTCTGACAGACTTGGTCCAGAATGTATTGTGTTACATTATTATGTCTCCCCCCTTTCCCCCCCCAGCGCTACGCCTAACTTGTAAGCCTGGGCATCCCTTTGATGCTGGGACACTCTGCAGACGTGCTTGCTGCAGCATCCTCGCGGTGGGCAGTGATCCTGCAAAACGAACATTCTGGTATCCCTACGGCGACTCTCGAGTGGAGGATGAAGACAAGGGAGAGAGAGCGGATGATAAAGACTACCAAGAACAATATTTTAGGGGGACTTCTGGTTGGGGTCTCGACGGGTATAGGGGGTCCTTCTGGGGCTCCCGGACGTTTTCGGAGGCTCTCGCAAGTTTCTGGGAACCCTCCAAACATATCGGACGTGTTCGAACACTCTCTTACAATTTGGCACTTCCCATGGGCACTCGGACGTTTGCGGTGGCCATCCGAGGTCTCGGAGGTTCTATGGGTGTTCGGATGCCATTGGACGTTGTCGCACATTATCCAGGGTCTTGCCGATTTTGGGAGGTGGAGTGTGCATAAAAGGGTTAAGCGGCACGACAGCAAGAGGAGGATGAGGAGCACGAGTAGACTTAGATAATATAGAGCGGCATGATGAAGGATCGCACTCGGATGAGGAGGACTAGAGTTAACCCAAAATATAGCAAGGATGCTGCAACAAAATCTTCCGTCCCAAGTCCCCCCTCCCCGTCACCAGTCCGTGCAACAAGTCCTTCTCCGTCGGGGAGCGCCTCGTCGAATCGCGAGTGACCTATGGGCCCTCAATGAAGCTGGGAGATCCGCGTGGAAGGTAGCTGCCGTCCATGCTTCGATCTAGAAAGAATATGATGCAAGGTGCTTCAAAATTCATGGACATGCCAACGACAACCCCGCCGACCGGAGCCGCCATGCATCCGCGTAGCTGTGGCACAGGCTCCAACTTCTGGCCACAAGCTATGACGGAGACTCAAGCGAAACTCCCGTTCTGAAAAGGAACCACTATCCACATCCATCCGTGTAAAATTTGCGTTCGCTTTTTCAAACAGCTACGAATCTGTGTCTCAAGCAAGAACCTTATTCTGAAAACGTACTGGGCTCCATCCATGAACCAGCTGGCAACTCTTGGGGCGAATGCGGACGGTGCTAGGGCGAGAACCATACTGCGAAAACGTACCAGCCTTGCACCAGTGCAACCTGCTAGGGCGAGAACAATACGTTGAACAGGAATCATGCTTTGGAAACGTACCAGACTTGCACGAGCAAGACCCATGTGCGCAGCGCTGGGGCGATCACCACACCTCGAGAATGACCACTCGTCCAGACGCGCAGCTGGTGGCGAGGTCCCGTCTGGGTCCGCGTGCCCCGCTGCTCCGCCGTGCATCGGCGGCGACGATAAGGGCGAATAGCCCAGGGGCGGGCATTACCCGTATTCGGCCCGGGAGCCTTGTCGAAGACATAGATCATCGGCACCCCTGGATACATGTGTTGCTCCCCCCTGGGCTATTCGCCCCTATCGTCGCCGCCGAGTGCCTCCCTAGAGCCCCCGAAGGTGGCGACAGCGACGCAGTTCGCAGCCACCCAGGGAGCAGGCAGGAGGAGGCAGGAAGGGGGAGGGGAGGAAGAGAGGTGGGGCCAACAGCGCGGTATCTAAAACAAGAACCCAACACTAAAGGGGCCCAGGGATACACCAACACATACACACACAATTCCCAAGATCCCCCCACAAGGTCCCCATACTTTCGGAGCTTCCGTCTTCTCCCCCACTTCCCATGCTTTCCCCATCTTCTCCTGGGAGTCGACGATTCATGGTGTCTGTGTCTTTTTTTTCCCTTCTTATGTTGCATCCTCGGGGGACCTTGTCTGTCCCGTCGCTGTCCTATCCGCGTCGAGTCCGTGTCGAATCCATGTCGGACTCGTCGGATCCGTGTCGAATCCGTGTCGAATCCGAGTCGAAGCCATGCCAAGTCCGCGTCGAGTCCGCGCCAAGCATGCGTCGGACGCAAGAAAAGACACCAGTTTTTGGGACATGCGAGGTTCCCATACTTTCCCCATATTTTCCGGGGAGTCGACGATTCATGGTGTCTGTGTTTACCAACCTCGAACCTATCCCTACCCCTAAGGTTGACACGCCAAAAGGCGATGCCAATCTCAAGGATGCGCCCTCAAAAGATAAGGGGATCCCTAAGACTGGCATCGTGATGAGGAGGTGCCCAGCATAGGGATAGGGATATGTTCCAGGCTGGTAAAGAGTGGGGAGAGGGAGGGGGAGGTTAGAGGCTTCCTAGATGGGGTCGGAGTAGATGGGGCCGGAGGCTCGCGCCGCATCGGCGATGCATCGGCGATGACTCGGTGATGCACCGGCGATGCATCGTCGACGTCGGCGATGCACGCGCGACGTCGACGTGAAGCACATCGGGCTCCACATCCCCCGAGGATGCAGCGTAACCCCCTCCTGAGTACAGGCGGGCCCGGGAAGGCCCTCCGTCCGTGCCGCCGGGGCGGCCGCTTCCGACGCCGCCCGTGCGCGGCGCTCGAGCGAGGAGCCACGCGCGCGCAGGGCGGGCGCGGCCCTCGCTCCGTGCAGGCAGGCCGGCAGCGAAGGCCGTGGGCGGGGGGGGCCGCGGGCGGGGCGGCCCGCCAGGGCGAAGAGCTCTCGGGCAGAGAGAGCGCCGCGGGGAGGAGCGGTCCGCGGGCGAGGCGGCGTCCCCTCCTCGCGGCCAGCCCATGTGAGAGAGGAGGAGGAGGAGGAGGAGGAGGAGGAGGAGGAGGAGGAGGAGGAGGAGGAGGAGGAGGAGGAGGAGGAGGAGGAGGAGGAGGAGGAGGATGAGGAGGAGGATGAGGAGGAGGAGGAGGAGGAGGAGGAGGAGGAGGAGGAGGAGGAGGGGGAGGGGGAGGGGAAGAGGGGGAGGAGGGGAGGAGGAGGAGGAGGAGGAGGGGGAGGAGGAGGAGGAGGAGGAGGAGGAGGAGGAGGGGGAGGAGGAGGAGGAGGAGGAGGAAGAGGGGGAGGAGGAGGGGGGAGGAGGAGAAGGAGGAGGAGGAGGAGGAGGAGGAGGAGGAGAAGGAGGAGGAGGAGGAGGAGGAGGAGGGGGGGGGGATGCGAATGGACTGCGAGTGGATACCATGCGAAGCGACCAGCAGGCCAACGAGCACGTCCAGGCAAGTCTAGTGGCACGACAAAAGAGGAGGTTTTTTATAACAAAAAGAAAACGTGGTGGAAGGGAGGGAGCAGACACCACGCGACCGCGCTGTCTTCCATTTATGGAAAGAGCGATATGATCATGCTGCTGGACACGCATATCGCTCGACGGTTCCAGGTAACATTGTGGACAAGCGGGTGGGTAGTTCGAAACCCGACATCGGACTGCATATGCGGTGAGGTCGTTAGGAAGAGGACGGCACGGAGGCGGAGTATGGAAGGGTGGACCCTGCCTGGCCATATGTTGCGCGCACGCGCTCTCTCTTTCTCTCTCTCTCTCTCTCTCTCCCTCTCTCTCTCTCTTTCCCTCTCCCACTCTCTCTGAGACAAACATTCGGGAATGTCATGTCCAGGCTCACAGGATTATTCTACCCGTGGAGCGAGAAGACGGTTGGCACGATGCTCGGATATATTGAGGCCGCCTGGGAAGCCATGGGACGAGAGGGCGCAGCAGAAGCGAACACCGGCGACGAGCAGAGGTGAGGGGCAGAGAACGAGCCAACACCGAATTCCGAGGGCACGCGCCGGGCCTAGCTGCTTGTAGGCTATCCCTGTCTGGTGCATGCCCTCGACCTCGTCCTTCCGGGGGCCCGCCTCGGCTACCCGCAGGAGTGACCCTGGGCAAGAGTGGCCTCTGGAGCGCGGCTCTCCGGGGGCCGCGGGGGCCCAAACACAAGCGCGCAAGACGCTACGATCGCATCGCGTTCGGCGATCGGGGGACCCCAGCGGGCCCGCACCAAAGGTCACCCTGGCGAAGGGCCACTCTTACGTCTGGTCGACCTCCTGACCACAGTCAACCCGTACAGTGAGGACGCACGGCAAGGGCGCAAGGACCCTGGAGGGCCATGTGGACACTTCGCGAGCGGGGCGCGGCCGGCGAAAGCAGCCAAGGAGGGGCCGAAGGGGAAGGATGCAAAGGCAACCTCGGCAAATCGTTCATCCTTCCTTTGCGGGCTGACTGTGCTATACCACTCCGACTCTGAAAATATCCTCCCCTTCTTCCCCCCTTGGTCGAGGGGGAAGCCCATGCCCCCGACGAATCTGTATGTCCAAGTCGCTGGCCCCGGCGTGTCTCGACGCTTTCCTGGAGGCCTGCCCTTCCTCCGTCGCCGCTCTTGACTGCTCCAGGTCCAGAAACGACAAATTGTGAGAAACACTGGCTCGACGTTTTCAAATCGCCGGGGGTCTGGGGGAGAGTTTACCATTCTCGAACGTATCCCTATCCCTAAGATTGACACGCCAGAAGGCGATGACAATCGTAGGGATCCGCCCTCAAAAAATAAGGGAACCCCTAAGACTGGCATCGTGATGAGGAGGTGCCCAGCATAGGGATAGGGATATGTTCCAGGCTGGTAAAGAGTGGGGAGAGGGAGGGGGAGGTTAGAGGCTTCCTAGATGGGGTCGGAGTAGATGGGGCCGGAGGCTCGCGCCGCATCGGCGATGCATCGGCGATGACTCGGTGATGCACCGGCGATGCATCGTCGACGTCGGCGATGCACGCGCGACGTCGACGTGAAGCACATCGGGCTCCACACCGAGCCGCATCGGCGATGCATCGGCGGTGCGGCCATCCTCCGACCCCAACTACCCCGACCTCATCTAGGAGGTCTGGAGAAGTTGGACTGGTGGTTGTGACTAAGGTCGCTGGTCCTTCGTCAAGATTACTCGGTCAAGCCACTTCACGGACCTCGCCCCCACGAAGCCCGGGACCAGAACGCGAAGAGGAAATCCGTGGTCTCGCGGTAGGACCTGCGCAAGTTCGGCATGCCATGCATGTCTGGCACAGAATGCTCAGATTTTGTGGCCGATGCAGCTGAGCAGGCAATACATCACAAGGGAAGATCGCACTGTAAAAACCGTCGACCGCCGCTGGCCTGGTGCTGGCTTCGGCGCGTGACGCGCTGGGGTCGTCGCTGGGCGAGAGAGCGATTCCGTCGTAGCTTGAGAGGAATTCGTAGGCGAGACCGCGATTCTTGAGATGCCAGGGCGCGACCCCTGCGTGCATTGAAACATGTTCCAAGCCGCATGGGCGCGATTCCTGAGTACATCGTCAGAAAGCCGAAAACGATAACACAAATATGAGTCAATTGTACGTCAACGTCGACCTGCAAAGTAGTGGCCTATCGCGCACTGGATGAGTGTGAGCTATGCGGTAGACGCTGCCTGGTGCAAGCTATGTGGTGTAGGCCGTATGGTGAAAGCTACTCGGTGCGAGCTATGTGGCGTAAGCTATGTGGTGCAAGCTATGTGATGCAAGCCATGTGGTGCAAGCTCTGTGGTGCAAAGCTCTGTGGTGCAAGCTATGTGGTGCAAACCATGACCAACGTGACGCAAACTAAGTGGTGTAGGCGATGCGGTACAATCTATGTGGCGCGAGCAATGTGATGTAAACTATGTGGTGCAAGCTGCGTGGTGCAAGCTCTGTTGTCCAAGCTATGTGGAACAAGCATAATGGTGCAGACTATGTGGTGCAAGCTGTGCGGGTGCAAGCTGTGTGGTGCAATCTATGTGGTGTAAGCTTCGGGTGCAGTCTATAGTGTCCCAATCATGGCACGCGGCTCCCACGAGGTGCACAACCCCCGGGAGCGCCCTGAATATCTTTCGCAGACCATTGGCACCTGCTCTCTAACATTGAATGCGCAATGCGCACTACGGAACCCACATGTCCGCCACCGTGCCGCTGGGCATGCACTGGGCGTGTCCTCGTGTCCTTTGCCCAATCCTCTAAGCCTCACTCCTCACTGTCGAGGAGTCTTCACCTGGACTTCAAATTCACAAATCTCCTCCAAGAGGTCCCCAGGAATCTCCCAGGAGGCCCCAAGGGTGCCCCCAGAGGCTCCCAAGATGCCCCCTACTCCTCTTCCTACTCCTCCTCCTCCTCCTCCTCCTCCTGCGTCTGCGCCTCCCTCCTCCTGATCTTCCCCGAGGGAGGGATAGAGGAGGACGGCGAGGACGAAGGGAGGAGGAATACCTCGCTGATAAAGGTGCGGGACATCGGGGCGACGCGAACAATTCGAGCGCAGTGACGCAACAGCGCCCCGAACAACCCATCCCCGTCGTTCTGCGTGGCCTCTCGAGCGGAGCCGAACCGTGAGGCTGTCGGTGCCCAGAGCGGGGCAGCGGGGCAGGAGCCCCCGATGGCCGGGGGCCCGGAGAGCGGACCTCCCGAGGCTCGGAGCGGTGACGGACCAACCGTCTCTGAGTCCTCTCGTCCCGTCTCGTCCCGCCAGGCCCAGGACTCCGACGGTCGCGACTTTCTCACGACGTGGGCCCCTGGAGGTCCAGACTCAGGTCGGGCATGTCCCCCTGCAGGCAGATTTTGGTCGACAGATGGAACGTACCACCACAGTATGTAAAACACCTACAAATGGTTAAACAATCTTCCCCTGACTGTCTTGTGTGACTGTTTTTGAATATTCCCCTGCAGAGGGACACGCCCGACTTACGTCTAGAACCCTCTCCCCGGGACCTCTGTGTCATCCCGGATCTTCTCTCTGACTGTCCCAAAGCCGGACGAGGGCCCCTGGATGCCGCGCGTGGCCGAGAGCCGTCCTCTTCGCAAGCTCTTCTCACAGCGAGGAGGCGTTGGGCCTGGGGGGGGTGTCGGGGGGTAAGGGAAAGGGGACAGGCCTC
Organism: Prorocentrum cordatum; assembly: GCA_963575745.1. NCBI lineage: Eukaryota > Dinophyceae > Prorocentrales > Prorocentraceae > Prorocentrum > Prorocentrum cordatum. The sequence goes on from CAUYUJ010014294.1 coordinate 118,575, forward strand.
GCCGTTCATCTTCCACGCGAGAATGCAATCGCCCTCCCGGTCGAAGGCCTGGGCGGGTGGTGCCAGGGCACTCCCCGGACCGCGCCAGAGGGGCTGGAGAGGAGAGGAGGCGGCGGGGGAGAAGCTTGAGGGAGGAGAGGGAAAGGGGAATGAGAAAGAGGAGGATGAAAGGGGAACGAAGGATGAGGAGGAGGAGGAGGAGGAAGAGGAGGAGGAGGGGGCAAACTATGTGCGCTCGCGCCACATCTGACATCCTACCTCTCCCCCCCATCCCTTCCTGTTGCTCGTTTTCTCTATCCGCCGATGCGTGTCGTAGCGGATCTGGAGTTCCGGGGAAGATCCCATCGAGTTGTGTGCAATCCTAGAAGAATGTGCTGGCGTATTCTGGGGGAGTAGGCGGACGAGCAGGAGGGAGAGGAGTAGGACGAGGAAAGAGGCGGACTGGAACGAAGAGCAGCGGCAGGATCTGGAGCGGAAGGAACGGCAGGCACAGGAGGACCAGGGGAAGGCGGGTTCGTGTCGTGTTGACCCTGGCGTTGGTTTCTGACACCACGGGCATCGTTCAACCTTGAATGATCGGCCGTTTCCGAAACGCCAAATCGTTCAGCATGGATCGATTCTGGGTCGCCGGCGGCGTTCAAAGGTGAACGCCGGCGGCGGGGCTTGCCGCCAATCGACACGGCGCGAACCTACCGTAACTGAGGGGGGCGGAGGCGGAGGTGGAGGAGGAGGAGGAGGAGGAGGGCAACAGCAGCAGGAGGAGGAGGCAGAGGCGGAGGCGGAGGCGGATAAGGAGGAGAGGAGGAGGGAGGAGATGAGGAGGAGGAGGAGGAGGAGGGGGAGGAGGAGAGGAGGAGGAGGAGGAGGAGGAGGAGGAGGGCAGCAGCAGCAGGAGGAGGATGCCGAAAAAAGGGCCCGCGCTGGGGCGGGAAGGCCGTTACGAAGGACGGGGGCGACGCGCCGGCCCGCAGGGGAGGCCAGCGCCGCAGCGGCAGTGCCGATTGGAAACGCTGGCAATGTTATGGCGGAGCAGCGGCAGTCGGAAGCAGCAGCGTTTGAACACTGGAGGAGGAGGAGGAGGAGGAGGAGGAGGAGGAGGAGGAGGAGGAGGAGGAGGAGGAGGAGGAGGAGGGCGCGCTGCTCCCAGGAGGAAGGCAGAGCTGAGCGAACGTGGGCCCTGCAACGCCGATGTCTTGCAGCCCGTGCGGTGCAATCCAGGCGTGCAGCCGATGTGGTGCAGTCCAGATGGCGCAACCCACCCCACTGCACCGCGCGTCAGAGACTCCCACGCCCGTGCAAACATCCCACCCCCCCACCAGGAACTTGACGGGCGGAACCTCATCAGGCAACGACGACGATGACAGGGACGAGGTCGACCCGTGCGGCGGCGACTGCGATGACTGCTTGCCCATGGCTGGCTCATCTCTGCGGCCGCGCTGTCGCGCGCAGGCTCGCGCGCAAAGCGGCCACCTGGCTTGGCACAACCGATGCGGCCGCGACGGCGCTTACCGATGGGCACATCCCAGCGAGCGTCAAAGGCTGCGCTGGCGCGGGGGCACTTCAATGCGGGTCGGGGGCTCGGGCGGGCGCGACATCATGATGACGTCGTCAACAGCGGGAACGATGTTGGTAGTAGCGCGGGTGGTGACGAGGACGCCGATGACGACGGCAAGGCCAATGGCAGCGCCGATGTTGGTAACGCCGATGATGACGCCCATGTGTCGATGAAGAAAGTGCTCGAGTAATGATGGCGGCAATGGCGGCGAGTCTCGACGACAATGACGTACTTCGGCTGCGCTGGTGAGGGTTATGGTGAGGAAGCACGCGCGGGAATCCAAGAACCCTCGCCAACTTGATGTTGAGCAACATGTGTGTATGTGTGTTTTTCCGTTCCGTACATGTTTGAAGAGCTCAATTATGTCAGACTTCGACTGCCACGGGTGTTGGAAGGATTTCGGCACGCTCGCATGGCGGCGCGCGCGTGTGGCGCGCATGGTGGCGCGCGCGTGAGGCACAGAGATAGAGGAACAACAAGAACACACGAACATAAACTTTCGACGGCCCGCGCGGGATTCTTGGATCTGTGCTGGGCCCCCCCCCTCCCTGGCGCGCGGGGCGCCCCAGGTGCGGCGCCGGAGGCGCCGCCAGGCGGGCCCCAGCGCAGGTCCCAGAAGTCCGCGCGGATCCGCGCGGAGCGCCACAAGTTTCTGTGCATGGCGTTGTGTCGTCCTCGGAGAGGGGCGCGCGGCCGAGGGTGCGAGCCCCAGGCTTGAGCAGGGACCGACCGTCCCGGCATTCGTATAGTCATACAGTCGGGGCGTTGACCTAAGGAACCCTAAATAAGGAACGAGGCCCCTTTTTTCCATAAGTTAAACTTCGATTCCATATCGAAAACCTAAGGAACAACCTAAGGCAAGCTGCGATACAATCAAGGAACACCGAGCCCCTCCCCAACGAAAAGGGTTCCTTCTCCAGGGCCCCGACTGTACCACGAAATGTTCTTAGAACCCGAAGCTGTTCTAAGGACACAAGCAGTGTTCTTAGAACATAAGCCCGATGCGTTAAAACGAGACAGTCCTAGCCAGAACTGGTCTAAGACCATCTCGTGGCAACCACAAGCGGTTCTTAGAACATTGCTTGGTGGGCCTACAGGCGAGCCAGGACGCTTCGCCGCTGCTTGACAGGCGCCTCGGAGCAGAAAAGCACCTCGGGGCAGCCGTGGCCGAGCCGGCAGGCACGGGGAGAGCGCCGGCGGACCCGTCGGAGGCGGGCGTCGGAGGGTGGGGCACGCGGGGTGCGGCAGGGCGGTGTGGGCGAGGAGGGCGAGCAAGGCATGGGGCAGGAGCGAGGGGGGTGGGTACAGGGCAGATTTTAATCCATCGGAGTTTTGAACATATAGGTGTTTCAATCCATGGTCAATTTATGAATATAGTTATGCGTGAGCTCATCGTTGTTTTGAATACTAAATCCTAGCACATGATCCGCACGCGGAGCATGTATCACAAAAACGGCACTGTGGGGGCGCCGGCTCAGGCCGACCCCCCCTGGGCTTGCGGGGGGCAGGAGCGAGGGGGGCAGGAGCGAGGGGGGCAGGAGCGAGGGGGGTGGCAGGGGCGAGGGGGGCAGGAGCGAGGGGGGTGGGTGGAGGCGCCAGCTCAGACCGACCCCCCCCCCGGGCCAGCCAAGATGGGGCGGCCCTGTGCCCTTCCCTCTCCTCCTGTGAGGATGCGGCGTGCGTTCCGCGCGGTTTGCAACAAGGCACCCGCGGGAGGAAGATTGCCCCCTAGAGGAACGCATGACGGCATACGAAACATGACGAACGAACAACACACACCCATACCCAGCAGGGGGGTCCTTGCGAGGAGGACTGGCTATGGGTGTGGGTGCGGTTTGTCTGACCCTGGGGAACGCTCCCGTTCGAGCGGGGACCCCCATCCGACAACACGCACCCATAGCCCTCTCCGACCCCCCTATGGGTATGGGTGTGTGTTGTCGGTTCGTCCTTCGCCAGGGGTGGCGCTGGAAGCGCCGCAGTAGGGACCCAGAGCCGACCCAAGAAATCCGCGCGGACCTCCCCTCCGAACATGTATGCTTTGCTGGCTTTTCTCCCTCGAAGGAGAAGAACCCCTCCCATCCCCGATCATCCCTGCTTCTCCTCTTCCCTCCAACTGTCCTGGAATACTGTCCTCCTCCACCGCCGACGAACGTCGGCGCGGATCGACGGCGAAGGATCCGGCAAGCCTTCCGGAGCGGGATGGACACGTGGTAGCCCTCGAGGCCCCAGAAGGTGAGGAAGCGGAAACCCCGGGCGGCGGCATCCGCCTGCTCCACGCCGGCGTCCTGCTGCAGGAGGGCGAGGGAGCGGAGGGTGGAAGAGGCCGCGGAGGGCGGGTGCGGGGAGGACGGCGGGGAGGGGGGCGGGGCGGGGGCATGACGGGGAAGGGCGGCGGAGGAGGGCCGAGGGAGAGCGGGAGGAGGAGATCAGGAGGGTGTGGCGTGCGCGAGGGAGGAGAACGATGAGGAGGAGAAGGAGGAGGAGGAGGAGAAGGAGGAGGAGGAGGAGGAGAAGGAGGGACCAGTGTAAACCAGAGAGTCATCAACGATGTTTGAATTATCCCTCCCCCCAACCTCCCTCTTCATAGGCCCCTACAGCGGTTAATTTTCATTGAAGGAACTGCCTAAATGGAAGACGTCCTTGAAGACCCTGAAGCATGCCAAAACATTGTTTCCGGGATTTCAACGCAACGGATCAACCTGACTGCTGCGTCTTGACGATCTGGAACCGTGACAGAACGCCATTGTTGGGACTTCAACATCGCGAATCAACACAACTGTTGCACCCGCATAATCTTCAATCTTTTCAAGACGCAACTTTTGGTACGTTGACCCTGGGATTCCGTGAAACCCTTCCACATTTTATGAACGAATGTGCGCGGCGCTAAAGCGAGAGCCACATGTTGAAAAACGACCTACTCTCAATCAGTGAAGCTCTTGCAGTTTTTTTGCACGAATGCGCGCGGCGCTAAGGCGACAGCCACATTTTGAAAACCACCTGCCCTCAATCAGCGAAATTCTTGCGATTTTTTAATACGAATGCGCGCGGCGCTCATGCGAGAGCCACATTTTGCAAACCACCCGCCCCGACTCCGTTCAACTTCTGCAAATGTTTAAAACGAGTGTGCTCAGCGCTAAGGCGAACGCCACATGTTGAAAACCACCCGCCCTCCATCTGTGAAGCTGTTCTCACTGTTTCGGATCAGGGTCATAAGTGGTGAGGAAACCTCAAGCGAAACGCCCAGCCCGCCCTAACAACTGGCCTCGGGGTGCGACAGGGAGAAGTGATTCATAAGGACAAGGAATGGAGGGAGGAAAGATAATATTTGTGCAGCAGCAGCAGCAAGTGAACGCGCGGCCGCACCCCCCCCGAGAATGGGATAGCCGCCAAGCGCCTGTGCAAACCCTGCGACACTCGCGAGCGGCCGCGAACACGGGATGGCAGGCCGCCCTGAGCAGTAGGGTGGGAGGGCGACCCGAGCCCGAGAACGCGCCACCCACACCCAGCCAGAAGCTAGAGCGTGGCGGCGGCCGCCCGGAGAGCGACTGGACCGGCTCTCGTTGCAGCTGGCTGGTCCAACCCGCACGCGCCGCATGGAGGATCCGCACGGCGCGAAAGAAAAGACATGGCGAATTAGTCACGCGAGTCTGCGCCAGTGGGCTCGTGCGGCGAAGCACGTGTGCCGGTGCCCGTTTGGGCAAGGCGCGTGCGGCCGTAGCCTCTCAGATCCTGCAGGACTGTGGCTCACACTAGCTTGTTCGCAGCTGCGCACTGGAAGCTGGAAGTCGGAATGCTGAGGTGGTGTCGGGAGCTGGAGATCTGCGGCCGGGCGCTGGCCGGAAGACTGAGGATTGGCCCTGCCTCCTTCGAGGCGGGCCCGGGGGAAAGAAGAAACGATCATCACAGAGGCGTCGAGCGAGCGAGCCGAGGCAGGCCGAAAGCACGACTGCATCTCAAGACTTGACGGGCCCCAAATGACGAGCGATGGGGCCGAACGGGAGTGCCAAAGCGAGGGGCCGTCAACAAAGGGGCTCATGATACGATGCAGGCTGGCCGACGCCCGCCAGGTCGCCTCGCGTCTCCAGGCGCCGGGGCAGGCGCTCAATCTCGTCGCCAGCGCGCGCGCGCCTTACTGCAACCACTCTGTCTTGACTTGCGCTTGACCTTGCCCTTGCTCGCGCCCCTCCCGGGAGGAACTCCAGCAGCAACAGCTCGGATGTAAAGGCGGAGGAGGCGGAAGAGGATGATGTGGCAGGGAAGAAGACGGAGGACAAAGGGATGATCGATCCAGCACGAGGGTGAAGCTGATGAGGCCGAAATGGGGAGGAGCAGGAGGATTATGATGAGAAGATCATGTTAACCCTACGCATAATCCGATGAATACGTCTACACACTTGTATGTCTGTATCATACGCCACCCTTCGGGTCAACAGGCGGTTGCGGAGGGATGTGATGTATTTGCACTTGGATTTGCGAGTTGATGCGCGTTTCGATTGCTGGTCTGCGTGTTTGTGTGTGTGTGTTCAAATTGAAATCTCGATATACATTACACCTGAGAAAACCCGATCAGTGGATGATTTGAAAATTGATACGATGGATCTTGAGATCGATTGTGAGGTCGATAATGAGATCGATAGTGTAATCGATCGTGAGGACGATTGTAAGGTCGATCGTGAGACCGAGAGTGACATCGATTCAATGAGATCGATCGTGAGATCGATCGCGAGATCGCTCACGCCATCTCTAATGAAATCGCTTGTGATATTGATAGTGAGATCAATTGTGAGATCGATGGTGAGATCGATCGAGAAGTCGGTAATGAGATCGATGCTGAGACCGATCGATAAGAAGATCGACCAAGAACCCGGTAACCCGGGAACCTCACCGCCCTCCGAACTCGGCCCGGAACCCGGAACCGGGAACCCGGGAACCCGGAACCGGGAACCCGGGAACCCAGCCTGCCGCTAAAATCGGCGGGGAACTTTCGCCAAATCCTTCAACTTCCGCTCGGACCCCTTCAGTGCAAGCACTCATTGGGGAATATCGACACATGTCTATGTACAAGTAGCCTGTATTGGAATTGAATTTCGTTTGCGACTGTATTCGCATTTTGACGTTCGTACCGCTTTGCATTCGGATGTGCAACCCGATGTGAATTTCGACGTGCATTTTGAATTGTATTGCAACTGGCATGTCGGCTGAATTCCGATGTCCGGTTACTGTGTTCATTCCGCTGTTCATTTCGCTGTACCTGGAATCTCAATTCGATCTGCATCTCGCTATGCAACCATACTCGCGTTCCGAATTGCAATGAGACTTGGGTTTTGGCCAGAATAAGCGTGATTGTTGGATGTGTGTTTCGCTGTCCATGTGCATCTGGTTCCCGACTTGACCTTCGATGGTTTGACAGCTGAATTGCAATGTGCATTCGCCGCGACACAACCACGAAACAACTCGGGGGAAAACCCAATCGACAAAAACGGGACATCCCTCAGGACAACCATGGGGCAACAACCCACGGGACAACCCATTGGACAACCCAAGGGACAGCCACGGGACAATCCATTGGACCACCCACGTGACATCCAAAAGACAACGCACGGGACAATCACGGGACAACGCACGGGACAAAGCACCGAACAACGCGCGGGACAACCCTCCTGTCAACCACGAGATACACAATTCCGTCTTTCAGGGGCACTGCGAGACGGGAGCGCAGCCTTTGTCTAGCCTTGGCCTGCACATCATCGCCCTCATGCAGCTCTGTCTCGTCCAGACGCACGGCACGAATCGAACACGACACCGATTTCTCCGTCGGGACCACTTCGTCCTCACCCCCCAGCCTCTGATAAGAGAGGCGGGAAACTCGACAGGCTCGGGGGCCGCATCAGTGATTCTTTGTCCGCGCCAGCGCCATCCAGGCACTGAGGAGGAGCCCTCGACGCCCAAGGGGCGCCGAAGAAACACACCGCCCAACGAGCACCGAGGAGGAAGCCCAAACCCCCCACGAGCAGCGAGGCGAAAGTCCAAACTCCAAACGAGCACCGAGGAGGAACCTCAACGCCCCACGAGCACCTAGGAGGAGCCCCCCCCACTCCTTCTTTCACCGCCCAGCGGTTCTTGCGCCCCCGTTTCTTCTTCCTGTACCTCTGCAGCCTTCCTCGCCGCCGTCCTTTCACCCCCCCTGCCGCTTCCAGGGAGTGCTGGCCTTGGACGCTCACGTTTATGCGCGCTCAATGTGTGGGATGTTGTAACCACTCGAAGGCCGACACAACTCTCTGCGCGACCTTGACAATAAAACAATATGAATACGACTCTCCTCTCTCCCTTGGTGGCGTCCAGGAAATGGCCGGCCCCCCTCCGCGTACTGGTTTCTTACACACAAGGTTCCCGGGAAACGGGTTTTCGCTTGCTTTTGATCAAAATGCTGGTCTCGCTGAGGCGCTGGCTTCATTTTCGGGCTACCGCTCGTTCCGAATCATGTTCCCGCTGCAGCGCTGGCCTCATTTCCGCGCTTCCGCTCGTTCCGAATCGTGCTCCCCTGCAGCGCTGGCGTCAATATTTCCATTGCCATGCCACGGCATGGTTTTCGATCCTTCCAAATGGCTCCCAAATCTAAAACATGCACCCCGAAAGACCATCAGAAGTGATTCCACATTCGGTGTCAATTCGTTAATTTGTTGCGCCGCAGAAGCCCCCCTCCCCCACTTTGGGGCGTCGCCACGCCATGCTATGTCAGGCTGCGACGCGTCCATTTCCGCGCTTCCGCGTTTGTTGTTGCTCGAAATGCTGGTCTCGATCCATGCCACGGCATGGTTTGGCATGCATCGCTTCAGCGCCATGCCACGGCATGGTTTTCGATCCTTCCAAACTGCCCCCAGATCTAGAACATGTATCCCGAAGAAACCATCGGAAGTGATCACACATTCGGTGCCGATTCGTTGGTTTTCTGGGCCGCAGACGCCCCCCCCTGACTTGGGGGCGTCGCCACGCCATGCTTTGTCAGGCGACGCGACCTCATTTCTGCGCTTCTTGATCTATGTGTATGTATATATATATATATATATAAACTGTTCAAAATACTGATCTCCCTGAAACGCTGGCCTCAATTTCGGGCTACGGCTCGTTCCGAACCGTGCTCCCGCTGCAGCGCTGGCCTCACCGCGCTTCCGCTCGTTCCGAAACGTGCTCCCGCTGCAGCGTTTGCGTCATTACTTCTATTGCCATGCCACGGCATGGTTTCGGTCCTTTCAAAGAGGCCCCAGCATCTACAAGCTGGCCTCCCAAACATAACCTCGGAAGTGATTCCACATTCCGTGTCGATTCTTTGATTTTTGGGCCGCAGAAGCCCCCCCCCTCGTTTGGGGGCATCGCCACAACATGCTATGTCATGCTGCGCGATAATTTGCAACACCATGCTATGCCATGCAATGCAGCGCACTTCTGCGACACCGGACTGTGCGACTAGGGAGGAGATCTGCGCAATGGTAAGGGATGGGGGGTAGGGGTAGGACGTCGTATACACCCTGCGATATGCTTAAGAAATCATGGGTTAAGAACTTCATAGTCTCAGAAATTGAACAAAACCCAGAACTTCTATCAAAATCTTGGGAATTACATTGAAAAGTTAATAAAAATCGAGACTCTGGACGAAAACTTGGGTTTTCTTACGCATCGCCGAAGATATAGGGGGAGGACGTCATATATGACGCGAGGGCACCCAGCTTGTCCCCTGCCCCTCCCCGCCTCCCCCCCCCTCCCCTCACCCTCGCCTCCCCCTCCCCCTCCGCGGTCCTCTCCCTTTCCCCCTTCAGCCCTCTCCCTTCGGCTCCCTCCTCTCCCTTCGCTCCCCTCTTCCCCTCTCCCCCTCTCTCCCTCTCCCCTCCCCCCCCTCCCCACACCCTCACCTCCCCCTCTCCCTCCACCGTCCGCTCCCTCTCTCCCTCTCTACCCTCTCCCTTCGCTCTACTCTCCCTTCGCTCCCCACCCTGGGGGAACAAAAAGTACTGATACTGCTACTCCGTGGATCTCCCCGCCTTCCCTACCCTCCCCCGCCTCCCCTCCCTCTCTCTCCCCCCCCCCTCTCATCGGCCATGACATGCACGCGTGTCGTTATATGTTCCGCCTTCTCGCAAGCGTGCCAGTGGGCACGGCCCGTTTTGCAATTGCCTGTGCGTCCTCTCGGGTCGGGTGCACGGCTTCGTGTCTGCGTCTGTCGTGGACCCTCTCTGGGGCGCGCTCTGACCGAGACTTCGAGGCGAAGCCAGGCGTGGCGACCAAGGAAGGGTTGCAGCATCGGTCTAGCTTCCTCCCCTGGCGCCCTGTGCAAGACCTGTGCGGATCCACTTGGCCGAAGCGTCCGTGAAGATGCAGGCAACCGGCATCGACAGGGACCAGAGGTAGGTCGAGCATGCCCCCCTACAGGCGGAAGTTCGATGAACATCTAAAACTAGTCAAATCAAATTTCAAAATTGTCAAAAAGAGGATTTTAAAACGTCGTCCCCAGACTATGTTTTACTGTCTTTGGATTTCCCCCCTGTAGAGGGACAGGCCCGACTTAAGACCAGCGCCCTGCAGCCACGAAATGTTCTAGAACCCAAACATGCTCTAATAACAAAAGCAATGTTCTTAGAGCAGAAACCCGATGTGAGACAGACTCCGCCAGAAATGTTCTAAGAACATTGCGTGGAACCCACAGAAGGTTCTTAGAACATTGCTTGGTAGAGCTATAGGCGAGCCAGGACGCTTCGCCACTGGTTGAGGTCTGCCTCCGCCAGCCTCCACGGCTGTCCTCCGCCGGCTCGCTCGCTCGCTCGCCGGCTCGCTCGCTCGAGGAGGCCACGCCCGAAGCGGCCCCAACGATCGACGAGCGCGTTTTCCACGACTCGCAGAGTTACTATTCGCAGATGGCCTGAATCTCCCCCGCGGGGAGAGCACGAGAGATCGCATCGCAGCAGGCGTGCATGTTTCGGACGTTTTTTGCGCGTAGGCACTTGGTGCGAGCAGTGGCACGCGCTCGGTGAAACAAGGAAGCAGAGGTCCGCCGGCCCCCCTTGCGGGGCTCGGGGCTCCGTACACGGGGGTCTGTCTAAACGGGGGCTTAGGCTTGTCCATCTGCCCGTGTTTGCCGTGCCCCCGTCTGCGGCGCCAGTAGGGGAACGAATAACGACATAAACATAAAAACTCTGAGGTCCGCGCGGATTTCTCGGATCCGCGCTGGACCCCTCCGGCGGCGCCTCCGGCGCCGCCCCTGGCGCGCTCCGCGCGCCAAGGAGGGGGGTCCAGCGCGGATCCGAGAAATCCGCGAGGACCTCCGAGTTGTTATGTCTATGCCACTTGTTATTCCCCTGGCCAAGAGCCCCCTGAACGGTGGCATAGCCAAGCGTGGAAATCGTTGTTCCCCGTGCCCCCCCTTGGCTGTGCCCTCGTCTCTGGCGCCCCGAGGGGCCATCAGGCTCCGTGCATTCGGCTCGCTGCTCCATGCTCGGGTTCCAGTTTTTCCAGTCTCCGATGTAACAGTTCGGTGTTTTGCTTCCCACTGAATTGTTTGAGTTCGCGCGGGGGGGGAGAGCCGAAACGGGCTCTTGATACCTTCACCGGGGGGCACTCTCAGAATGTTTGGGGGGTCCTGGGGCAGATTAAGATATATACATGAGATTCGCGCCCCCGGAGCCATAATCCATTGCAAATTACGCCGTGGTCGCGCCCCCGAGGCCATAATCCTGTGTAAGTTAAACTATATTCGTCCCCCCGAGGCCGTATCCATCGGAAAATACGCTGTGTTCGCCCTCCCGAGACCATAATTCCTAGTCGTGTATACAATATTCGTGTCTCCGAGGTAATACCATGTCGTAACCTATGCAATGTTTGCGTCTACGTAGCCACGATACTTCGTACATTATTTGTTCTTCGCGTCCCCGAAATCAGAAACCCTCGTAATGTGCACACGAGGCCACAGTCCTTCATACAAAGCACCCAAGACAGTACAGGAGGCTCCCAGACGGCCGCAGAGTGCTGCAAGGCGCCCGAGATGGTCCCAAGACGGCCCAAGAGGCCCCCCAGAGCGCTCCAAGAGCACCCCCAAAAGTGGCCCAAGAGGGCAACATCTGCGGTCTTCCTTAGGCCTTTGATGGATTTCGGCAGTCATATCTCCAGTGGCCTCCGTTCTGAGTTCCGACGCTGCTTCACGACGGCGCCCGGGCCTCACACCATAGCTCCTGCATGCCCCATTCTCCGAGCGAGGAGGCCGGCGGCAGGGGGCGAAACCCTGACGGATCCACGCCCGGACTGCGCAGCACGTCCGAGAGACGGGTGTGCTGGTGTGGATGCAAGTTGACCCCCCGTTCACCCCCCACCGGCCTTGGCCCCTGCTGCCGGCCCCCCCTCCCGCCAGAGATGCCGGAACTCCTGGGCACGGCCGCGGCGATCCCAGGAGCCTCTGACGTGCGCCCGAGATGGCCCAAGGCTGTCCCAAGACGGGCCGAGAGAGCCTCCAGACGGTTCCAGATCGTGCCAAGACGCCCAAGATGGCCTCCAGACGGCCCAAGACGCTTCCAACACGCCCCAAGAGCCCTTCAAGAGCAACTTCAAGAGAGCCGCAGAGTTGGCTCAGAAGGGGAACCCGCATAGACATTTCGAGCTTTCTGTCCCAAGAGGCCCCCAGGAGGCCCTAAGAGGCCCCCGGGAGGCCGCTAAGAGGCTCCACGAGAGCCCCAAGAGGCCCCAAGAGGGTTCCAACAAGTCACCAAGAAGTTCCCGGGAGGCCTCCAAGAGGCCCTTAAACTGCCCCGCAGAGGCCCCCGAGAGCTCCCTGGAGAGAGCCCAAGAAGCGTCCATGAGGACTCCGACCCAAAACCCAAGCACGGTGGCGGGATGGGACGAGGGCCATTTGTTAGATGCTATACGCGCCGCGTCACGACTTTCGAAGCTGCGCGCCACTTCGACAAACTCCCACGGAACGGCCACCTCCCTGAAAGTCCCTCCGATGGGGGTCCCACTCTGCCGCCGGCCCCCCATTTCCCCAAAAGTCTGAAACGGCTCCGGGACGACCCAAGCGCGCCCGAGACGGTCCAAGATAGCCCAAAGACGGTCCTAGAGAGCCTCCAGACGGTTCCAGATCGTTCCAAGATGCCCAAGATGGCCTCCAGACGGCCCAAGACGCTTCCCACACGCCCCAAGATGCCTCCAAGAGCACATCCAAGAGAGCCCGAAAAGAAAACAATTATTGATTTTCAGGCGCGATTGCCCCCTGCTACTGCTACTCACTCGCCTCCACCTCCTCCACCTCCTCCACCTCCCATCCCCCTCCTTCTTTTACTCATGCAATCCACGCTCTCTTCATTTTTCCCTCCTACTGCTCACTATCCTCCTCCTCCTCCTACTCCTCGTCGTCGAGCACTCTTGAATCCATCCTCCTTTGATCCACCATGCTTCCATCCACCCTCCTTCCAACCCTCTCCTCCCCGAGCCTTCGTCCATGACCTACCATCGATCCCTTCATCAAGCGTCCGTCGATTCCTCGAGTCCTGCTTCTCCAGCCTCTTTCCCCATGCAGCGTCCCCCCTATGCAGCCTCCCTCCAGCCGCCGCCCACTTCTCCAGTCTCCATCCATCCACCCTCCTTCTACCCTCCATGGATTCATTCATCCCTCCGTCCACCGTCCCTCCATTGCACCCTTCTCCTCTCTTTCCCCCTGAATCCAGACCCGGCCGAGCCTCCATGCATCCCTCACTTGATCTCTCAATCCGCCTCTCGACTTTCAAGTATCGACGTCATGGGGCGAGTCGCGCTTGATCGGAGCTACAAATCCGCCACCGTGCCTCAACACCTTGAGGCATAGAAACATCTTCTAAGCACCCCCCCTCCGCGGGCCGCAGACGCCTGACTGCACCACGGCCCAATCAAAGTCAAAAACGCCCCAAGATCCTCCAAGAGTCCTGCCAAATCAAACCTAAAAAGCCCCAAACCTCCGCCTTCAGACGGCACCCGACAGTCCGGACGTGGTGCCGCGAAGCGTTGTAGATACATCGAATAACTGTCGGACCCGAAGCCTCTCCGAGCTACGAGATGTGGGAGAGGTAATGGAAATGAAGGGAGACTAACCCGAGAAGGAGCGACAATCCCGAGAAGGACCGACAATCCCGACAATCCCGAGACACAGAGGAGCGACAATCCCGAGAAGGAGAGGAACACGTGATAGAATGGAGGGAGGCGGAGCACCAGCAGCAGTAGCACGGACAACGAGGAGAGCCACGGAAGGGGAACATGGATGCTCTTACGCCCGCATGTTGCGGAGCAGGGCGAGTGGATACAACGGCAACTCAACATCGTTCCCAGGACACCTCCCGGGGCCCGAGACCGTGCTAATGCTCCGAGCTGCGTCCGGCTGTGGCGACGAAGGCTCCCCTCGAAGGCTGACTACCGTTGTCTCAACTTGCCCTCCTCTGACTATCCTCCTCCCTGCCGTCGCTGCAGCCTGCAACACGTCCGGCAGTGCAGCTCCCGACCACCGGGCGGTGCTGATGCTGCCGTTCAGCCACGGCAGGCCCATGGTCTCACCGTCCGCCTCGGTGTTAAACTCGCTCCTCCCGGCTCCGGGCCCCGGGCAGGGCGAATCGAGGCGGGCTGTTCTCCTCCTCCCCTTTCCTCCCCCTCCCCTCTCCTTCTCCTCCTCCTCCTCCTCCTCCTCCTCCTGCTCCCCCTCTTCCTTTTCCTCCTCCTTTTCTTCCTCCTCCTCATCCTCCTCTTCCTCTTCATCGTTGCTCCTCACCTCCTCTTCATCATCCCTGCTTTCCTCTTGGGGAGGGCGCCAACAATACACCTGCACCGACTCTGGCCAGACCCTCCCTCCCAATTCTCCCCAATTGCAATGCAGCATGTGGGGGGGGGGGGCGGCTCAGGAGGGGAAACATCAACATGGCATCGGCGATGCATCACCGATCGCAGATAGGCGCCCGACAGCGAATCCGAACGATTCTGGGCAGGGTGGGCCATCGGGCCCCGATCGGCCGAGGAGTAGACGATCCCCTGAGCCTGTCCCCCGAACGTTCCCCCTGCTCATTCTCCTCGCCCTCCCTACCTCACGGCCGGACCTAGGACACAATCACATCCCTCAGGAACATGATGACCTCCGCCGGTCCAACTGGAAAACGCTCGACCCGGGATGCACAACATAGCATCAGACACACGCGAACAACGTCAGGGTACCCTCCCCGAGCCGACCTCGATGTTATACCTCGGTCCGGCCGTACTCCTGGAGAGGGCGCGAACTACCCACCTGCACCGCCTTCGTGAAGGGGCCCTGGGACACACAAATAAATACACACAAATAAAAATATTCCCCACACTTTCCCATATTTTTTTCTGAGTTTTTGTCTTCCCCCCACTTCCCATATTTTCCAATATTTTCTGGAGGATCGACGATTCATTGTGTCTGTGTGTTTCTTCCCCTCCTGACTTCGGCCAGACCCGCCAGTTCATCTTCCCCTCGTCCTCCTGGAGAGGGCGCCACGCGAGCGCGTCTTTTCTGGCCGGCCGTTTGGTGCGAAGAGCGAAGACGCGGTCGGTTGACCAGCCTGCGCGCGACAGGGATCAACCCTAATCGTGTTTCGATCTCGTTTGGCTTTCGTTCACCCTCGTATTGTCACCGATCCGCCCTTGCTTCAAAACGACATCGAAACGACAATGGCCCACGAAATTGCAAAAACACCGTTTGGGTGGACCCCTGGCGTGTCACGGAGGCCCAGGAGCAGCCGATGCGACCCTGCCAGAACGGAGCAGCGAACTATCAGAATCGGCCGAGCCTTCCCTGGCAGTGCCCTGCACATGCGATGTCTCGACCTGTTCAGTACTGGGTCCCTGGAAGTTCCGACCCTTTCCCCAGATCCGATCTTTCATCCCAGACCATCTTTTGACGGTTCCGGGCCCAACGAGGGCCCCCGGAGGCCGGAATCGGCCAAGACCTTCCCGTCGTGTTTTGCCAAGGCGCGAGCATGTTTGGGGCTCCTGTACCCCCCGTTGTCCCTCGAGGCGGCCGGCCGATCACGGCGCATCGGCGCCGCTGCGGCCGTCTGCGCCCTGGCCTCGCTCAGAGCTGCAGGGACACGCCAACCGCACACTGACGCCGACCCCTGGCCAAGCCGTCCCAAACATGCTCGCGTCGAAGCAAGACATCACGAGGGAGCATCCTCGGCTGTGCTCGGCCTCAGGGGGCCCTCGCTGGGCCCCGGGACCATCGGCAAACGACTCGGGATGAAAGATCTACTTGCCGGCCCTGTGGAAAGGGTCGGCACTCTCGGGAGGCCCCGCACTGAGGAAGGAGGAGGAGGGAGGAGGGAGGAGGGAGGAGGGAGGAGGAGGAAGTGAAGGTAGGAGGAGGGATGGGAGTGTGAGGAGGAGAGAGGAGGAGGAAGGCGGAGCGAGGAGGTAGGTGGAGGAGGAGGAGGAGAGATAGGAGGAGGAGGAGGGAGGGGAAGGAGATTGAACACGCTGCGCCCTCTGGCTGGGCTCTCCAGCGGCGTACCGACCCCGAGCCAGGCCTCGGGGCCCGCCGCGCCCGGCCTCGCCGTGCGCAGGGGCGTCCCCCGGCGTCGTGGGCGCGGCGCCGCTGCCGGCTCGGGCCTCGGGACGCGGCGGGGCGCCGGAAGCTCCTCCTCCTCCTCCTCCTCCTCCTCCTCCTCTCCTCCTCTTCCGCCTCCTCCTCCTCCTCCTCCTCTTCCCCACTCCTCCTCCACCTCCCTCCTCCTCCCCCTCCTCCGCTCCTCCTCACTCCCCTCCTCTTCCTCTCCTCCTCCTCCTCCTCCTCCTCCTCCTCCTCCTCCTCCTCCTCCTCCTCCTCCTCCTCCTCCTCCCCCTCCTCCTCCTCCTCCTCCTCCGCCCCGGGGCGGGGAGGCCCCGCGGCAGAGCGACCCAGGGCGACCCCCCGGCGTCGCGGAGGCGCTGCCGACGAAGGCCCCTGACGACCGCGGCGACGACCCCACGGATGTTGGACAACGTCGGCCTCTGAAAAAAATCTGGACGCCGGCCCCGGGAGGACCAGCTCTGCACCCCGAGTCGTGTCTTGGAGGCCCCTGGGCACGGCGAGGGGGCCCCCAGAGAGGCCGAGCGAAAGCAGGCGCCTCCCGCCGTGGTTTTTCAACGGCCCCGAGAAGTCTCGGGGCGACGGCGGCGGCGACGGCGACGTCCTTGGGGCGGCCAGCCAGACGAGGAGGGAAGGAGGAGGAGGAGGAGGAGGAGGAGGAGGAGGAGGAGGAGGAGGAGGAGGAGAGGGATGGGAATGGGGAGAATGAGGAGGGAGGGAGGGAGGAGGAGAAGCTAGGAGGAGGAGGAGGAAGCTGTAGGAGAGGAGAGGAGGGAGGAGGAAGAGGAGAGGAGGAGGAGGGGGAGCAGGATGAGGATTAGGATGAGGAGGATTAGGATAAGGAGGAGGAGGAAGGAGAGTATGAGAAGGAAAGGAGGAGGAGGAAAGGAAGAAGAGAAGGTGTCCCTGCCTTCGCATTTCAATGCGTCCGGGGGTCCCCCTCGGGCTCCGCACTTCCCGCGGGCCATGATCTGCGAACCACATTCGCTGATGCCCCCTTCTTGGGCGTCCCCAAGGCCCCTGAGGTACGGGCTTTGCAGAGCTTTCATACGCAGCGTGTTCCCCTAGTTTCGGGCCCCGTGACCCTCACGGATCGAGGCAGCCCGAAACATACCAGAAAGATGGGGTCCAGGGCTCCAGCCTCCCCCCTCCCACCCTCCCTCTCTCTCCCCTCTCCCTCCTCCCTCGCTCCTTCTCCTCCTCCTCCTCCTCCTCCTCCCCGCCTCCTCCTCCTCCTCCTCCACCCTCCTCCTCCCATCCTCCTCCCTCCTCCCCCTCCTCCCTCCTCCTCCTCCTCCTCCTCCTCCTCTTCTCCTCCTCTTTCTCCTCCTCTTTCTCCTCCTCCTGCCTCCTCCTCCTCCTCCTCCTCCTCCTCCTCCTCCCCTCCTCCTCCTTCCTCCTTCCTCTCTCCTCCCTCCTCCCTCCTCCCTCCTTCCTCCTCCCTCCTCCCTCCTCCTGCTTGTCCTCCTCCCTCCCTCCTCCCCTCCTCCTCCTTCCCCTCCCCCTCCCTCCTCCTCCTCCTCCTCCTCCTCCTCCTCCTCCTCCTCCTCCTCCTCCCCTCCTTCCTCCTCCTCCTCATCCTCCACCCTCGCTCCTCCTCCTCCTCCTCCTCTCCTCCTCCTCCTCCCCTCCTCCTCCTCCTCCTCCTCCACCTTCTCCTCCTCCCCCTCCCCCTCCTCCTCCTCCTCCTCCTCCTCCTCCTCCTCCTCCTCCTCCTCCTCCTCCACCTCCTCCTCCTCCTCCTCCACCTCCTCCACCTCTCCTCCTCCTCCTCCTCCCTCCTCCTCCTCCTCCTCCTCCTCCGCCTCCTCCTCCTCCTCTCCTCCACCCACTCTCCTCCTCCTCCTCCTCTTTCTCCTCTTCCTCCTCCTCCTCCTCCTCGTCCTCCTGGCTACCCCTCGCGCGCTCCCGAGGGACGACGGCGACGAGGACGGCGCGACGGCGACCGCCAGGCGGCCTACGGGGCGCTGGCCCGGCGCTCGGCCCTCTGCAGCGCGGTCGGGGGCAGGATGCCGCGGAGCAGCTGCTGGATGTACGGGCTCGGGCGCGGCGTCGGGCGCCTTCCGGGGGCTTCGTCTGCTGTCGATGCTCTCTCGGGCTCAGACCGCGGCGTCGGGCGCCTTCATGGGGGCTTCGTCTGCAGTCGATGCTCTCTCGGGCTCAGACCGCGGCGTCGGGCGCCTTCATGGGGGCTTCGTCTGCTGTCGATGCTCTCTCGGGCTCGGACCGCGGCGTCGGGCGCCTTCCGGGGGCTTCGTCTGCTGTCGATGTTCTCTCCGGCTCGAGCCCATTCTTTTCGCTCGTCGCCGTCGTTCGTCTACCCCCTCTCCCCCCCTGGCCCCAGAAGGAGACTCCTGGAGGGAGGAGGCGGAAGCCTCCTGTCCCTCGCAGCTCCTTGGTGCAAGATCCAGGGCACGCGTGCCGCTTGTTTTTTGTAAAGGGGAACTGCGTGAGGGGTTGAGGAAGGTTCGAGGAAATGTTGCGGCGCTTGCGGCCTTGTGAGGCCTGCTTTGCACACCAGGACCGACCGGAAGAAACCGGGGACGGGGAGCCGTCCAGGATTGAGCCACTGAGCCCTGGAAGCGTCCAGGAATTCGCTTCGAGTGCATATGAGATTGGGGGCGGAGGAAAACGGGGAGGAGGAGACCGGGCAAGAGCTGCTGAATCCGTGGCTGCTAAAATCGACCTCCGGGAAGTTGTCTTCGTCCTTCCGGGAAGAAGCCCGTTGACTGTTTCGCGTGCCGCGCCTCATTCCGGGAAGTTGTTTTTTCCTTCCGGGAGGGCCGTTTTAGCAGCCACGGTTGTAGCAGCCCTCGCCCAGCTTTCGAAGGACGAGGACGAGGAGGAGGAGGAGGAGCAAAATGTTCAAACCGTTCTCGGCCCCTCTTGGGCCTCACGAGACCCGAAGACCCGAACACCACCTGTGGCGGGCTTCGGGGAGCGGTGGCTCTCCTCCTCCTCCTCCTCCTCCTCCTCCTCCTCCTCCTCCTCCTCCCTCTCTCTCTCTCTCCCGCGTTAAGACTTATCCAACTAATCCCCCTCCTGCCCCATCTGTTCCTCCTTCTCCCGGCCTGTTCCTTCCCATCCTCTTCATTCTCCTCATCCTGCCAATCCTCTCTGGTCTCCCTGTTCAACATTGTGCTCCTCCTGCAGCGGCTCCTGCTGGTGCTGCTCCTCCTCCTCCTCCTCCTCCTCCTCCTCCTCCTCCTGCATCTCCCTTGTAATATGTTTGTTCCTGCTCCTCCTCCTCCTCCTCCTCCTCCTGCATCTCCCTTGTAATATGTTTGTTCCTGCTCCTCCTCCTCCTCCTGCCTATCGTCCTGCTCTCCCTCTGGGGCGCACCCCTTTGGAGCGCACGCGGCCAGCCCTCGCGCCAGCCCCGCCGTGCCTTTGGGGGGGGCGGCAGGCCCTCCGCACGCCGCAGGCGGCCACGGACAGTGCCGTGTCCTCGGAGCACCTGCTCGGGATGCGGCACTCACTGAAGGGGCCCTGGGACACACAAATAAATACACAAATAAAAAGATCCCCCACATTTTCCCATGTTTTCGGAGTTTTGTCTTCCCCCCCACTTCCCATATTTTCCCATGTTTTCTGGGGAATCGTCGATTAATGGTGTCTGTGTGTTTCTTTCCCTCCTGACTCACGGCACTCACGAGTCCCACCGGCCCATCTGGGCGCAGGTGGTCTAGGGAGGCTCCT
This sequence comes from Prorocentrum cordatum, assembly GCA_963575745.1. Lineage (NCBI taxonomy): Eukaryota > Dinophyceae > Prorocentrales > Prorocentraceae > Prorocentrum > Prorocentrum cordatum. Next base: position 138,407 of record CAUYUJ010014294.1, read on the forward strand.
CTGCCAACCCCCTTCTTCCCCTTCGGGGGAGAGGGTTGCCCCCTCCCCCCCTCCCCTGGACCTGGAGCGCCTGCGCGGGATGCGGCGCTCGTGGCACTCACGGGTGCAATTCGAAATTGCTTGCCAAGAGCTCGAAATGCCGCAGATGCGACAGGTCGGTCGAGCTCTTCGTCCCCAAGGGTTCGGCGAGCAAGGACAATGGCAAGGGCACCGGTCTGGAGCAGAGGGTGAAGTCCGAGACGGCGAACAACGGAAACCAAAACAACTCCACTTCCCAGACCGGTGTCGCCATGTCCGGTGCCCTGGCAGTGGTCAACCCAGCGGTCAAGAAATTGCTGGAGGAGCAGCTGGCGCTGACGCAGAAGGCAGTCGCAGCGGCGAGCCAGCTAGTGGCGTCGGAGGAGGCGGTTCGCCGCTCACCAGGCGCGTGGCGCGACGCCAGTACCAAGTACTCGCAGGCGGCGGCGCAGGTGCAGCGGCTCGAGTCGAACCTGGTCAAGGCTGGGGAGAAGGAGTCGGAGGCAGCCCACGCCATCGCGCTCGCCGTGCTGAACAGGCGCGCGCCAGCGCAGGCGCTAGCGAAAAAATACGGGGGTCTTCGCGATCGACGGATGCCAGGACGAGACTGACGCCATCAACGATGCCCCCATGTTCAACCTCACATGGTACACAGCGTTCTTCAGTGAGCTCGACTCGCTGGACTGCAGCCCCAAGGAGCAGGGGGATCTTCGCAAGGTAGAGAAGAACCTTCAGCCGGTTAGGGAGTCAGTCGTCATGAAGGCGGGGAGTTGTCAAGAGGAGGGCCCCAAGACGGCCCCAAGTGGGGCCCAAGAGGGGAAGCACGAACCACCAATTCGAACCTTCCGCCTCAAGAGGCCCCCAGGAGGCCCCAAGAGGCTCCCAAGAGAGCCCTGGTGGCCCCCTGGAGGCCCTACGAGGTCCCCAAGAGGCCCCAAGAGGCCACGAACGCGAAGGCAAACGCCTGCGATGGCACAACACGGGGGGCGAAATGAGCAGTTGCTGCGGGCGTTGGGTGGACGCCGCGGGGAAGGCTATTTCCATTCATGACGGGGTGGATTCACCGCGGAGGTCGAGCGGACAAGCTTGCTTTCTCGAGACGAGGCCCATCAAGCAGGCAAGTCACACCCGCCAGCAACACCTGCGCGACGGAGTCTCCCCATGTTGGTATAGGGCGTATTCGGTACTTAAACAGACTTGTCGTCATCAATGTCAGGGGGACGATCTTGCTCGAGCAGCCCAATGCCTAGCTAATCAAATTTGAATGGAGCAGGAGTGTGTGCGTGTGTATGTGTGTGTGTGTGTGTGTGTCTGTGCGTGCGTGCGTGCGTGCGTGCGTGCGTGCGTGCGTGCGTGTGTGTGTGCGTGTGTGCGTGTGTGCGTGTTTGTGTGTGTGTGTGTGTGAGAGGCAGCCCCTGTATCCAAGGGGCATTGGGACAACACATGCGGTCTAGTCTTAGAAGGTCCCGTGGAAAAAAAAAAACGCACAATCCCACTAGGTGGGATAAAGGCGGAAGCACTGCAGAATTAGCATTCCCCAGGAGCCCCTGTTCAATGCTACGCTCAACTGCTATCCCAATTTGTGGGATTGATGGCCGTGCTATGCTACATGCTACATTCCTTCCAGGGGCAGGGGTTTAACCCGAACCAAGGGTGCAGGACAAATCAAGCGGGGAGGGTGACATAGCATTGATGATGTGTTCGGGGGTAGGGTGCGCCTTCTGGTGAAAAGAAGCCTGCCTGCTGTTCGCGACGGAGAAGAAGAAGGAAGCGAGAAGATCGACTTAGCTCAGACTTCAAACGAAATGCCGACTCAGCTTCGACTTTATGTCGACTTTGGTGGCCTAGCCGATTCAGCTTCGACTTCGCTCCGACTTCTCTGGCATTGCCGACCCCGCTTCGACTTAGTGTTAAGTCGGGCGTGTCCCCCTACAGGGGGATTTTCGACGAAAAAAAATGACTACCCGAAAAATACCCCAAAATGGCCAAACATACTCAAACAATAGTCCCCAGACTATTTTTTACTATTTTTCAAATTTCCCCCTGTAGAGGAACAGGCCCGACTTCGACTTCATGTTGCTTGCAGGTGTTTCGGCTAAGCTCACGACTTAGTGCGAGACTTGCAGCTGCCACGACCCAGCCAGGCGGCCCCTGCTCAACAAGGTGGTGCGCGGGTGGGCGGCGCAGTGGCCGCCGGCAGCGCCAGCCACTAAGACTTTGATTCCAAGACTAAGTCGAAGACTTTGATTCCAAGACTTTGATTTCAGCCACTAAGACTTTGATTTCAAGACTTTGATTCCAGCCACGAAGACTTTGATTCCACTGGGAAGGCAAGGTGCGTTTGTGTGTGTGTACACCGTGCATGCAAGTGCCATGCCGTGCTGCGGTGCGAAGCGCCAGTGGGAGGAGGGCGCAAACCTTCAGAGAGGACGGACGTGTGGTTCTGTGCTCAGCATGCATGCGTGCGCCATGCGGTGCGCAGTGTGAGGCACCAGTGGGAGGACGGACCAGACTTCCGGAAAATGGGCAGTCTCGTCATTCCCGTCCTTTCTTCTCCCATTTCCTTGTCTCCTCCTCCTCCTCCTCCTCCTCCTCCTCTGGCCGACGGGGAGGTTGAGGCTACTTGGAGGGGGGGGCGGTGCTCCGAGCCAGCATTCCTTAGGAGCAGTGGAGAGAGGGATATCGCACGAGCAGGTACGCTTCTTGTGCCGTCGTCGTTGCGGGCACGATGTGCGTCACGGCCGAGATGTCGTGCCTCTGGCACTCTCCAAGTGTGTATGTGTGTGTGCGTGTTCGCATGCAGATCAACATTCTCGTGATTGTAGTATCCCTCAATTCCATGTGTAGCTTGATGGACTTCGAGCTGGGGAAATGTGGCACTCTGTAGAGCGTGGCTCTCAGGTCGTCTATGAGCGTGGCTCTCCGTAGAGCGTGGCTCTCTTCGAGCGGCGTGGGGGGCACTGCGATACTTCCAGGCGCGGATGTCATCCGCTGGCAGCTTGGGGGCAGTCCGCCGGTCAATCAAGGACATGGCTCCAGAGTGGGGCAAACTGCATGTAGGAGGAGAGCGGCTGGCCCACCCAATCGACATCGTCGACAGCAAGATCGAGCGTAGGCACTCGTTCTGGAGATCCGCTGGGACGGGATACGACGACGCCATGATGGCGTGCGGCATGATTCGGGACCGCGCTCGGGTGGGGCAATTGGAACTGTTGTCGGTCGAGGATATCAGATGATCGAGATGGGCTTTAGCTGGCCTTCGCAGGTGCTGTGTGCTCGGACGGTGCCTCGGCAAGAAGTCGGGCGGCGACTCGATGTCGGTCCGCTCGGCATGCTGCGCCGAATCTGGCCGCTCGCGCGAGACTCCTCGCGCAGGGCCCAGCATAGCAGCAGCAGGGTGACTGCTGGGGCGCGGCCGTCGCGGGGAACAGCGCCTTGAAGGAGGCCTTTGGGGCGCTTGAGGACGAGGCGCCCGACTTGTCGGATCCCCCGGGGCCAGGCGCTGCTGGGCGTGGGGGCTATCTACAACGGCGCCGAGTGGCCCATCCTGTCGGAGTGCGCCATCAGGAAAGGATGCTTGCCCGTGCTGCTCTTCTTGGAGATAAAGCTGTTCAGGGCGCCAAGAATGCTGTCGCAACTGGAACCGTTTCCGCTTCCGTTTCAGGCTGCCGAGTCGGTTTCCCAGGGCTCCAGGAGCGGCGCGAAGGTCGCCAGATGTCGGAGCGGATCTGGATCGACGATCTTGCAGAAAGGGGTGCCCCGCAGTCAGATGCACATTCAGAGGCACCTTGGCCAAGTCGGTGGCCACGCCGGTGCGTGAATTTCGGGAGTTGCGGCCAGGCATGGCGGCGAAGGGCGCAGTGTCGCGCGCCACCACCCCGAGATGCAGTAGTACCCATCGGGCGGAAGAAGTAGGTAGAACAATGAAGTAGGAAGGCGGTGAAAGTAGACTGGGCTCCCGCCCGCCTCCTGAAGAGGACGGAAGCGGTGAAGCCACTCGATCATTGAAGTAGGAAGGAGCTTAGAGTAGATTGGGATCTGGACCTCCCAAGTACCTACTTTCAACGACCGATGGGTATACGTGGCCAAGCAGCTCAAGCAGAGGGGCACTGTGGTGCGGGCAGCTCTGCAGGCACCGTATCTCGGCGCAGATCTGGCTGAGTGGCGACAGCTTGGGCGCGACGCCGAAGGTAAACGCATCGACAAGTCTGTGGGAAAAAACCAAAACAGACACTGTCGAAAACACACACAGTGGAAACATAAACACACACGGTGGAAACCACACACTGTGTGTTTCTTGGTCCACACACACACTGTGTGCGTTTGTGAATGTTTCCACAGGCATCACTGGCTTCGTAGGTTTGCTCATGCAGCCAGGAGGTGGAGTTTCACTGGTCAAATCCAAACCTCGACTACTTATGGGCAACATGTCCTGGGAAGTTTTGGGTCGGCCATGCTGCGTCAACGACGACTTTTAAGGGGGCTGCCGCAAGGTCGTCAGACAGGGGGAGGTGTCTCACTTCCTTCCTGGCACTTCGGCTTCCAGTATCAAAACCTGGGACAGCTTTGCGAAGTATTTGACAACAGTGGCTGGACTGCTGGTTGAGGGAGCCTCATCTCAGGCACTCGATCCCATTGGCTTGGCCTACGATGGTGGAGAAATTGAAGCGCGTGCGAGCTGCTCAACGCAACCGACATGCAAGAGGGCCAATGCCATCTGTTGTGCTGTATCTACTCAAATCGGGATGGTCACCGATCTCAACTGCGGAATGGTAGGTGCAGTGTGACGGGAGCGATTTTTCGCATGCGTCGGAGTGCTCCTCCACTGGTTCATCGGCGGCGCTCTCAGTGGGGAAGCAATACTGGGCAAGCCATCTCAGAAGGCGGCGGGGCTTCTCAGAAGCCCCTCGGCCTTCTGAACAATTTTCTGCGTCTTCGGGGAAGGCTTAGAACACCTCTTAGAAGACCCGAGGCCTTCCGATCCTTCTGAGAAGGCCCGCCCTTTCTCACTTCTACCATGGGCTCGCCGCCAACTTTCGTTGGCCCGGGCAAGGCGGCGCCACTGCCAGACGAGCTCGAGAACGCCTTGGCGATGCAGCTTTGGCTGGACGCGGCGAGTCCTGTCTCTGGAGGTGGCTTGGAGAATTGTGCATACTTTGCCAGCGACCGTCGGTTTACTCGACAAAACGCAAAACTAGGGAGACAACCGTCCGAAGTCATGGTCGCCATTGCCACGGGCGGCCTCTGGACCCAGCGAAGGACATATGATACCACACTTTCTGCCCACGACACGTGCGACAGGTGCGGGGAAGGCCCAAACAACCTCAACATGGATGTTTCACATTCAACAAACAGCCGTGCTTCTGGGAGTGAGGAGGAGGAGGAGGAGGAGGAGGAGGAGAAGGAGGAGGAGGAGGAGGAGGAGGAGGAGGAGGAGGAGGAGCAAGGCTTGTTTCCGTGCGTCTGGGTGGGAGAGGTCATCGGTCGCCCCAGGTCGCCGCTCGCTGGCGCAGTACTTGCCTCGCCGCCGACAAAACAAACAGCTTCTGGGTGAGAGGCGCTATCCCCACTGAGTGGATCAGAATGCCCCCGCCTGTCAGAGTTATGTTGCTCCCATCGTACTTAAGAAGCCACATCCCAGCAATAGTTTCGAGCACCCGGAAAAGTGTCGACAGAGTGTCGAAACAGTGTCGGACGCGTGTCTCCCAGGGCCCGACGTGTGAAAACCCTCGATTTGAGGTATGTTTTTTTTTTCTGGCGCTCGAAATTCTTGCTGGTGGTCAAGGCTAAAGTAGGTTGGAACATCATCATGTTAGTGGAGACTCTGTTTCGTGTCCGGCCTCTTCGGGGGCCACGTCGGCCCAGGGTGCCTGTAGCTCGAGGCCCAGGGCCGTCAGATGTGTTTGTGGGCACAAAGTGCCCCAAACAGATACATAACATACTCACAAATGATACAACATCGTCCCCAAACCATGTTGGGACTATTATTGAATATTCCTCCTGTAGGGGGACAGGTCCGACTTAATTGTAGACTGAGGCGGATAGGCTTGGCGGTTGCGATGTGTAGAGCCTTCTCCTCATGCGTCCTAGGGGTTCATTGTTTGGGGCCCCTGGCTGGGCCTGCGCAGGGCGTTCCGAGAGGGGAGCTGCAAGCTTTTGAGTGGGTCGTCCGTTTCTCCGAGGGGTGGCTGCCACCAACTGCACCGCGGTAGCCCTGGGGCGGTGCGCTTGAGCCTCTTGCTCTCGAGCGTTACCCCGAACAGCTTTCTGGAGACGGACAGGCGCGTTGCTCGTCAGTCAAGGTGGACTTGAATCACAACTCGCTGCAGTGCACATCCCACCGTGCTCGACCCTCCCAAGGAAGTGCTGGAGCAAGGGTGGCCTGGTTGACCCATCCAAGGGAATGCCTGCGTGGTTATTCTAGCGGGGGAGGCGATCCACAGGGCTGGAGTCACCGAGGCAGGAAGGTTAAGGTGCACAACGTCGAACGCAAATCCCGTTCGATCCGACGTCGTTTGTTGAGGGTGGGTTCAGAGTCCGCTTGAGCCGCTCAAGAGCCACAGGCCAGCCAGCCTGACCCTGAGGGCCACCCTCCACCTCCTTTGCCTCGCCCTGCCCCACTGGTGGCTTTCGCACGCTTCGAGTCTGCTCGCATCCTGGCCAGGCGCGAATAGCATCATCTGAATCATCTTCGTCCTTCTTCTCCTCCTCCTCCTCCTCCTCCTTCTCCCTCTCCTCCTCACTCTCTGTCTCGTTGCCTCCTCACTCTCATCTTGCTCACCATCGTCGTCATTATCCTCCTGCCGCTGCTCCGCAAGATTTGTTTGCCCATGCCCCCGTCCAATTCGCCGGCCCAACGGGCCAGGGCGTGCTAAGATCTCCGGTACCTGGTCAACAGTATTTCTAGTTCGCGCGCGCGGGGCGGCCCCTGGGGGTCCCCGGACGAAAAGTACCCCGGCAAGGTCCCGGCAAGTCCCCGGCAAGGTCCCGGCAAGGGCAAGGTCCCGGCAAGCGGGCCAGAGATGCCGGAGCCCTGTTACAGGGCCCCAGGACGGGCCAAGAGGTCCCCAAGAAGCCTCCAAGACGGTCCAAGAGGGCCCCGAGACGGCCAAAGATCGCCCGAAGACGCCCAACAGGGCCCCAAGACAGCCCAAGAGGCCTCCAAGACGCCCCAAGGGCCTTCCAAGAGGCCTCCGAAGAGGGCCCCAAGAGGCCAAAATCGTTGATTTTCATTGTTTTTTTCGATGTTTTTTGCGTTCTGGCTTTTTCGGCTTCCGGACGCTCCAAGACGGCCCAAGAGGCCCCCAAGACCGCTCCAAGACGGCCCACGAGGCTCCCAAGACGGCCCCGGAACGGCCCAGGAGGGCCCCCAAGACGGCCCAAGTGCCGCCCAAGACGGACCAAGAGGCCCCAAGACGGGCCCAAGAGGGGCTCAAGAGGGGAACCGAGAACTGAAAAATCGAGCCCTCCGCCCCAGAAGGCGCCCAGGAGGCCCCAAAAAGGCCCCAAGAGGCCCCCAAGAGGCCCCCAAGACGCCCCAAGAGGCGCCCAAGAGGCCCAAAAGAGGCCCCAAGAGGCCCAAAAACGGCCCCCAAGAGGCCCCCAAACTCGGCTAGCCCACAACGGTGCGACAATATGGGCCGGCGGAATGAGCGAAGCGATCAAATATTAATATCCTCCTTCCAGGCATCCTCTTCCTCATCCTCTT
>CAUYUJ010014294.1:148632-163375 GCA_963575745.1 Prorocentrum cordatum
CACACGCAATGGAATGCAATTCATGAGATGCCATGCAACAAGGATGCAAAAGGCCCTGTCGTACAAAGGCAATGCAACAGTCATGTGCATGCCGTGTGTTTGCAATGACTTGCACTGCGCTGGCAGTGCAAACGCAAAGCAACCATAATGGAACACCAGTCGTGGATTCAATAGCGAAACAGATCAATGTAGCGCACTAGAAGCGCAACGGGATACAATGCAAGTCAATGTGCAACAATGCAACCACCAATGGGATGCACACTGAACGCAACATGTAACACACAACCAGCACCCCATGCGAACAGTATGCGATGCAGCGCAATGTAACCCTTGTTCAAACACCACTACGAACGAGTGCACCACTAATGCAGATGGGATGCGCCCCGCATTTCAAAAGCAATGCACCACACAACACCCAGCAATGTAATGCCGTAGTGCCACAAGCAATGCATCAGCAACGTATTCCCAACATAGAAATGCACGTGCAGGGAATATGGCATGCTACAATACGCCATGACATCAACGCCATACCCTGATCTGACCTTCCCTTCTCTGTTGATGTGCAGTGTTGAAGGGCATCGATAAGGGGGGCCGGCCTAGGGTGGAACCATCGAGCTGCAATGGGCGATACATTGCCGATAGATTGGCGATGGGCCCCCGGTAGCGAATCCGAACGTTCCTGGGCGGGGTGGGCTATCGGGCCCCATGTCGGCAATGAGTTGGCAATCGGGGGTCGATGCATCCCACCCTGAGCCTTGCCCCCCCCCCCCCCCCAAACGTTCCCCCCCGCGTATGCTGCGGCACTCTAAAAACGCAGCGCATTACCACTTGACTTGGTACGCAACGCTCCGGTTGCATATCCATGCTGCACGATACTGAAGCTGATGCAAACCTTCGAATCTGCACGAAGGGCCAGGGCTCGGGGGCCAGTGAGCCGCCAGGGAGTCCGCCGCGCAGCTGACGGGACGACTACAGGCCTTTCCTGAACAATAAAGACACGCAGGGACCCCTTGGGCATAGCCTCATTGGGACAAGACCTCCTCCTCCTCCTCCTCTTCACAAGACCTCCTCCTCCTCCTCCTCCTCTTCCTCCTTCACCTCCTCCTCCTCCTCCTCCTCCTCCTCCTCCTCCTCCCTCCTGCTCCTCCCCCGTCCCCACTTGGGTGTGATCGGATGTCGCCCGACTGCTGGCCAGGCCCTCTAGCGCAGCGCCCCCTACCCTTCGGATGGGCCGTGTGCACACGCGCGCACCCATTGCAGGGCCCCTTTTCATGAGCGGCCCCCAACGTAGACGATGAAGTAGTCAAGGACATATCCACTCCCCCATTCCCTCCTCCCCCTCGCTCCTCCTCCTCCTCCTCCTCCTCCTCCTCCTCTCCTCCTCCTCCTCCTCCTCCCTCCTCCTCCCCCTCAGTCCTCCTCCCTCCCCCTCCTCCCTCCCCCCTCCTCCCTCCTCCTCCTCCTCCTCCTCCTCCTCCTCCTCCTCCTCACCTCCTCCTCCTCCTCCTGTTCCTCCTCCTCCCCCTCCCCCTCCTCCTCCCCCTCCCTCTCCTCGCGCCTCCCTTCCTACTCCTTCTCCTCCTCCTATTCTTCTCCTCCTCCTCCTCTTCCTCCGCCTCCTCCTCCTCCTCCTCCTCCTCCTCCTCCTCCTCCCCCTCCTTCCTCCTCCCTCCCCCTCCTCTCCTCCCCCTCCTCCCACCTCCTCCTCCCTCCTCCTCCTCCTCCTCCCTCCTCCTCCTCCTCCTCTCCTCCTCCTCCTCCTCCTCCTCCTCCTCCTCCTCCCCCTCCCCCTCCCCTCCTCCTACCTCCTTCCCGCCCTCCTCTCCTCCTCCTCCTCCCTCCCTCCCTCCCTCCCCTCCCTCCCTCCCTCCCTCCCTCCCTCCCTCCCTCCCTCCTGCTGCTCCTCCGCCCCCGCTCGCGCCTCGCCCCAGGCTCCGCCGGCGGCGCGTGCATGTCTGGGGACCCCGCCGCCTCGTGCGACCCCTTGCACATGACGTCGATGGCCCGCAGTGGCGCCCTCATCTGCTCGGCCCAGTCCTCGTCGAACAGGAGGGGGAGTGTGGGAGGTGGGGGGAGAAAGAAGGACGGGGGGATGTGGAGGAGGACAACGGCGAGGATGAGGGAGGACGAGGAGAAGGGAGAAGGAAGGAGAGAGAGGGGGTCAATGAAGATGGATGATGCTGAGGAGGAGAAGGAATAGTGGGAGGACGCGTCGAAGGATGACGAGGGATGAGAAACAAGGAAGAGAACGAGAAGGAGCGAGGAACACTAGAGGGACAGTACGAAGTGCGGAGGAAACAGAAGATAAAACTGCTGAGGACGAAGGGGATGAGTCGGAGAGAAATGAGAGATGTGAGGGGCAGGGATGCGCACTGGGAGGTAGCTTCGGGACGGCAGCGAGGACGTGGATGAGGAGTGCAGGGGTCCCCCTGGCAGGCCTCCCCCCCATAAGGCATGGTAGGCGGCGAACGACTCCCCGCCAAGACTCTTCCAGACTCCGCCAACCAGATTAGTTACAGGTTATCTGCCGCCGTGCACCTTGGCACGCTGAGGCGTGGTGGAACGACAACGGCTGCCCGGCAGGGTTGCCGGAAGACCTCCACTGACCCCCTCCCCCCTCTCCCCACGCAATGCTGCCTGCACCGCGGCATCCCCCCCACTTCGACGCTGTTTCCTGGGCACTCCGACGCCTCCATGCCCTTTCCAACTGCTCGCCGAGGCGTCCACGACGTCCGAGTAAGACTACCACGGCCGCCAAGGTGGCCCCCAACATCGCACAGGCTCCCCTATCTGTTTCTCAAGACGCGTAGAACCGACCCCGCAAGGCCCCAAGCAAACCCCAACAAGCACACACACACACACACACACACACACCATGCGCTCTCCATGATGCCCTCGAGAGGCCTAAACAGCATGGCCGTGCCTCTAGTCTTCCAGCGTGCTCTTCTTTCCACGCAGCTCGCAACCGAGCTCACACAACCATACACGGTCGTTATTGTCGAAATTCAGTGTCTACATCCTAGGCTGGCCATCGCTCGAACGTCCGTTCCCTGTTTTTTTTCGGTTTCGCGCGTGTTTTTCTTCGCCAACTGATCAAGGATGCTCCTCGATGGTCCTCGCCGAAGGACAAAATGCCCACGTCCGAGGGTGTCTGGCCTTCCAGCGTTTTTTCTCTTCCCACGCTCTGTGGCCGAAGATCGGTCCGCCTGCGGCCTTCGACCACCCCGAGGCGCCGACGGGTGAGAGCGCGGACCCCCCGGGAGGAGCCCCACGCCGGCCCGGGAGGGGCCTCCCTGGAGGCACCCGAGGGCGGCCCGAGACGGGCCCCCCCCCCCCGGGCGGCCCAGGGAAGCGGCTCCAGGACGGCCCCCTCGACGGCCCCGCGAGACCGCCAGACGGTCGAGAGTGAAGGGGCCCTGGGACACACACACACACACACACACACACACACACACACACACACACACACACACACACACACACACACACACACACACACACACACACACACACACACACACACACACACACACACACACACACACACACAACACACACACACACACACACACACACACACACACACACACACACACACACACACACACACACACACACACACACACACACACACAAACACACACACACACACACACACACACACACCACACACACACAGCACACACACACAAACACAAACACACACACCAACACACACACACACACACCACCACACACACACACACACACACACACACACACACACACACACACACACAACACACACACACACACACACACTCACACACACACACAAACACACACACACCACACCACACACACACACACACACACACACGCACACACACACACATAAAAGGATTCCACATCTTTTCCCATATTTTCTGGGTTTCTGTCTTCCCCCCCCCCCACTTCCCATATTGTCGCATATTTTCTGGAAGTCGACGAAGAATTGTGTCTGTGTGTTTCTTCCCCCCCCTGAGAGAGGGCGGTCCGAAAAGGACCCTGGGCGGCCAAGGAAGCGGCTCCAGGACGGCCCCTCGACGGCCCCATGCGACCGCGGCCGAGGAGGCTGCACGACGGCCCAGGAAGAAGCCCCAGGACGGCTCCAGAGGGCCCCGAGAGACCCGCAGGACTGACCCACGGGTGCCCAGGAGAGCCCCACGACGGGCCGAACAAGCCCCATGAGAGCTCCCCCACAACGTCGAGACGCGAGGTGCCACATGTGACGGCCATGGGAGCGGTGATCGAAGGGTCGTCACACCGAGTGCTTCGCCGGCGCGAGATCATATTCCGTCCTTGTCTCGGCACCCTTTCAATTTCTCATCATGCTCCTCGTTCTCCTTCCCTCCACCTGCATCTCATGGCGGCATGGCTCGGGACGCGGGGCAGGAAAGAGCAGGATGACATCGACGATGCGATGGAGGAGGGGGATGGGAGGGAGCAGGATGACTGTGCTTCCATCCTCCTCGTCCACCCGATCGTTCTCTTCCTCCTCCTCCGTTCCCCCTCCTCCTCTCCTCGCCTGGATGCGGGGATGGCCCGATGCCCTGGGCCGTCCTTGACTTCCTTATCGTCCGCCTTGGGGTCGTGGTGCTCGTGCGCGCCCACGTTCGACTCCTCTCGAGGGGCACCAACGACCTCATGGACGAATCACGACGGGACACTTTTTTCCATCTTGCACTGTTCGGCCTCTCGCGCCCTCTCTGGGCCCCAGGACAATCGAACGACTGCTCGGGATACCAAGCCGCTCCCGAGGAACGGGGGCCGAGACATTTGGGGGTCGACGTTGTGAGCAACTCTTGACGTCGGAGGTCTGGGAACGTAGTGAAGCCTGGCGGGGTTCTGTTTCGTTTCGTTTCACGGCTGCCGGGAGCCGTCTTCGGGCACGGGGGGTCCTCAACACCGATCCCGGACATGGTGTTGAGAGCTTCAAAATACGCGCCGTAAAAGAAACGCCACGTCGGGAGTACGGATATCCGTCTACACCGTTCCTGGTCAGGCCTGTCTTCGGCCCCAGGTTGGCAGATACGCCCTCCTGGCCTAGCTGGCAAGAGGGATGTTCGCTAGTCGTGGGACCAGTGTCTGGCTGCCTCGGCCCTGTTGTACCGAGGGTGCGACAGAACAACGCGACCAACGAAGGCTCCCCGCAAGCGTAAAACCAACATCACGGGGCGCCGCCAGGGGGGGTGCCAGCGCCGATCCCCCAAGCATGTGCGGACCTCCGGACACTGTGGCTTGGAACCGTCGTGCTGGCGCAATTCGGCAAGCCCTTCCGTGCACACGAATTCGTAGAGAGAGAGAGAGAGAGAGAATGGGGAATGGGAGCGCGGGAGGCAAAGAGGGCGGGGGAGGGACGCTAGGCTCCACTCGCAACCGCAGCCCGTCCGCCGCCGCCTCGGCGCCGCCCGCTTCGGCGCCCCGCAGACCGCCTGCTTGCGCTCCAGGCTTCGCGCTCGAGCCGCGTGGTCTCTGTCTCGTTCGCGGAGCCATTCGAAGCGAAACACCTCCTGCCGTGATCCGGTTTTCACAACGCGCGAGGGGGTTTGGGCTGCCAACGCCTCGGCGGCGCATCGGCGATGCGGTGCGCTCGGATGCAACTCCTGGGAGGTCCACTTCTGACTTTGCCCTTGTCCGACATCCAGCTTTACCCAGCTTAATCCCGCCTATTCCGGCTTCATCCCGCTTACAATCTGGCTCAATCCCGCTGACTCCGGGGCCTCATCTGGCGTAGCAGCCCCCAAATAAGACCTAGTCTTCCAGTCATTATGATACGTTTTAGCGCAATGGCAACAGGGGCCCCTAGAGGTCAAACGGCAGCGAGTGGCGCGCTGTCACATGTGACACATGCTCTACACCACACCTCCTGAGTCCTTCCGACGAAAACCTCCCCGTAGTTGCCTCCCAACCCGCCCAAACGTTGAGCAGGGACAGACCGTCCCGGCATCATCGGCCTACCACGACATGTTCTTAGACCCCAGCAGTGCTCGAATCATGAAACCATGTTCTTAGCACGTAAGCCCGATGTGTTAAAGCAAGACAGTCTCAGCCACAACTGTCCTGAGTTCATCTCGTGCAGACCACAATCGGTTCTTAGAACATTCTCTCGTGGGCCGATACGCGAGCCAAGACGCTTCGCCGCTGCTTCAACACGCGGCTCGCTGCGGCGCCGCCGCCGCCCCCCTGCGGCCTGGCCGCCGCTGCGCCGGCGGCCGGCCCAACCGGCAGCCCAGCCAACGCGCCAGCTGCTGCCTTCCGCGGGTGCCTCGCGCCCGGGGCGCGGGCCCCGCCTGGCGCGCGCGTCGGCCCGCGGAGCCCGCAGGCCAACCACCGGCAGCTTCCCGACCGGAGCTCGCTGGCGGCGTGCCCACGAGAGCCCATGTCGGCTCGCCGTCGGCGTGCCCTCGGGAGCTCGCCCGTCGGCTCGCTGCCGGCGGCCCGCTGCAGGGTTCGGCCACAAGACGCCCCGCCCCTGCGCGCACGGCCCGCCCGCGTGGCGGCAGCAGGCAGCCAGCAGTGCTGGCAGGCCATGCCTCACTTCTCGCGATCGCCCTGACGCTCCGACCAAGAGGGGCCTGCGACACCGCCAACGTGCCACCATAAGGAACGCCAACAACAAGGAAGGAAGAGGCTTGTCTGGCCACGGTGAGCCTCTGGTACGCACAGGTCCCCCGACCTAGACTCAAGGAACGGCCTGGCATCCAGGGCCCCTCGCGAGATCAGAATGAATGTGGTTTAAGCGTCTTGACTGTATGCCGTGTTTCGACGGACAAGCAGAAAACGGGCTCCATCCACGCGCCCTGGATCGCGGCCTCCGCCTTTGAGAGCGGTTCCCTCTCATCGGTCAGCGCCGCTGCGAGGCCCGAGGCAAGGCTGGGCAGGTCGCCGTACCTGACGCAGTGGAACGCCTCCCAGCCGCCGCGGGTGGGTCCGCGGTCGCCGCTGTTGCCGTCGGTGTTTTGTTCGTCGCCGTTGCCGTCGTTGCCATCGCCGCCGTCGTCGTTGTCGCGGTCGTGGTGGTCGTCGCCACAACCATCGTCGTGGTCGTAACCGTCGTCGTGAATGCCGACACCTCAGCCGCCGCCGACGTCGATGTCGACGACGTATCCGTTGTCGTCGTCGTCGTCGTCGTCGTCGTCGTCGTCGTCGTCGTCGTCGTCGTCGTCGCCCGTAACAATTATGTCTCGAGGTCTTGCTCGAGGGTGGCGCCTCGGGCGGGGACTGGCGCCCGGCGGCGCGCGCTGGGCGGGAGGCGTCTCCAGCCGCCGGTGGAGCTCGTGGTGCCCGGCGGCGGCCCGGCGAGGACGGCGAAGGCCTCCCCAGCGGAGGCTGCCTGGTGCGGCTGCGGCGCTGCCGCCTGGGCGCCGCTGGCGGTCATCAGCATGATTAAGGGCCCCAGGACACACAAATAAATACACACACGTAAAAATATCCCTTATATTTTTCCATAATTTCTGGGTTTCTGTTTCCCCCCCACTTCCCATATTTTCCCATATTTTCCTGGGGATCGACGATTAATTGTGTCTGTGTGTTTTTTCCCCTCCTGAATGATTGTGCACCGGTGGGAGGGCGTGGAGGTGTCCGGGTGCGCGCTGAAGGACGGCGGCGTTTCGGCGGCGGAGGGGCAGCGGCGCGGGCGGGCGCTGTTGGGCATGCTCCGAGGCGACGAGCGAAGGGCGGCGGGAGCGGGGACGGAGAACGTCGGGGAGCAGGCGGTGGAGTCCCAGGAGATCGGCACGCCGAGCGACACGGTCCAGGTGCTCGCGGAGGCCGACGTGAGCATCGAGGGGGGCGGCTCGGAGAGGAGGCGGGAGGGAGGGGCCGCCAGCGCGGCGCTCCCCCAAGAGGGCTCGAGGAGCGGCCTCGGAGCGCGGCAGGGAGCCGCGCCCCGCGGCCCAAGTCGGAGCCCTTGCCAAGTGAAAGTCATCGGCGTGGAGAGGGCCGCGCCTGGGAAGGAGGCGGTGGCAGGTCGTGCAGAGCAAGGCGGGAGGCCGTCGGGGGCACTGGCGCTGGGATGCCGCCTTGGCGCGGGAGCATGGGCGGCGGCGGAGGCTCACAGGCAGACCGAGGGGCGGCGGTGCAAGGCGGCGGCACTGGCACACCTGTGCGTGAGGGGGTGGCCTTGGCGGCGAGCCGCCACGACGCTGGCGTGTGCAACAGATGGCGGAGCAGGGCGGCCGGGGCGCGGGCAGGCGCGACCGCGGCATGCCCGACAGGAGAGGAGCCACTACTGCAGGGGAGGCCAGTCCACAAGAAACTTGCCACAAGAGACCCAACCCTGAGACCCCAGGACGTCCATTGATTCTTGGTGTGGGCACGTCACGCTCTCCGCAGCAACACCATCGAAACCCAAGAAACCCAGGGCACCCCGGAGGCAAGCAGGGTGTTGCTTGGCATGGGTCTCCACTGAAGTCCTCGAGGAGGCCATGGGCGAGGTGGGGCGCGAGGTTGCCGAGGCCGAGCTCGAGGAGGCGCTGAAGGTCAAGCGGGCGCTGCCGCTGCCGATAGCGCGGGCGCGGCCGCGGCCGCGGACGGCCGAGGAGGCCAAGTTCGGCGGCTTCAACGGGTCGCCGAAGGCGCAGCGCCTCGCGGAGGAAGCGCACGTCGCCAAAGGCCAGGTGGCGGAGCACGCCGAGGAGCCCGACGGGCGGGAGGTCCGCCGAGGGCTAGCAGCAGGGGATCGTGGACCAGGTCAGGCACGAGCTGGAGGAGGCCCAGCGGGACGAGGCGCAAACCAGGGAGAACTACGAGGCGTCCGGGGGCGACCACGCCGACGCCCTGGAGTTCGCGGAGATCGACTTTGGGGAGACGGGGAGCGTGCCAGCGTGCACTGCTCCGCGGGTTCGATGCCGCCTGCAGGGACCCACCCCTGCGGGCGGAGCGGTGGCGGGCCGTCCTGGACTCCAGCATGGCGCTCGACCTGAAGGCGTTGGCGCAACCGCCCGTGGATGAGTCGGCGGAGGACGCAGACGGCGCGGGCGACACCCAGGAGCAGGTGACCGGGGTCTGCGGCGTGCAGGCGGGCTTGGAAGAGCGGCCTGCGGGCAGGTACCCAGGGGCGCGGGCGCGACGGCGGCCTGCGACGCCTGGGCACGCGGGCAGGAGTAGGATGAGGAGGAGGAGGAGGAGGAGGAGGAGGAGGAGGAGGAGGAGGAGGAGGAAGAGGAGGAGGAGGAAGAGGAGGAGGAGGAGGAAAAGGAGGAGGAGGAGGAGGAGGAGGAGGAGGAGGAGCGCCGCTGAGCGGGCGGGTAGGTCCGCGAGTGCGGGCTTCGGGGCTGCCCTGTGATGCCCCCGCCGTGCTGTGCGGAGCCTCCGCCCGAGCTCCGCTGCGCGGGCAGGCGGAGCGCTGGGCGCGCCCCGAGCGCACTGCGCGCCCGAGGTGCCCGCCGCGGGTCGGCGTGGCCGACTGCGCAGCGACGTCAGGTAACCGTCAGAGACAGTCCTCTACGTCGTCGTCGTCGTCGTCGTCGTCGTCGTCGTCGTCGTCGTCGTCGTCGTCGTCGTCGTCGTCGTCGTCGTCGTCGTCGTCTTCGTCAGCTTCGTCGTCAACGTCGCCTTCGTCTCGGTGTTGTACAGCTGCTCCGCCAACAATCCAGCGTTCACGGCCAGCGTCTCCGCCTGCTCGGGGCAGGATCCCAGGTCGTGCCGATGCATGCAGGTGGCCTCGGAGTGCACCCGAGCACGCAAGAAGGAGCAGCAAGAATGATGAGGGTGAGGAGAAGGAGCAGCAACCAGCTGAAGGAGACGGGGAAAAGGGGGGGGGGAATGGGGAGAGAGTACGCGGACAAGCTAGGCGCGCTCGCACCGTATTTGTCATCCTATCCCTCCCTCCCTCCCCTTCCCATTGCGCTGGCTTCTCAATCCGCGGACGCATGTCATAGCCGACGTGGAACTCAAAAGAAGACCCACTCGGAAAAGGGGAGCTGCGTGCATTGGAGGAGGAGAAGGAGGAGGAAGAGGAGGAGGTGGAGGAGGAGGAGGAGGATAAGGAGGAGGAGGAGGAAGACGAGGATGATGATGAGGATGATGATGATGATGATGATGATGATGATGATGATGATGACGATGACGATGACGATGATGATGATGATGATGATGATGATGATGATGATGATGATGATGATGATGATGAGGAAAGAGGAGGGCGAGGATAAGAAGGAGGAGGAGCAGGAGGAGTAGAAGGAGGAGGAGGAGGAGGAGGAGGAGGAGGAGGAGAAGGGTGACAGGAATATCACTGACCTTGCTTCCAAGTCTGCGAGCGGGCCGCCATTAACAGTTACTCGGTGGAACAGGAAATACCGAGAGACCGAGGAATTGCTAATGGAGGACGCCCTTTGCTTGGGGACCCCCCAGCTCGCAGCCTGCGGTGGGGCATGCTAGATGGGGGCCAACCCGGGCAGGCAACCCCGGAGACGGTGTCCTACTGGGCGGCAATATGCGCGTAGCGGTCTGGTCGCAGCAGCCACCTTTTAGCGGCTGAACGAACCTGCCCTCCCCCGAGGTTTTGGGAGGGAGGTGCCGATGAGCAGGGGCGAAATGTTGCGAATGGAGGAGGCGGATGGGACAAAGCGGCGGAGCGGGTGATCCGGGTTGGAGGAAACATGAGGAGGAGGGAGAGGGAGGGGGGCAGAGGACGGGGGGGCAATATGGTAAATGATCAGGAAACCAGCTGTGACAAGCAGAAGAGGGGGAAAGGAGAAATACTGGAAACATGACCAGGGGGAGGATGGGAACCCGGGGGAGAGAGGAACGGCGGCGCGACAGGCGGAGCAGCCGCTCCTGCCCGCAGCTCGACTCTGCCTGCGCGGCGCCGCAGCTTGACCACGGCGTGCGGTGAGTCGGTGGCGGATTCGGGGTCGCCGCTTGGTTTTGGGACTCGGGTCGTCCTCCGAGGATGCCTCGGGCGACAGGGGCCTCCGGGGTCCCAAGACCGTGCGGTGACGGACCTACGGTATCGAGACGTCTTCTCGTGTTGCTCCTCCTCCTCCTCCTCCTCCTTGCCTTCTTCTTCTCCTTCTCCTCCTCCTCCCACTTCCCCTCCTCCTCCTCTGCCCTTCCTTCTTTCTCCCTGCCCCACTCCTCCTTCTCCTCCTCCACTTCCCTGCCTCCCTTCTTCTCCTTCTCCTCCTCCCACTTCCCCCCCTCCTCTGCCCTTCTCCCTTCCCTCCCCTCTGTGCGGTGAGGTCTCTTGGTGTCCCGAGGCCACCGCGCGGTCCGCCGCCGCACCGTTTCCGGGACTCTCTCCCAGACTCGTGGGGGGAGCGGTGGGCTCGAGAGGCCCGGAGCAGGGCCGGCTGGAGGCCCTGGGCAGCTCGGCAGCGGCCCGCGGGCCCCTCCCGGGGAGCAGCCGCACCAAACTCTGGAGCTGCTCTTCGCCGTGGCCACGAGGCCCTGGGCAGCTCGGCGCTGGCCCGCGGGCCCCTCCCGGGGAGCAGCCGCAGCAGACTCTGCGAGCCGCTCTTCGCCGTGGCGGCGAGGTGCTCTGCCTCCGCCGGCCAGCCGACGGCCCCGCGGTCTCAACCCGCCCACCTCCGAGAGGCGGGGCAGAGGAGGGGGGAGGAGGAGGGGGAGGAGGTGAGGAAGGATGAGGAGGAGGAGGAGGAGGAGGAGAGAGGAGGAGGAAGGAGGAGGAGGAGGGGGAGGAGGAAAAAAAAAAAAAAGGAGGGAGGGGAGGAGGAGGAGAAGGAGGAGGAGAGGAGGAGGGAGGAGGAGGTAGGGAGGTTCCCTGACTCCAAGCGCCCCGGTCCAGCGAAGCTCCCGCCTTTGGCAGGCCTCTGTGCCGACGCGCGAGAGGAGGGATTGCCAAGGGGGCACATCCCTCGCCGGGGGAAAGCCCAGCTCGCAGCCTGTTGCACTCACTTCCTAACGAGAGCGACCCCTGGCCGGTACACGACTCAAGGGCTGAGCAGGCAATGCCTGCTGGGGGCGGGGAGGGACCGGGAGGCGGAGGAGGCCACGCGGCTGCGGCGGCGGTCCCTGCCTCGGGCCTGACGCTGGTTGACGGATAGCCCGATCCAACAGGTATCCCGATCCCGATCCAACAGAAATCGTGCGACACACAGGCAATGCCACACAGGTATCCCGATGCAACAAAAATCGTGCGACCCCCCCCCCCGACCGTAGGGAAATCCCGTGCTTCATCCCGAGGATGTGGTACGGTAGCTTGTTTTTTGTCAAGAGCCATTGGTCCGCGCCTGGGTAGAACAATTCCATGAATGGCCTGAACGATTACTCCAGATTTCGGAATAAAGGGAGGGGGTCTCATTTCGGGGGGGGGTCCCTTCCAGGCTATCTTGGAGGGCCTGGGGGGTCTGGGGACGATGTTTTGGAGGGTTCTCCCACGGGGGAGGTCTGAAATGGCTTGTCTTGGAGGGTCCAGACCCCCTCCCTTTTATTACGAAATCTGGAGTATCAACATCTGGGTTTAAACGTGAGCATCGAAAGCAGCGCCGACTAGCTGAACTGACACCGAAACTCGTGCATCGCGGGCGACACGTCGGACAATGCCCAGGAGCGCGCCAGACAATGCCGGGCCGCCAACGCAGGAACGCAGGGCAAGAGCAGCTGACAATGTCAGGCACATGCGCATGCACAGGCACATCCTAAAGGGCCAACAGAAGTGCGCAAACCCTCGATATCTGTAGAAACACACACGCGAAAACGTGCATTTCGTGATTTCGTGTGCAAGGGGCAAGAGTACTGGCAGCATTTGCAGAACGAGCGGCGCGCGGAGATAGCCGGCCGATCGCGGACAATGGGGGTCCACCGCCGCGGACAATGAACCACAGGACGGGAACCACTAGTTAAGGGAAACACATACTTCGGGAACCAAGGGGCAGGGGAGATGGACACAGCGGGAACCAAGGAGGAAGGAGAAAGCCGGGGGGAAGGGGGGAGCAGGAGGGCCGGAAGGAGGGGCATGAATCACGGCAGAGAGCAGCGGGCTGGAAGGAGGCGTGGTAAAAGGGGGTCGGACACATCAACCCTCCCGATGGCCTGCACCTTGTCGCCAGTGCGATCACCTTCTGTCGACTTGCTCCTAACCTGTGCCGAGATCGCGCTGGTTAACCCTAGCCCGTGCTCCTATGTCAGCCCTCGGCTGGGGATTCTCCTAACGGTGCCTGGCAGGCCCAGGTTACTGCAGCCCCGCGTACCCAGAAAGGCCGCACACATATATATATATATATATATATATATATATACACATATATACATATATATAGTGTGTTCCTTGTTTCTTCTACAATGAGAGGCTCGCCGAAAGGCAAAGGATCGGTGGGAAAAATGGCGAGAGTGGCTGCTGTTAGGCTAACCTTCCCCTGCCTCACCAGCGGGAGGCCGCCCTGCCCCCTCAAACGGAGGCTGCACAGGTAATCACCCCTAAGGGTGCCCGCAGGATCGCGGCGGAGGACTGTCCCTTGGGTAGGGAGTTGGTCGGACTGGCGGCGACGTTGAAGAAAGGGGGGAGAAGAGAACTGCGTTGACCGTATCCCGCTACAGAAGGTCGGAGAGAGGGTAGCACAACGGACGAAGCTGAACTGCACGGTGAAACACTACCGGAATCTTGCCTCTGCCCTATCCAACTCCGTCGGGGAGCGGTACCCCGATCGGAGGCTGTGCAGAGGAGGAGGCAGGAGAGGGGGCCTGACTCGCCAGAGAATCCATATCCTGACGCAGCTGAAGCAAGGCGCTGACGGGCAACAAATCGCCGAGGATAATTCCGTTGCCGCGCCGGTGGTTCGGGGACTGCCCCTTGCAAGCCCTAGTGAAATTTGTTACTGCACGACTGGAAGCCTTGGTGGGTCTGCACCTCTTCTCTAGGTTGACGGCCCGTGTACACTCCGAGTACTGCCCACGGGCTTTACATATAATCAAACACGTGGGAATGGGCCCGAACAAAATACCCATCAACGGGCCTTTGAGGGATTGCCCCTCCCCCCCCAGCCCCCGGGTGCGGCAAGGGACAATGCTAGCCCAAGTCTTGTCCTGACGTGACCCGCGGCCGCCGGGGGCCGCGGGGAGGAAGGCTGGGTGGAGGGCCGCGGGCGGTGGCCGTAGGCCTCTCTGGAAGGCTGACACTTGGACCAACGGTGGGCCCAGCCAACTCAGACTTGCTCTTCGCCTTCGCAACCCGATCCCGCCAAGCCTGCGCGCGGCCGCGGGCATCCGCAGCCTGCTCGGCGCAAAGCATGTCAGCCAGCTCCGCCGCGGGGCCGGCCAAGAGCCCACACGCCTGTTCCACAGGCAACCGGACAATGTGTCCGTCTGGGGCAATCTGGGCTCAAACCGCCGACCCAATTGGCCCCGGAGGTGCGACACGAGCCGGTGGGAAGATTGGCCATTGTGGGCCAATAGGCGGAGTCTGTTAGATATGCCTTCAATTCCCACTCGCCATGCCGGCACTCCTGGGGGGCCCTAAGTCGGCTCCCTTTAACGCACTCGCGATACCCGCGAATGTATTTTAGCCAACCGGAGGTGGGCCCGAGATGGTAATATGACCCTGGGACGTGCCCCACCCAGAGGGGGACGACGAAGTGCACCGAATCAGGAAGTGGGTGATACGCTCAGCCCTGGCCTATGAGGTGCGACGCTGCGGATGCCAAGAATTATGTCGCGACGGTTGAGTCGGCCCAGCCCCGTCGCCTCATTTCGGCACACCCCTCGTAAGGAGCTCCACCGAAGGCCCCAGTGACAAGGTCCGCATGGCATGGCACCCATTTCG
>CAUYUJ010014294.1:163475-165975 GCA_963575745.1 Prorocentrum cordatum
CAAAAGTCCCCTGGCCTTCCGAGAAGTCTTCTCTGAGCATTCACCGAAGACACCGAAAACTTCTAAGAAGGCGCGAGGGCTTCTGCGAAGTCCCGCGCCCTTCTGAGAAGGCATTGTCCTTCTCATTTCACCCCAAACCAACCCGAAGGTACCGATGGGCTTGTCGATTTCCGGTGGGGGGGGCACTCCAGAGCATCGAGGAAGCACGATGGGACCCGCCGTACACCCCCCAACCCGAAGCTCCGGGTGATCTGGAGCCTTCGGGTTGGAGGGAGGCGGCCTGGTAAGTTGTGACTCATCCGCTCCCCGCCTTGTCCCATCCCTTCTCTCTCTTCCGCACCTCTTCGGCTCCCATCCCGTTCCCCTCCCGTCCCCTCTCGTGCCCCACCCTCCCCCGCACCCTCACCCTGGCGCGGCGAGAAGGCTCTCCACGTGCGCACACGGCCGTGGGCAGGGCGCTCCGTGCCCAGGGCACGGACTCGATGGTACGACTGCTGAGGTTCCTCGGACTCCACTGGGCTCTGCAGTATCTCCTCCTCCTCCTCCTCCTCCTCCTCCTCCTCATATCTCCTCCTCCTCCTCCTCCTCCTCCTCCTACTCCTCCTCTCCTCCTCCTCCTCCCTCCTCCTCCTCTCCTCCCCTCCTCCTCTCCGTCCTCCTCCCCTCCCCCTCCTCCTCCTCCTCCTCCTCCTCCTCCTCCTCCCCCTCCTCCTCCTCCGCGGCATCTCTTGCACGCGGAAGTCCTTTGCGCTGTGAGCCGCCTGTGCGGCAGTTAGGGCACCGCCTCGCCCACCAGAGGGGGGAGGTGGCCGGCGGAGCGGCTGGCAGCCCCAGAGGACGTGCTTGGCCTCGGCCTCTCGCAGGCTCTTGTTCTGGACGATCTGGTCGAAGAGCTCACCGCCACGCACGAGCTCCATGACCTCGGGTCAGCGTGCTCGAGGGGGTGCTACGTAGCACCCCGCAACTGCGGAGAAGAGCGAGGGGGCGGGCGCGGGGTGGGTCGCGGCTGGGTCGCGGATGGGCGGCGGGGAGAGCCGCGGGGTGGGTCGTGGTATGGGTCGTGGGTGGGTCTCGGGCGGGTCGCAGACGAGGACGACAACAACAACAACAACAACAACAACAACAACAATCACTTTACCCGAACGCTCAGTGTTCTCACCAGTGCCAGGGTTTTCATGCGACGCCAGCCAATACCCCCACTTTGTGGGGGGGCAGTGCAAGCTCTACCAAATATCCACACGACTCTTCGCCACCACCCACACCCAGCTTCCCGCCCTATGACGTTCGGACACTTCACTTCGTGGCCTGCGGACGACCGTGGCTACTACACTGGCGTGGAGTACACACCCACTGAATTTGTTAAGCCTTCGTTCGTACACCCACAGAAATTGTTAAGCCTTGTTAACCCACAGAAGTTGTTAAGCCTTCCACAGAACATCTGTTGCATATGATGCATATGGTACATGATACACATGATACACATGATACGTACTCACAAGATAGTTGATCACATCTTTAGGGCAAATTCCTGAGGGATGTGGGAATACACAAGAGAGAGAGGATATGGTTGTCCCGATGGTTGTCTCGATGGTTGTCCCGATGGTTGTCCTGATGGTTGTGGTTGTCCCGATCGTTGTCCCGATGATTGTCCCGATGGTTGTCCTGATGGTTGTGTTTTAGGATTCGGACAGCGCGCGCGGGTAGAAATTTTGAAAAGTCGTGCAGGTGTTTTTCGAGGACCTACGGTGCGATTCGTGTGATTTTATGATGCGCGGTGCTAAAATTCTTAAGAAGCCCAATGGTTTTTTGAGATTTCGGCGTGCGCGCGCGAAGAAAAAACGAATGTGTCCCGCATGGTATTATTTGACAGGGATGATGGCCCTGGCAGGTGCGCAACCGTTGTCGCAGAAGTTCGAAAAAGTTGCTCGCAAAGCCCGTTTGACAGAAATGTTTAAAAAGTGTTGGGTTTCCTACGAATCCGCAAGAGCGCGCGGGATGAGATTTTGACAGTTTTTTGTTGAAAAACCATTGGTTTTTTGATGTTTTTATGTTAAAATCGCTGCGAACACTAAGGTTTTGGAAGGATTTCGTCTTGCGCGCGCGAATGTCCACTTACCTTATTTTTTGCAAGGGATTCTTGAAATTTGATTATATTAGAACAAGAAATGTCATTTTCTATTGTTTTTTGCAAGGGAAAGCGGATTACAACAAAACAACCAGATCCTGTACACACCCTCTTTTCTGAGGCTTCCTCACGAAAATGATGAAAATGTAGCTGCGGCCTAGGCAGCGCAGGGGGGGCGCGCACCAGGGGGCCCAACAATAATTATTCTTTAGAATAAATAATGTTCAACAACAACAATTACTAGCACGTGGGGACACACCGTTCTCACCAGTGCCAGGGTTTTCATAGGAGGCGGGCAATACCCCCACTTTGTGGGGGGGCCGGTTCAAGCTCTACCAAATTTCCAAACGACTCTTCGCCACCACCCACACCCAG
>CAUYUJ010014294.1:170975-188475 GCA_963575745.1 Prorocentrum cordatum
GGAGTGATGAGGTCGGAGGAAGCAGGAGGGAGGGGGAAGCGCGCTCGCGTCCACCCCCCCCCTCCTCTGAGGGACGGCTCTCCGACTGCAAGAGCGTCACGGCTCCGCGCCCTGGCACGACAGCCAGTCCGAAAGGGAGCGAACAGGAAGCCTGGCATCCACCAAGCCCACCGCCCTCTTCACCACCGTCGTCACTATCGTCATCATCTCAGTCCAGCGAACCTCTCGCCCCCCCCCTCCCTGTTCCGATTTGCTTACCTTTTTCCCGACCATCGTGCGGAGCTGGGTCCTTGTTTTGAAGGGACAGTCCCCGCGTCTCACTCCTTTATACATTCCTTCCTTCCTCGTCCCCCTCCTCCCTCCTCCCTCCTCCCATACATGCCTCTGCCCTCCGCCTGACCACCAGTTCGGCACACCCCTCGCACGTTTCGCGGCCCCATTGGGAGCTCCACCGAAGGTCCCAATGGCAGCAAAGTCCACATGCGGTTCCCCGCCCACTTCGGCACACCCTTCACACGTTTCGCGGCCCCATTGGGAGCTCCACCGAAGGCCCCAGTGGCAAAGTCTACATGCGGTTCCCCACCTATTTCGGCACACCCCTCACACGTTTCGTGGCCCCATTGGGAGCTCCACCGAAGGCCCTAGCGGCAAAGTCCACATGCAGTTCCCCACCAGTCTGGGCACACTCCTCACACGTTTCGTGGCCCCATAGGGAGCCCCGCCGAAGGCCCTAGTGGCAAAATTCGCATGCGGTTCCCCGCCTACTTCGGCACACCCCTCAAACGGTTAGTGGCCCCATTGTGAGCTCCACCGAAGGCCCCAGTAGCAAAGTCCACATGCGGTTCCCCGCCCATTTCGGCACACCCCTCACACGCTTCGCGGCCCCATAGGGAGCCCCACCGAAGGCCCCAGTGTCAAAGTTCGCAAGCGGTTCCCTGCCCATTTCGGCACACCCTTCAACACGTTTCGTGGCCCCATTGGGAGTTCTACCGACGGCCCAAGCGGCACGGTCCACATGCGGTTCCCCGCCCATTTCGGCACACCATTCATACGCTTCATGACCCCGTAGGGAGCTCCACCGAAAGCGGTGCCCACAACGCAGTACTCACTACTGCATATGGTTGGGCCCTTCGCCAGGAGAATTCTCTCCGTTCCCCTAATTTTTGCTCTTCCTCCCAAAACTGCCTCCTCCTCCTCCTCCTTCTCCTCCTCCTCCTCAACATCATCCTCCCCCCTCCTCCTCTGACTGTCGCCCCTCCGGTCTTTAGTCTCTGCACGTTGATCACCTTGACGGCGAACTGCTCACCTCCGCCGCGCTCTGTATGGGGAAGGACAAGGGAAAAAGGCGAAGCGGGGAGACGAGAGGAGGAAGGGGGCGGCGCGAGGAGGGGCCGGGAGAGGGGACCGAGGCAAAGTCAAAAAGACGCTGCTCTAGCCTTGTCGGCATGTGGGACCTTCGTCAGCCGAAAGAGCGCATCATCCCCCGGGCGACATCATTGGCAAATGGAAAGCAATGCGGGCTCATGGATGACCCCTCGTGACCTTCGCAACATGTCCGAATCAAGTGCCATCCCAGAGGTCCACCATCCCGTAGGCGTGAGAATGTTTGCTCGTCCTGTGCGCGGAGAAACAGATTTCGCATGTGTATACTTGAGCCGTAGCTATCACCACCCTCCGCGGCTACACCTCGCCTCGTCGACACTACAGCCTCGACACAATGATGATCATTACCTTTCCCATGTAAATCCGAAGCGGCTATGCTGTCTAGAACCTCCCACTGTCGGAAAAGCTTCTAGGGTGCTCTTGGCGCGTCGCCGTTATTGAACGACCAACTGGTGCTCGTTTGCCTGAAAAGTTCGCTCTGGAGCATGAATACAGTTTGTTACTACACATCCACATACGTAGTGATCTTGAAAGACTAATACAGGTAGTCAACGAACGTAATAGTTGCATAACGATCGATACAACATCATACTGCGCTGAATTTCAATGGGCACTCGTACCGCATGGTTCCTCGACTGCAGAATACAGTCCGCCCAGCACAGAACTGAAATTGCCCTAGCATGTCGCGTCACTTTTGACAAGAGCCTCGGGGCGCGCCAGTTCCGCTAATGTGCAGTGCAAAAGGTTGACGCAGCGCATCGGGCTTCATAACGCTGGCACTGCGTACTCTGTGTACCAGCATCTGGATAAAACAATGTTGGCAGGACCAATGCGTCTGCCACATGACAGCAGCTAACCCCTCGCCAACGAATGCGCTTTATACGCGTTCTATAGATCCCTGCCGTGTTGTTGGGTGAAAATGGCCTCCCGCCCTTCGTGGCGTCTAAGGGGGGGTCCTTGAGCGTAAAGGGACAAAGGCACGTGGGAGAGCGAAGGGAGTATTAGCACAATAGTTATACAGATGCTCGAAACTGCGCGGAAGGCCAAAAAGGGGAAAACGGGACAGGGAGCGCGGGAGAGAGGCGGGGGGAAGGGCAGGAACGGGGGAATAAGGGAAGGTGGGGGGACGGACAGACGCGTGGGGGCAGGGGACAGGGAGGGAGAGGAAGAAAGGCGCACAGAGCAGACACGGGGGAGGAGGAAGAGGAGGAGGAGGAGGAGGAGGAGGAGGAGGAGGAGTTCTGGGGTCTGGTCCCGCGGCCCATTTCGGCACACCCCTCAACACGCTTCGCGGCCCCATAGGGAGCTCCACCCAAGAACTGGCGGGCGACCATCCCAAGAACTGGCGGGAGACCGGACCCAAGAACTCCTCCTCCTCCTCCTCCTCCTCCACCTCCACCTCCCACCTCCTCCTCCTCCTCCTCCTCCTCCTCCTCCTCCTCCTCCTCCTCCTACTCCTCCTCCGTGGCACGGTCCGCATGCGGTTCCCCTCCCGTTTCGGCACACCCCTCCCACGCTTCCGGGCCCTGCAATTAGGGAGCTCCGCCGAAGAAGTGGTGCCCACGACGCGGAGCGCACAGCGCGGCACAGGAGCCCCCCAGGCGGCGGGGCCGCAGAGCGCCCCTCAGCCCGTGTCGGCACGCCGCTCCTCGGACGCACTCCGGGGCGGGCGGGGACGCGCGCGGTGCGAAGGCGAGCGAGCGAGCGCCCACCTCCGCGGCCGACGGCGAGGCGGGCCCCCCCCCGTCTTATCGAGGCTTTGCATGTTGCGGCAAAAGCTTGGGGAGGTGCCGCGAGGGAAGAGCCGAGCCAGGACCGCGACAGAGCCCCGGCCCCACCCCCCCGAGGCGGCGCGGCGTGCCGCCCAGCACCCGAAGGGCCCCAGCCCCGGGGATGGCCCGAGGCGCACGGCGGCCGCCCCCAGGAGCGGCAGCCTCTCGGCCCCGCACGGGGAGGGGGCCTCGGGCGGCGGGAGGCCGCTGCTGCTGAGCTTCGCGGCTGCCGCCGCCCCCCGTCGCAGCTTTTGGCGCAGGCCCGAGGGCCGAGCAGGCCCCGAGGGCCGGCTGAGCCGCTCGCAGCCGCGGCGGGAGGCTCGGAGTACAGCGGAGTGGCGAGCAGCTTCGCTCGGACCCCCTCCCGCCACTAACATCAGGTCGGGGCTGTCCTCCTACAGGCGGCTCTCGAAGGAAAAATAAAAAGGTCCAAAAATACCCAAAAATCTTCAAGAATAGAAAAATCGTCCCCAGACTATGGTTCTACATCTTTTGAATACTCCTCCTGTTGAGGGACAGGCCCGACTCAACACTGACACGAGGGCAGGGAATGGGGGAGGGGAAGGTGGGAGAGCGTATGAGGAGAGGAAAGGGGCCGCTGCCGCCAAGTGGCCTGTCCGGTGCCGCTTGCACACGTGGACCCGCGCGGCGGCGCCGCTGCCGATCTCCTCGCACAGCTCGAACTTGTCGTCCTGCACTCAGGGGCCGCTGAAGGTGCCCCCGGGCCCATGGTGTCCCTAGCCTTTCGCTCCATATTAGGGCCCCTGGGGCCGTCTGGGCCTCGTGTGGGGTTCTCTGGAGGCCGCGGGGGCCTTCTCGGTCATCCTGGGGCCACCCCGTGCCAGGGGCATCTCTGGCAACACCCGTCTGCACAGGGAGGGGGAGGCCAGAACGGGCGAGGGAGGATACGGTCAGTAGCATCCGGATAGCGCGTCGCCGCGGCGGCCCCAGCAACACGCCATCTCCTTGCGAGCGGAGAGCGTGTCGCTCCGCTCCGCGAGGCGGAAAAGCCAGGAGATGCTCAGGACGTGGACGCCTGGGGACTGGGAAGTGGGTGGCGTGCCGCGCCGAGGCGTGCTGGGCCACAACCGGCGGCGCGACGCGCTGGGCCAGAGCTCCCGACTGCAGGACGAAGCCGGGACAGGGGGCGAAAGCGGGCACCGACGAGTCTCGGCGGCCAGCCCAGGGGGGAAATGGAAGGCGGCGGGCCTCCTCGGAAAGCTCGGAGGCTCCCTGGCACCATGTCGGCGGTGGGCAAAACTCCCTTTTAGCAAACCTCCCCTTCGTGAGAACACGCCTGGGACCGAAACCGACGGACCTGGACCCGCAAAAATGACGGCCGCGACGCCTTCTCGCGAACCGAAAACGGCCAATTCACTGATCGACGTGTCAGGGTAGGAGGTCTGTCCATCCCCGATTATGAAAACTTTCTCAGCCTTCCCTCGAGACACAAAAAACCTCTCAGGGAGCCACATGCCATCTGAGGAGCACCGCCGCCTTCTGAGAGGGCCTTCTCCTTTTCGTTTTTCCTCCTCCTCGCTCGCCGCCGAAAGAGCGAAGCCAGGACAGGGACGAAATTGGACGGGGACAAGTCGGAGGCCTCTGAGATCTCTGAGGCCTGGCGGTCCTGCAGCATGCGCTGGGCGCACCTCGGCCGCTCGAGAGCGCTCCGCCTCAACGCTCGAAGAGCGTTCCGGAACGGCCCGGAACAATCAATCCCCGTCCTGGCGCCGCCCGCAAGAACCCGAGGGCTGAAAAATCCCAGGGTATAAATAAAACGATTGATTTCTGTACCCAAACGTATGAAAAAAGACTGATACGACAAAACAAAGTGTTTTACACCCGAGGTTTTGTTGATGTATACCTGGAGGAGAAGGATCAGCGAGAAAAGGGGGGGACGAAACATGCATCTGCGCCTCCCAGGGCAGACATCGCTCAGAGCCTGCCTACGGACCCGTCCCCGGTGAACAGACAGAAGCTGCACTGGCGGGGTCTCGCGCCAGAGACGCAACCGCCTCGCGCGCACTTATCTGGTCGATTGTCCAAGGATGCGCACGCAAGGTGGAGCGACCAGCTACTGAAAGTGAAAAATACATCTAATTCACTGGGCTGGCCGCAGGCGGACGTCACCTGCAAGCCAGCCCGGCAGCCTGACACGCCTGGGCGCGGTCCGCACACAGACTGACACGCGCGAAAATCCCTTCGGCGTGTGCGCGCGAAAAAATGCCGAGGCACAGTGGCCCAACGGGGGCTGGGCCGCAACCTTGGCGAGCCCTGCCCTGTCCCAACCATGGCCCAATCGCCCAATGTGTATCCCTGCCTGGCCCCCCACCCCCCTGGGCGCGCCGCCGCGAGCGTGAGCCCGAGGCGTGGCATGCAACTCCTGGAGAGGCACAGTAGCCCAGCGGCGGAAACTCTCGGAGCTCCGCGCGGACCCGGGAATCTGGAGGTCCTGGACCCACCAGGTGGGGCGTCCACGAAGCCGCGCGAGGCGCAGCTGGCCGCGGCGCAGCGCCAGCGTCACCGATCCCAGATCCCAGGCTGGGACGGGGACATGTCGGGCCTGGCGAATGCGGCCCCACACGTCCTCGACATCCCAGCTGCGCGCCTTGGTGCCGTCCAGAGCAACAGGCCGCAAGCCTGCCCCGCCCGCTCGCCAGTGCGCAGTCGGGTGCAGCAGCGGCTGCCTGTGGGCGCGCAGTCCTGGCCCAACACTGCCCGGGCAGTGTCGCGGTATTCCGGGTCCTCCGACCGCTGGCCAGGCCCGCCATTCGCCAGCCCCCAGACGCCCGCGTGAAGCCCCAAGCAGTAGCAGAGCAGCACCCGTTAGTCAGCACCCATGGACCTCAGCAAGGTGTGTAGTTGTTTGAATTATGCTTGTGCGTACGTCCTCCTCCTCCTCCTCCTCTTCCTCCACCTCGTCCTCCTCCTCCTCCTTTTCCTCCTCCTCCTCCTCCTCCGTGTCCTCCTCCTCATGTTTTTCCTCTTCCTCCTCCTTCTCCTCCTCCTCCTCCTCCATCCGCCTCCTCCTCCTCCTCCTCCTCCTCCTCCTCCTCCTCCCCCTCCTTCTCCTCCTCCTCGTTGTTTTCCTCCTCCTCCTCCTTCTCCTCCTCTTCCTCTGTTTCCTCCTCCTTCTCTTTGTCCTCTTGTTAGTATATCGATTAGTATTAATACTAATTCTAGTACTACTATTCTTGTATACTTACTACTAATATCATCATTAGTGTTAGCATTAGCATTCGCATTCGTATTCGTTTTAGTACTACTAGTAGTGTTAATAGTAGTATGCGTGTTCGTAGTAATACGAGTATTAGCATTAGCGTTACTATTAGTTTTAGTATAAGTCTAAGTCTTAGTCTTAGTCTTAGTCTTAGTCTTAGTCTTAGTCTTAGTAGTTGTGTCAGTATTATTATTAGTATTAGTATTGGTATTAGTAAAAGTATTAGTAGTAGTATTAGTATTAGTACTAGTATTAGTATTAGTACTAGTACTGGTGATAGTATTAGTAATAGTCTTAGTATTAGTAATAGTTGTAGTACTAGTATTAGTATTAGGATATTTTTCGTTGTAGTAGAGAAAGCATCATTTGTACTATTACTAGTAGTAGTGGTATTCGCATTCGTATTAGCATTAGTACTCGTAATAGTATTAGTAGTAGTAGTAGTAGTAATAGTAGTAGTACTAGTATTAGTATTAATGCTGATATTAATAGAATTACAAATAATAGCATCAGTATTAGTACTAGTATTAGTAACGGTGTTATTATTAGTATTAGAATCATGATTAGCATGAGTATTAGAAATAGTATCAGTATTAGTATTAGTAGTAGCAGTAGTATCAGTATAAGTATGAGTACTAGTATTCGTATTAGAATTAGTATTAGTATTAGTATGTGTAGTAGTATTCCATTCGCGGTCGCACTCGTATTCGTATTACTAGTATTCGTATTACTAATATTAGCACTACTCCTACGTTTTAGTATCATCCGCACTATCGTATTATCAATGTTATCATCAATCATATTCTTAAAAAACTGGATTACCATGTGTAGTGTCATGGTTATTACTCGTACGCTTCTTATAAGTAGTTGCATTGTTAGTGGTGATAGCACTTTGCTATGTTTACTGGTAGTAGTATTAGTACGAATATTACGAATATTCTTAAGCATGAGAATATGAATATCGTCATTACTGGTAGTATCATTACTATGATTCTGAATAGTATGAGTAATAATAGCGTGAGTACTAGTCTTCTCTGGCATATTATTGGTAGCGATGGTCGTATTAGGATGATACGTGGTTTTATTATTCGTCGTATTCTTCGCATGGTATTAGTACTGTTAGCCTTATGTTGTTAACAGTCGTCTGCGCACTCTTGATATGATTATCCGTGGCACTAGTATTCGTAGTATCATAATTCGTAATATGAGTCGTCTTCATAATCTTATTCTTAGTCGAATGAAAGTCTCTTTCGTACTAGTGCTATCATTATTAAAAGTATGTGTCGACTGTATCACTAGTACTCGTACTAGTCTTCACATGTGTATTGTTAGTATACGTTGTATTCGTTATACTAGTAGTAGCCATGGTGTTCGTATCAGTAATCATAGTATGTGTTTGAATATTCGTACTCGGTTTATTATTACTAATATTATTGGTATTGTTAGTCGTATCGTTCGAATTGGCCCTATGCTTATTAGTATTAGCTTTGTTCGTATGCGTATTCGTACTAGTAAAAGGATCGGTCTGATTATTAGTAGTATTAGCAGTGTGACTCGTAGTATCATTCATGTTATGCTTCTCGGTGTTCTCCTTGAGGTGATTTTCAGAATGGCTCCTCCTCCTCATCATTCGCCTCCTCCTCCCCCCCCCTACTATTCATCCTCCCCCTCCACGTCCTCCTCCTCCTCCGTGTCCTCCTCCTCCTCCTCCTCCTCCTCCTCCTCCTCCTCCTCCATCCTCCACCCCTCATCATCCATCCTCGCTTCTCCTCCTCCTCCTCATCCTCCTCCTCATTACCTCCTCCTCTTCCTGCTCCACCTCCTCTTCCTCCTCCACCTTACCTCCTCCCCCCCCCTCCTCCTCCTCCTCCTCCTCGTCCTCCCTCCTCCTCCTCCCTCACCTACTCATGATCCTCCCCTTCCTCCTCATCCTTCTCCTCCTCATCATCATCATCCTCCTCATCACCATCATCCTCCTCCTCCTGCTCCCCATCCTGCTCCTCCTCCTCCTCATCATCATCGTCATCATTATCGTTCTCCTCATCTGTGATCCTTCTCTTCCTCCTCGTCCTCGTCCTCCTCCTCCTGCTCCTCCTCTTCCTCCTCCTCCTCCTGATTGTCCTCCTCCTCCTCCTCCTCCTCCTCCTCCTCCTCCTCCTCCTTCTCCTCATACTCCTCCTCCTCCTCCTCCTCCTCCTCCTCCTCCTCCTCCCTCCTCCTCCTCCTCCTCCTCATCCGCCTCCTCCGCCTCATCCGCCTCATCCTCCTCCTCCTCTTCCTCCTCCTCCTCCTCCTGCTCCTCCTCCGTATCCTCCTCCTCCTCTTCCTCCTCCATTCCCTCTCATTAAAGATAAGCCCTCCCCGTCGCACCCCGAAGCCAATTGGAAAGGCGGGCTGGGCGTTTCGCCTGAGACTTCCGTGCCAGTGATGATCCTGGAGCTGAATGAATGGAAGGCGAGTCGATTTCAAAATACGGGCTTCGCCTTAGCGGTGTGCACATTTGTCTCAACGATTTCCAAGAGCAACCAGGATTGAGGGCGGGTCATTTTCAAAATATGGATCTCGCCTCAGCGCCGCGCGCAAATTTGCGGAATGTGCGCCAGAGGCTCACGGATTGAAGCCGGGTCGCTCTCAACTCAACATGTGACGTCCACCCCCAGCGACGCGCATATAAGTCGTAAAACATTCCGAGAGATGCACTGATTGACGGCGGCTCATGTTTTACGTGTAGCTCTCGCCTGTGCGCCGCGCACACTCGTCTTAAACATTCACAAGAATTCTACGGATTGCCATTGCCTGCGTACCAGAAGTGGCGTTCTGGAACGATTCAGGATTGTCTGGGCCCAACAGTTACGTTGAGTCGATGTGTTGAAGTCCCAGGGATGGTTTTCTGGCACGATACAGGATTGTCAAGACGCAACAGTCAAGTTGATGCGTGGCGTTGACGTCCCAAGAACGGTGTTCTGGCACGATTCAACATGTTCAGACGTTTGTCTCCCAATGGGGCACTCCACTTAGTGGAAATGAATCCGTGCAGTGCCATATGAAAAAAGAGCTTGGAGGGAGGGTAGATTCCAACATCGTTGATGAGTCTTAGGTTTACACTGGCCCTTTTCCTCCTCATCTTCTTCCTCCTTCTCGTCATCATCATCATGTTCCTCGCCCATCCTCATCCTCATCATTATCCTACTCCTTCTCGTCTTCCTTCTCCTCCTCCACCACCCATTGTCATTATGACTACTTCTCCCCTGTCGCGCTCCCAGGCGTCTCGGTAGGGCGGTCCTGGCGTTTCGCCTGAAACTTCTTCACATTTTATAACCCTGAAGCTTGGAAATCGCTAAAGCTGCAAAAATCGAGGGCGATTACTTTGCTAAAGTTGGTGTATCGTCTTAGCACCGCGCACATTCGTTTGGAAAGGTTGCATCAAATTCAAGGATGGAGCACAGAACGTTGTCAAAATGGGGGTCTCGACTTTGCGCCACGCACATTCGTCTTGAGAGTTTGCAAGAGCTTCACGTTTAGAGGGGGTCGTTTTCAGAATGGGATTTTCGCCTGAATTCCCCGCATACTCGTCTTCAAAATTTGCACCTGGTTCAGGGATAGAGGACGGCTCTTTTTCAAAATGGGGCTCTTGCTTGAGGCCTCCTTGACTTCAAAGACCCGAAGCTACAACTAATGTAGTACGGGGCGGATCCAGGGCGGCTCCTTTTCAAAATGAAGCTTTCGCTTGAGACTGACTCGAAGTCCATGACCAGCGCAGCATGACGCGCCAGCCGCCATGCGACTGTATCAGTAAGATGACCTGCACAATCTGCAGCTGCAGCGGCAGGCGCGAGATGGATTCCATGATCTGGATCATATACGAGACGATCTGAAGGCTGTCATCGGTCATCCAAGAGTAGTGGCGCATGTGGAATCCGTCCAACGCGTACAATTGCAAGCCCGTGCATCAGTTACACAAAGGGGGGGCGCCCGTTTTCGAAAGGAGCCTTTCGCTAGACACGTCGCTGACTTGTCTGTTCTACTCTCCCGCATTCCTGCTTACGCGCCGGGGGAGATGCAAGGCCGTGCCTCTGCAAGACGGGGCCCTCGCCCAAGAGGCAGGCAAGTATACGGCGCTGGGCTTTCGAGTGGGCGCTCCTGACCGTGAAGGCGACGCCCGCGGGGACGTGCGAGGAGAAGGCTCCGGACGGCAGGGTGTACTGCAGAACCGCTGATGCATCTTGAGACTACCGTGGCCTTCCTCGTGCGCCTCCTCCTCCTCGCTCCACCTACTCCTCGTTTCGCCGCCTCACGGCCGTGGTAATCGGCACCATCATCGCCCTCCTCCTCCTCCTCCTCCTCCTCGCCCTCCTCCTCGCGCTCATTCTCCTCCTCCGTCTCCGCATTACCCCCCTCGATTATAATCCTCATCCTTCGTTCTTTTCGGCGTCCTGCCCATACTCCTTCTCCTCTTCCTCGGCCTGGTATGTGGAGGCGCTCCCTGTGAACCAGGGAGTCCAGAGAAAAGATCGTGAAGCAAAGAGTGACGAGAAAGATGCAGCTGGTTGCGTAATGGTCCATATGTAGCGAACCAGACAGACAGCGAGGTGGCAATGCTTACAAGTGCGCGCAAGGGAAATAAGACGCATTTTGGGGCTGCGACCCTTGTAGCCAAAGTGTACTGCATTACTGATCCCCCCTGCTAAGAAAGCTACGGCCCCACTTGCATCGCTTCAGGCTTGCAGCAGAAGTCGCAGTGCGTACAGGTGCGCGCGGAGTGTAAAAAAATACCACTATGGGGCTGCTATCCTTGTGATCGAAAATGGTCTGATTATGCAGATGCTGGTGCTGTCTATCGAGGCTGGCACCGTGATGCGGCTGGAAATAAGTGGAGCCGCTCCCTGTAGGTCAGGGGGTCCCAAAGTATCCTCCTCCTCCTCCTCCTCCTCCTCCTCCTCCTCCTCTCCCTCCTCCTCCTCCTCCCTCCTCCTCCTCCTCCTCCTCCTCCTCCTCCTCCTCCTCCTCCTCCCCTCCTCCTCCTCCTCCTCTCCTCCTCCTCCTCCTCCTCCTCCTCCCTCCTCCGCCTCCGCCTCCCGCCATTTCCCGCGATTTGACGCGCCTCAAGGGGTCAAGCCGCCGGGGCGCCTCCACACGCCCGACGCGCGACGCCGTCGGAGGAGGATGAGAGGGGGAAGGCCGAGGTCCTCAAACCTCTCTGGAACGACTTCGGCCAGACTCCGACTCCGCCTCCTCCTCCTCTCCTCCTCCTCCTCCTCCTCCTCCTCCCTCCTCCTCCTCCTCCTCCTCCTCCTACTCTCTCCTACCTCCTCCTCCTCCTCCTCCTCCTCCTCCTCCTCCTCCTCCTCCTCCCTCCTCCTCCTCTCCTCCTCCTCCTCCTCCTCTCTCTCCTCCTCCTCCTCCTCCCCCTCCTCTCCTCCCCTCATCCCTCCTCCCTCCTCCCCCTCCCTCCCCTCCTCCCCTCCTCCCTCCTCCTCCTCCCTCCTCCCTCCTCCCTCCTCCCTCCTCCCTCCTCCCTCCTCCCACCATCCCTCCCTCCATGAGGTCCTCGGGGCCGAAGCGGTACCCCATCCGCGGCACCTCCTCGCCCGTGGCCATCGAGGCGGCAGAAGCCGCCTGACCCGGCCCACGGGCGGCCACCGGCGCGTCATTCTCCACCTCGTCACCTCTCGCCCCTTCTTACTCCATGCTCATTTCCCCCTGCGAGGGGAAAGAGAGTGGGGGGGGGAGGGGGAGGGGGAGGAGAACAAGCTAGGTGCGCTCGCGTCATATCTGACATCCTACCCCTCCCTCCCATCCCTTACAATGGCGTAGATCCCCTCTCTACTCGCACAGTCGGATGTCGAGCAGGGCAATGATCCCGAAAGGGTACGCGATGCATTGTAGAGCACGGCATGGCATGGCGTAGAAGAGCACCGCAAAGCGTAGTATCAACCTAGCATTGCATTGCATGCCGTGGCATGGCACGGGAAATGACGCCAGCGCTGCAGCGGGAGCACGAGTCGGAACGAGCGGAAGCGCGGAAATGAGGCCAGCGCTGCAGCGGGAGCACGATTCGGAACGAGCGGAAGCACGGAAATGAGGCCAGCGCTGCAGCGGGAGCACGATTCGGAACGAGCGGGGCCCGAAAATGAGGCCGGCGCCTCAGCGAGAGCAGCATTTGGAAAAAAATGCAGGCGAAAACCCAACTCCGGGGAATCCTGTGCAAAAAAAAAGTACGCGGGGGGGGGGGGGGCTAACACTTTCAAGCCGTCATCAGGGGAAGAGCGAGAGTACTATTCAGATTGAGTAATTGTGGAGGAGGAGGAGGAGGAGGAGGAGAAGGAGGAGGAGGAGGAGACGGAGGAGGAGGAGGAAGAGGACGTAAGGGAAGGGGAGGAGGAAGAGGAACAGGAACATGAACAGGAGGAAAAGGGGGGGAAAAGGGAGGGGAGCGGAGGAGGAGGAGGAGGAGGAGGAGGAGGAGGAGGGGAGGAGGAGGGAGAGAGGGGGGAGGAGGGCCATGGTTGATGTTGAAAGTTTGGGAGCCTTCTTGGGTAACGCTGCGTTGTTCAGACGATCGGTGTGCGTCATCTGGGTAACATTGAATTCGAGCCGCTCGAACGACACATCGTTGCCGTTCATGCGATTAATCACGACCACCCTCGTCAGCATCACCATCGGTACCCTGATTCAAACGATCGCTCTCTCTAACCCTCCCTTTCTCGACCAGTCATCATCACCATCACCGTCATAATGTGCAGCATCATCGCCACACATACGACTGGCGTCATAAGCGTCATTGCCACCGCAATTACCACCATAATACTCGCCAGTGTAATCCTCACCATTCTCGTCAACAGTTACATCGCCGTTGTCATTACACCTTATTATCATTCATCGGTCTCCGTACGCGTCATGCTTCTCGGTCCCCCTCGGGGGGGGTGAAGGCCCCACAGACGTCGGCGATGCATCCGCGACATAAGCGTGGGAGACACGGGCTCCAAATCGAGCCGCATCGGCGATGTATCGGCGATGCGGCCCGATCCTCCGACCCCATCTAGTCCGAACACATCTGGAAGACCTAGTATGCAGGAGGAGGAGGAGGAGGAGGAGGAGGAGGAGGAGGAGGAGGAGGGGGGAGGAGGAGGAGGAGGAGGAGGAGGAGGAGGAGGAGAGGAGGA
Organism: Prorocentrum cordatum; assembly: GCA_963575745.1. Lineage (NCBI taxonomy): Eukaryota > Dinophyceae > Prorocentrales > Prorocentraceae > Prorocentrum > Prorocentrum cordatum. The sequence goes on from CAUYUJ010014294.1 coordinate 184,514, forward strand.
GGAGGAGGAGGAGGAGGAGGAGGAAGGGAGATCCCCAAAACGACCCTCCGCGCGACTGCACTGGAGCCCGCCCCCTGCATCCCCGGCTCCTCGGCCATCGCGGCGAACGGAGGCTCCAGCGGGCTCTGCGGATCCACGGCGCGCCCGCGCGGCGGGGCCTCGCCCCCGAGCTTCTCTCTCTCTCTCTCTCTCTTTCTCTCCTTCTCCCTCCGTCGAGGCCTCCTAGATGGGGTCCGAGCAGATGGGGCTGGAGGGTCGCGCCGCATCGGCGGTACATCGCCGATGCATCGGCGATGCATCGGCGACAGCGGCGATGCATCGGCGCCGTCAGCGTGGAGAAAGTCGGCACATCCGCGATGCGGCGCGATCCTCCGATCCCATCTACTCGGACCCCATCTGGGGGGCCTAGACTCCATCTGCCTCTCTCTTTCCCTCTCTGCTGCGGGGGGTAGGGGGAAGAGGATGAGGAGGAGAAGGAGGACCCGGATTTCCAGTGTCTTCAGGAGCATTGCCGTCTTGTTTTTCGCCCTCTCTGGCTGGGAGGCTACACTCGAGCTACGGGGCAGCATCCAAACCCTCTCGGCTGGTGAGGGGGGAGCGGGATGAGAGTGACCCTCAGGTCCTGCTGTCGCATTTGTTTCGCTCCCGGCATTCTCGCCGGGATCCGGGCCCCAAGGGACGCGGCACCAGGTCCGTCGCAGCTCGATCCAGCTCGAGAGACGCTGCAGAAAGATGGGGTCCAGGGCTCTGGTCGTGATTTTCCAAAAAATTGGCAGTCGCTCGCCAGCAGGCCACCTCAAAAGAAGTTCTGCTACGGATGACTCCATCGGAGGCTCCTAAGGCGTTGCAGGCCTCAGAGTGCAGTGAGCTGCCCGACCCTATGAGAGCGACCTGCTGGATCTCCGCCCAACACGAGCTAGGTCGTGATTGCTCAAACAACAAATGTTGCAGTTGTTCCGCAACGTCGGATCTCAGAGGAGGGCCAGGTCCCATCCTGGGCACGGGATCAGTATGTACGCCCACTTGAGCTGGTACGCGTATATGTGTGTAGACATATGTGCATGTGTGTTTAAGCTCATACATACACACCACACACATGTGCATATGGCACATGCGTCTATACAAGTAGACACACGTGCATATGTGCCTCTGCATCCTGGGCCTGGGATCGGCCTGGCCAGGATCGGTGTGGGTGCATGGATGACGCCGTCCGAATGAGGGAAGGGAGGGAAAAGAGGCCGCGGCAGGAGGAGAAGGGGAAAGCGCGAGGCCAAAGGGGGGAGGAGGGGCACATAAGAAGAGAGAGGGTGGGAGGGAGAAGAGAGGGGAGACGGGAGGAAGGGCGCGAGTAGGACGGAGCAGGGGCAGGGGCAGGGGCGAGAACCATGATCATTCCCCAGACAGTGCAGACAGTGCTTGCACTCGGGGGGTCGCACTTCTCTTCTGAGGAGCTGGGCCTGCGGGCCGCGCTGGTCACCGTGTAGCCGCCGTCGCCGCCTCGTCGCCGCCCGTCGCCGCCTGTCGCTGTGCCTGCGGGGCGCGCCAGCCGCCATGCGGCCGCCGTCGCAGCCGCGTCGAGGCCGGCCGCCTCGTCGCCGGACCCGCTGTGCAGTGCTTCGCATTGCTTCTTGCGTTGCTTTGCATTGCTCTTTGCGTTGCTTTGCATTGCTCGGCATTGATTGCGTTGCTTCGCATTGCTCGGCATTGCTTCGCATTGCTTTGCATTGCTTGTTGCGTTGCTTTCCATTGCGGTGCTTTGCTTTGCTTTGCTTTGCTTTGCTTTGCTTTGCTTTGCTTTGCACCGCCTTGTGTTGCGTTGCATTGATTTGCATTGAGCTGCATCGAGTTTCCTTGCGTTGCATTGTGTTGCATTGGTTCGCATTGCTTCGCATTGCCTTGTGTTGCTTCGTATTGCGTTGCAATGCTTCGCATTGCATTGCGTTGTTTTGCATTGCTGTGCGTTGATTTGCGTTGATTTGCGTCACTCTGTAGTGTGCTGCATCGGTTTGCATGTGTTTGCATTGACCTGCCTTGCGTCGTAGTGAGTTGCCTTGTGTTGCACTGCCGTGCACTGCCTTGCGTCGCCGCTGCGTCGGTCTGCACCACATGGATTGCAACACACGGATCGCACCGCCCAGATTACAGCACACTGAGTGCACGACCTTGACTGCACCGCAGAGATTGCCAGGTAATGCCTTTGGGGGGGCCCACGCTGGAGACCGTTCAGAGGTTGTTTCACGTAGAAATGCTTCGCTGCGCGGAGCTCCCCCTATGCGCATCTACTCGCAGGGACCTGTCCGCCGTGAATGCCTAGGCGCAAGAGCTCTCGAATGTAAACGGGCTTCAGGTGTGACGGTCTGGTCATGAATCTAACTGAGAATGAATTGGGGTGTGGGTGAGCCTCAGTAGTACGAGCGCGTCTCAGAGCGTGAGCCTGGGTCCTCCTGGGGCCTCCTGGGGCCTCCTGAAACCTACTGGGGCTTCCTGAGGCCTCCAGCTTTTGGGGTCTCCTGGGGCCTCCTGGGACCTCCAAGGGAGGATTCGTGCCCAGGAGATGCCCAATATATAGCAACAGACGTACATAAAACATTGCGGATTGGAGCCACAGGAGAAGGGGGCAATCTATAGGAGCACATGTAAAACACCAAGGACTCGTGCCCCAGGAGAGGCCCTATAGGAACATAAGTACACAGGAGAAGGACAATATATAGATACATACGTATAACATCAAGGATTCGTGCTCCAGGTGATCCTCCTTCTCATCTTCCCCCATCCTCCTACGACGGGCCACGTGTCTGGCTTGCCGAACATCCACTGCCACTGCGATGTCATCTGGCCGAGCTGCCTGTCTGGCCAGCCAGTGTGCCATCCTACTCTGCCGTCAAATCTCCACCTCCTCCTCCTCCTCATCCACCGCCCCTCCTCCCCCTCCTCCCCCTCCTCCCCCTCCTCGACCTGTTCGTCGTCGTCGACCTCCTCCTCCTCCTCCTTCTCCTCATCCTCATCCTCTCATTCTCCTCATCCTCATCCTCTCATCCTCCTCATCCACCGCCCCATCCCCCTCCTCCTCCTCCTCCTCGACCTGTTCGTCGTCGTCCTCCTCCTCCTCCTCCTCCTCCTCCTCCTCCTCCTCATCATCATCATCATCATCATCATCATCATCATCATCATCATCATCATCATCAGCATCATCATCATCATCATCATCATCATCATCATCATCATCATCATCATCATCATCATCATCATCATCATCATCTCATCATCATCATCATCATCATCATCATCATCATCATCATCCTCTCCTCCTCATCCACCGCCCCTCCTGCCCTCCTCCTCCTCCTCCTCCTCGACTTGTTCGTCGTCCTCCTCTCCTCCTCCCTCCCTCCCTCCTCCTCCTCCTCCTCCTTCCTCCCTCCTCCCCTCCTCCCTCCCTCCTCCCTCCCTCCCTCCCTCCCTCCTCCCTCCTCCCTCCTCCCTCCTCCCTCCTCCCTCCTCCCTCCTCCTCCTCCCTCCTCCCTCCTCCCTCCTCCTTCCTCCCTCCTCCTCCTCCCTCCTCCTCTCCTCCTCCTCCCTCCTCCCTCCTCCCTCCTCCCTCCTCCCTCCTCCCTCCTCCTCTGCCCCATCCTGGCTGCCTCGCCTCCTTGCCTCGCGCGCCCGCCAGCGCGCCTGCGGGGAGCCGGCGGCTCTACCCGGGAGAGACGGCGCCTCCGCCCCGCCTCGAGCCCAGGAGACGGCGCGACGCCCTGGAGGAGGAAGGGGAGAGGTGCACGGTTTCCCCCGGGGCCGTAGGCGACCCGAGGAGGAGGAGGAGGAGGAGGAGGAGGAGGAGGAGGAGGAGGAGGAGGAGGGGGAGGAGGAGATGGAGGAGGCGGGGGAGGGGGAGGAGGAGGAGGAAGACGAGGAGGAGGAGGAGGAGGAGGAGGAGGAGGAGGGAGGCTTGGGTGACCCGGAAAGAGGGT
>CAUYUJ010014294.1:193475-210975 GCA_963575745.1 Prorocentrum cordatum
GAACAGCCTGTAGCTCATCTGCAGCTCGAATTCAGTTAAGAAAATCACTAACATCTCTTTAAAGAATTTGCAGAGTACGACTATCGTTTCGTTCTCGCTCTGGTGGCAGACCGACTTCGCGCATCCAGTTACATCAGACCAGCGCCCCTGATGTTTTCTGTTCGATTGCTGCGCCGAACAGCTCTTTTTAAATTTTACTTTTTAATTGTTATCATTTTTATTGTTTTTATCATGAGTTTTTTATTACTTTTAATTTGATTTTGATATTTTTTAAATGTTTTAACTTTTTTTCTTACATCCTCGCGACACTAAGGTTTCCTCACGTGATCTCGGAAGGTCAACATCGTTCCAAAAAAGTTGCACGGCGAAAAGCACATGAAGAGAGACAGGCGGCAAGCAGCACCAAAAATATGGATGTGCTCATGAAACGCCCGCAAGACCTTGAAAACCGTTTCTGGCCTTGAAATGACTGCCAAACGCATAGCCAGAAGCGACAAGAGAAGGGGAAAGCGGGGAGGAGGGAGGAAGGGGCAGGAGAAAGGGAGAGGGACGGAGAGGGAGGGGGAGGAGAGCAGCAGAACACAACAACGGGGGGGAGCGAGGAGGGCAAGAAGGAGCGGGAGGCGCCAAACGCGCGTTGTCTTGAAAAGTCCCTACCGCGCTCCGCGCAGCGCACAGGACCGGGAGGGGAGGAGAAGGCGAGAAGGAGCGGGGACGACCGACGACAGCAGCAGCAAGAGGGCAACACACGAAGCCCACGGCGGAACACAACAGCAGCAGACAGAGAGAGAGGAGGAAGGGAAAGGGACGGGGGGGGAAAAAGAGGGAGGGGAGGGGGGGCAGACAAGGGGAGACGGACTAGCCGCGCCAATCGCGACACCCGCGAAGCGGGTGAAAGGCGAAAGGAATTCGAGACGAGAGCGTCGAGCTCCAATCTTCGCAAGAAGTGGCTCGTGCACGGAGCAGGCGCTGAAGCCTCCCCTGAAATCGTGACACAGACGTAGCACTGCTTACGAAATCTGGCAGCAAGTTGTACACCCGGGTTGCCCCAATGGCAGACTGCAACAGATAGTCTGGCGAATCGAAGGCCGGCTCTTCCAAATGCCGCCGGCGCCGTCGGGGAGCACGGGGGGGGAAGGGAGGGGGCGAGGCGAAAGAAACGGGAGAAGCAGAGGGGGCCGAGTCCCAACACTTTCCTGTGGAAAACGCCAAGAATACTAATGTCTCGCCTCGAACTTAAAGGGGCCAGATTAAAGTAAGACAACGCATCACTGGCAAAGATTCCGAGCGAATTTAAAAATCGCGTTTGGAGAGCGTCTAAAGGAGCTAACACCGACGACGACGCGTGGCTCACAGCGCTCGCTAGGCATTCGATGTAAGACAGGATGTGAGCCTTATACAAACCAACGAGCTCGGCATCATTGTGAAGCCGACGGGTTCTGAGCAGGCTGTACAACCGCCAGGAAGCTCCAGACACGCACTTGTCGATGGCTACTTCCATGAGGAGTTTGGTGTCGAAGTGAACGCCGAGAAGCTTAAATCCGTCTTTTTTTTTCTTTTTTTTCTATGCGACCTCTGAAAAGCAATGCGATCTCACCATTTGTCCTGTGATGAACCGGAGGGGCGCCTCCGACTAAAAAATTAAACAAAATAAAATAACACAACGCCAAAAAGCATTGCATTCGGGTGACAGCCGAGGAGAGGGAGGGGGAGGGAGGGGGGAGGGAGGGCGGGCGAGAAGGGAGAGAGAAGGGCGCAAGCCCCCGAGCGTGGCAATCGCGCTCAGCGCGCGCGCTGCGATCCACGCAGGGCGGCCGGAGAGGAGGGGACAAGGAGGAGGGAGGGAGAGGGGGGGGGGGAAGGAGAGGCAGAAGAGGGAAGGGAAACAAGCGTGCCTCAAGGTGGACGCCAGTCCCGGCACTGTCGCAGAGGATGATGCGCCATAGGAATTCGCGGTGAAAACAGCAGGCGCCAGTCCTCGTGGAGAGAAGCGTACTTCCGCATAAACTGCGAGAGGAGGTTCTGGAAGTCGTGCACACTGTTCGCGGCGACTACAATGTCTGGGAGCAAATTGTATACTCGGGTCATACCGATGGCAGAGTGGAGCAGAAAGTCTGGTGCAAAGAAGTGCGGCTCCTCCCGGTGACGAAAGTGTCGATAGGGGGCGCGAGGGAGCGGGGAGGGAAGGGCGGGCCGGAAGAAGCGGTGAAGCTGGGCGGGACCGAGTCCGAGCGCGCTACGGTGCACCACACCAAGCATCGCAAAATCCCTCCGGACTGACAGAGGGGCTAAGTGAAAGTGCAGCAAGCCGTCAACATCAGAGATTTGCAAGGATCTCAAAAAACGACTCTGCACGTTGTCCAGGAGGGAGAGGGAGGACGAGGAAGAGTGGGCGATAGCAGGCGTGCGATATTCGATGAAGCTTAAAACGTGTGCTTTGTACGAACCTACGATTTCACTGTCCGTATGGTATCGCTTCGACCGTACGATTGAATGAATTCGCCAGCCGGCCTCCTGTACACAGGCGCTGATGGCTTCATCCATTAAAAGCTTTGTGTCGTAACGAATGCCAAGCAGCTTAAAATTGGGGCCAGCCGGACGGCGCCTCGACAGCACGTGCGCGCTTTCCTTCGACGGATCGAAAACGACTCGGTTGGCTTCGCCCCAACGGTGGAGAGAGCGTTGGACGGCGCGCGTGCGCACAAAAGCACTTGCGTCATCCACAGCAGCCTCCAGCTCTTGGAACGCATTGAGATCGTCTGCAAACATGATCTCTTCGAAATCTTCCGCGCGGATGCCCATGCAAGCGTCTGAAAAGAAAGCGTTCCACAGGACAGGGCCCCAAACTGTGCCTTGGTAGACCATATCGCGCATAGCAATTTCTCTGGACAGACTGCCCTGCACTACTACGCGGGCCGTCCGTGGCTGGAGCCAGCTGGCTATGACAGCACGCAGGCGGGGGGCGCACCCGAAACCTTGCAACTTCAGAAGCAGGCGGCGCGCGTCGACTCGATCGAAGGCCCCTGCCACATCAGAACAATAGAGGGCCACTCGGCGGCCCTTTGAAAATGCGAGCAGCCATCGGAGAGTTACATAAAGCACTGCGTCTCTGGCGCCGCGGCCCGGACAATAGGCGAATTGGTTCGGACCAAAAGCGCCCACGCTTTCCAAGCGGGGTGCAAAGTGAGGGTATAGCATGCGCTCGAGAACTTTGGACATCTGCGCGGTAAGTTGAATCCCTCTGTACAGATCAGGGTTCGACAGCGCTCCGCGCTTATGAATTGGGAAGATCCAGTGGATGCGCCAACACTGCGGCCACTCGCCAGAATCGATTATGCGCCGGGCTAGACGGGTCAGAGGGATAGACAAAGCTTTCGAGCATCGTTTCAAAACAATGGCCGGGATCAAATCCGGACCGGTGCCGCTATCTTCCTTCAGCTGCTGGAGACAACGCCTGGCGGCGTGAGTGCGCAGAGGAAGGAAGGAGGGAAGGGGGGGAGCAAGAAGAGGAATGGACAAATCGCTGAATTCGTTTTGAACCTCTGTAGGCAAGCTCCACTTGGCAACAAAGCAATCCGCAAAGACTTCGGCCTTCGCGTCCCGAGAGAGAGCCCAGGAGCCATTCGAACGCTTTAATGCTGAACTGCTAGGCTTCGACGTGCGGTGCATCAGCTGATCAGATAAACGCCACCATTGCTTACTACCTCTGCGCAGGGAGCGCAATTTTGCGCGCACGCGGGTCACATAACCCGAATAAGCTCGAAGAAGGCCCTGGCTGCATGCGACGCTTGCTGCCAGAAAGGCCTCAGCGCCGGCAGCCTCGCACTTCCGGCGTACAAGATCGAGACACTGCGAATCCAGCCAGGGGTGAGAACTCTGAAAATGACCAGCGCTGCTAGGAATGAAAGCTGCCATGCCTCGCAAAATCACGTCGCTAATACGGTTCGCTGCTGCACTGGGCGTCGTGGAATCTATCCACCGCCAGTCTTGAGAAACTAGAAAACGATGAAGATCGTTCCATTGAGCGCGCGAGTAGTGCCAATAAGTGCGCCTGGAAACTTCAAAGGATAAAGGCGGAAGAGAGACACGAAGCGAGATGGGACAGTGATCTGATAGCTGACTTAAAACCTCCACTGTTAACAGCTCTGGGCAATCGCATAAGACAAGATCGAGAAGGTTGGGGCCGCGAGTCGGCCGACGCACGCACTGGAAGAGTCCGCGCTCCGCGGCCCAATCTCGGAGCGCAGTGCCAGCTAACGAAGTGTGCGACGAATGGCGTAGCCATCCAAGCTGGTGCACATTCATATCTCCTACGATCAAACTACATATATGCTGCTGCTCTAGCTCATGCCACTCGCCTCCCAAGCTTTCAAATGAAAGGCTTTCGCTGTAATGTGGTGGACGGTACCAACATCCTAGAAGGACAGGGCCTGCGTGACAATGCACTGTGAGCCACACATTTTCGGCTATCTCTGATACTTTAGCGACAACCACAACGTCAGAGAAAGCCTCGGCAGCGAAGACTGCGACGCCCCCGCCGTGAGCGTTCCGGTCGCGACGTGCGATCAAAGAGTATCCCACGAGGGATGGATGGCGAACGCTGTTGTCCAAATGGGTCTCCGTAAGACAAACTAAACAAGGAGGGGAGGGGAAGAGAGTGAGACGAGCGGTAAGTTCTGCTTGCTTTGCTAGAAAGCCTTGCATACTACAGTAAAAAATGGTGAGGTCGGAAAAATCAAAGACAGGCACTGGCCGGGATTCGCGCCGACCGCCTGCCTGAGGTGAATTCGATAAAGTTGGCTCTGAATGATCAAAAAATTCATGCAAAGTGCGTTGGGAGAAGGACGGACGAGGACGAGGGAGACGAGGCAGACACAAAGTAGGACAATTAGGGAACTCTGGCCTAAGACTTGTCGAAAAATCTGTCGGCAATGAGCTCCCTGGACGTGCAGATCCGGAGGCTCGAGATAACCAGGCTTGGGTCGATCGACGACCTCTGTGGGAACGAGGGGGCCGCACGCTACTCACAGAGTGAAGGGCAGCACAATCACGATGGGAAGGAGAACGAGAGGAAGGAACAAAAGCAGGAGACACATCAATACACTCTGCTTTCTGCATGCGACCCCGTGCGCCCTAGATGGTGAGACGAAGATAGGGCGCTACAAATTGGCCGGCTAAGTCTCCGGCGTCCTGCTCGAAAGCAACAGTGCCGTCTACAAGCACAACACGCTCCTTATGGTCGATCTTTACGTTTTTGCCGGGCGCCGCTACCTTCAACTTATTCGAAGCAGCTTTCAAGGCGCCATCGCGCATGACGTTCGCTCTGGTTTTCGCTGGCTTCAAAACGTAACGCCGGACGCTGGGAACGTCTTGCCTGTGCCTCCAGCGGAAGACAAGAAGGATCGAGCATCCTGCTCAGACCCGAACTGCACATAAGAAGCAGAGGAGAGAACACGTGCGTTTCTAGGACCTTTATACAAATGACCTATATAAACGGGCTTCGTGCCCCCGATCTGGTTGACGATGTACTGAATATCCCGGACACGATCCTCGAGGGACTCCGTCTGAAAACCGATAAAGGCGAGCTGTACATTGGCAACGTCCATCGAGTTCATGAGCGCAATCTGCTGCTTCGAGCTCCTGCCCGGCACGCCCCCCGAACCGGAAGACAACGAGGCCATCTGGGACTGAATGGTCTTAATGTCCGCTTTCATCGGGTCGATCAGCTCCTGAGTCTCCGTCCTAAGCTTCGTCTCAGACTGCTGAATCAAAGCTTTCGTCGATTTCATTGTGGAGATCTGCATATTGGTCATAGCAGACTTCGTGGCCATGTTCTGAATAATGAAGTCCAACTTCTCGCCCTCCGACGCGGAACGTCCAGGAGGCGTCGGCTCATGAACGGATACGACAGGATCGACTTGCTCCAAAGGAGCGGTCGCAGAAGCTGGAACCCGCGCCCTGACCCGGGGGGGCAAGACCCGCGCCCGGCCCGGAACCAAAGGGCCGGTTCCAGGTGCTCCACTGGGACTGCCACCCGCAGGGCCGGTACTCCACGTGCTAGAGAAACTCCGTGTCGCCTACTACGGCCCAAGACACGTCTGAGGGGAAAAAAATTCCATTCTAATTTGCTACCTCGCCGGCCACTACGCAACTGAGCGCGCGGACGCTCAATGAAACCATTGTGCGTCTCCAACAATACGGCGCTACAGCGCAAGCACGCTGCAAGAAAGAACTCTGCGCCTAAAACTGAATATTTCTCTTGCACGAGCTCGAGACACTTGTCACTGAGCTACGGGCACGAAGAGCGGGGAGGAAGAAAAAATAATCGACAACAGAAAATTTCGCAGAGATGAATGGATTATAATTTGAAACCCACTGCCAATGCTGACAGCGCAAACGGGCTTTCAAAACCCAATAGCTTGCCTAAATAACCATATCTTTCTCGGGAATCGCTCAAAGAACAGAGAAGGAATAGCAAGATAAAACAAAATGATCCGTTATTCCGCTAAATACTTCGACAATTAAATTATCCAACAAATCAGCCAACACAAGATCAAAAAATGCAATTCCCGAATGGGGCGGCGCACACACTGCTTGAACCCATGATTCTGGATTCAAATGAATTCCCTCTGTGATTATTCGATCTAGAAAAAAAAACTCACCGTAACGTGGCCGTCGGTACATAGAACCTGTAAAAATAGGGCCTGCATTGAAATGCACTAAAATCACAAAAAATATAAGAAGGCGAATTGACGCAAGAACGAGCAAATCGGCAACGGAAAAACTACCCCAGACTGGAAATATCGGAGCTCGGACTGCTCTGAAATACTCGCAGAACTTCCCTCAACAAATTATTGCTGGAAACTAAAAAACAATTCCGGCCGAAAATCTAAACGGCAAGGAAAATCTCGACGGACCTTTTGGTGACTTTTGGTCAATTGAAAAATTTATTCTCGAAATTCAACAATTCGTTTAAGCTATAGTATTTTTTCCAATGACATTCGACCTTATTTCCGCTCGTCATCGATCTCAGCTTGATCGGGCACCTTTCACTGCCAAGCGGGATCGGCCGTTTCAAATAAAATTGATACGCTACAATTTGTTCCTAAACCTAACTCGAGCTTTAGAAAAGGGCGGGGACAAAAGAAAGAAAAAGCAAACCTGTCCGGTCAAATACAAATTCCTGATTGAATCCAATGACGCCGTCGATGCTCACGCAAATTTTGTCGATCTGAATCACACCCTGAGGGGCCCTGGTCTTCATTTTTTTGCGGAGCAATCCCTCGTGACACCAAACTTAGATATTGCAAGCAATAATACTCGTGTCACTGCTGGTTCGAAAACTCACACCTTTGTCTTCGACAAATGCAAGGAAATCACACGCGTCTTAACCAAAACAAATTTCCAAAAAACAAGTTTGAAACGGTCTGCGAATGACGAGGACCGGCGGAAATGACCTATCAAAACGGGCCGTACGTCAAAAACATTTTTTTTCTATGGAATCGATGCGCTGCTGAAACTCTGACGTCGAACAACCCAAGACGGCGATCTGACAATTGCTAACCTCCTCGCGTCGATTGTCTCGAAAAAACATCTAGTATTCTCTCATGATAATTCTTCGTAAACACCTTACCTATGATCTATTATGTCGACATTTGAAATCTTCATTACAAAAAAAAAAATGGTTTTCAAACCATGGTCAGGAAAAATGCTTTCAACCCCCCCTCCATTCTGTGAATAATGAACGCTCGACTTGTCGTCGAGGTTCGCGATCTGAAATATCGATCTCTTGCCGGCATCTCAGAAAAAAATGTCTGCCAATTCGCAATGCCTCCCCGCCTTGCGAAACGGGTAGGCGCTCGAAACAAATATTTTGTTGTTTATTTCTAGTCTTCTCAGATATTTAAATTTAAAAATGTACCTCTAGAAAAAAAAAAACAAAAATTTGGAAACACAACATACATGACACAAATACGAAAACCACAAATTCTCGAACAAAATATTCAAATATCTCAGGAAATCGACATCAACTTTGACACGGTGTGTAAATATGGATTATTTCTACGAACCTCTTTTGAATTCAAAAACATGAGAGAATATAATCTGAAAACATAATGTCGCAAATACAATGTTTTCCTACATTCGATTCTATTCTCCGTTATTTTAATCTGAACGTCGATAAAACACGGAATCGGTTTTTTAGTGTTATTTTGGCAATACTTGTTCATTACCATGTTTTCGAACTCTCTGCCTTCCTGTGATGCGGTCGACGGTACAATAAAATAAACAAACGCATGCATTCAATCATCAATGCCCGCATTGTCATGAAAAAACTGCAAAAAAAAAATGTTTTACAGTGACAACGCAATTAACACAACATGCTGCCACCATTTCGATCTGGATTGCAAGCTCGTTGCATTCCGGGCGTTATGGCTTGTCGATTGGAGAGAACATTTCTCTTGGCGGATCCGCTCGCAAACATATTCTCATATTATCTGATAATATCGAAATTCTCTCTCTCTCTCTCTCTCTATATATATATATATATAAAACGTTATATATATGGATATATGTATGTATGTATGCATGTGTGTGTATGTATATATGTATGTATGTATGTATGTATGTGTGTAGTGTGTGTGTTGTATATAATATATAAATAATATATATTATATAAATTTTATTCATATATATATTATATATATATATATATATGTGTTGTGTGTGTGTGTGTGTGTGTGTGTGTGTGTGTGCATGTGTGTATATATGTGCGTATATGTGCATGTTTTCGGTGGTACATGTAGGACACCTACATAGGGTATGAATGCATTGGAAGTGTATGTGTCTGTATAGATATATATATAGCTAAATATATTATATATATATATTATATTATAATATCATATATATATTATATATAATCTATATATATAATATACACACACACACATAAATGCGTGTGTATACAAACATGTGCATGGATGGATGCGTGCATATATTTCTAGGTCGTTGATTCGTGCAACACTCTTCGGATTCGAATGTTGATTCGTGCAACACTCTTCGGATTCGAATACGTAAACCCTGGACACACGCACACAAACTTTGGGAGTCGCGGCCTCGCAAACAACGCCTGGACATAGAACATCCGCGCGGCGATTCAGACGGAACTGTGGATTTGAACTCAAATGTCGATGTACATTGCGTCGTACTTCACGTGTACATTTTAATGACATCGCCGCTTGTCGGCGTGACCGACATCGGCGCCACCTCCGCCTCTTTCTCTTGTTCTTGATGACTCTCACAAGCTCGATTATGATGGAGACGATGATGATGACGATGGTGATGATGATGAGCAGAATGATGGGGTTGCTACTGATGGTGCTCATGCCGATGACGTTGATGACGACTACGTTGATGATGATGCTGCTGCTGCTGATGATGATGATGATGATGATGCTGAAGATGATGATGGTGATGATGGCCCACCGTCCTCTGCTGTCGGAGCAGATTTGAGGATGTGTCGGGAGAGGCGTTGGTTTTCGCGCCCCCAATAGGGGGCGCCAGCGGAGTATCGGGTCTCTCGCGCGCCTCTTCGATGACCCCTCTGATCGCTTCGAATCTGCTCGCGAGGCCCGGCAAGGTGCCTTGGGAGGCCCGGAAGGGCTAGTGGACCGTCCCAGGGGCCGCCGAGACGTCCGAAAGTGCGTCCGGGGCGTCCCTGGGGGGGGTCCAGTTTAAAGGGGGGGGGTCCGGGTAATTGATATATTGGAAAATGATTGTACATATACACGCATACATACATACGGACATACATACAGACAGACAGACAGACAGACAAACAGACATGCACGCATGCATACATACATACATATGCATGTATGCGTGTGTGAGTACATCTGTAAACCACATCCGGTGGAGTCACAAGAGAGAGGCGATCTACGTAAAACACAAAGAATTCGTGCCCCAGGAAAGGCCCAATCTATAGGAGCACACGTGAAACTCATATTTGGAGCCACAAGGGACGGACAACCTGTAGGGATATACTATCAAGAATTTGACACGTACGCAGACAAGCCTAGCCATCAAAACAAGCAAACCGCTCGGGACATGCTCAGAAACCGTGCCCCTTGGGATGCGAAAGCGAGCGCTTCGCCCGAGATATCCTCAAAACCTATCCCGAAAGCGGATGATGTTGGGTTGCAAAGCGTAGAAGCCGTTCGACAAACCCGCAATTTGAGTTCCGTGGTGGTGCTGAAACCCGACACAGCCTCTGAATCTGTTTTGGAGGCGGGTCTGGCCATTAAAAGAAGCAAGCCGCCCGAGGCATCCTCGCAAGTTGTGCCCCCTGGGGTGCGAAAGCCAGAGCATCGCCCGAAACATTCCCCAAATCTGCTCCGACAGGTACGATGTTGGGCGTGCAAGCGTGCAAACTTCCCGAGGCATCCCCGCAGACTGAACGCGAACGGGCCCGTGCAAAACAGCACAAGAGCGCTCCAAGAGGAACCTCGATGGTCTGAAAACGGCCAACGAGGCCCCCAGGGCGCCCCAAGAGGCCGTTGAGAGAGCCCCAGAGAAGTAAAAATAGTCCCATTCCCTGGGGGAAAGATCTTTTCAGCATGTGCGCTTTTTGGGTCTTCGCAGCGTCCAAAACGACCCGATGGGCCCCCGATATCGCCCCAAAACGGCCCAAGAAGCCCCCCTAGAGGCTTTGAAAACGGCCCAGGCGGGCCCCGAAACTGCTCCAAAGAGCCTCGAGACTGCCAGCAAAATCCAAGATGCCCGCAAAAAATGCTCCTAAGAGAGACCCGGCCCCCTAAAGTGCCCTAGATGGCTTTAGAAAAGCTCTAGAGGGCCCCAGCTCCCCAAGACAGCCAAAAAAAGGCTCCAAGACGGCCCAAGAGGTCCCCAAGACGGCCCAAAAGAGCCCCAAGAACGGCCAGACGGCGTTCTCCGTGCGCTCATTGCGCTCACGCCGACCCGCCTATTTTTCGCGTGCCTCTATCACCCTCGCTCTCCCCGTCTCTCTCTCTCTCTCGCTCTCTCTCTCGCTCTCTCTTTCTCCCTCCTCCCCTCTCAGCGTTCTTCGTCGAACTCCACGTTCGTGGCATCCGATGGCCATCCTCATCCGCCCGCTCTGTCTTCTGGACCTTCTCCCCATTTCTCCCCCTCCCCTTTCCGCCTCCTCAGCCCCCCATTCATCCCTGCTCCCTTCCCACTTCCCATTTACGGACAGGTGCCATCGCAACAATTTGATGCTTCGTCGTTTGCCAGCACCTTCGCGCGTGAACAGAACACCATTCTTTCCCCACTCCTGCGCACAAGCGTGCAATCGCATCGGGCGAGCGCGGTGTCAGCAAGCACCAAGGCTATCAGAAGAATGAACCGATCGCCCGTCCAAGCCTCGAAGTCCCCCCTGGTGACGCAAACGATAATTTATTGCTTTGCTGCTTTGTCGGGGAAACGTCCCGAACAAGACTGCATTGGCGCGAAACGCCAATGCATATTTTTTGTGTTCCCTTTCCCTCTCTATGTATATGTATGTGTATATGTATATGTATGTGTATATGAATATGTATATGTATATGTATATGTATATGTACATGTATATGTATATGCATATGTATATGTATATGTATATGTATATGTGTATATATATATATATATATATATATATATATGTGTGTATATATACACATAAATGCATTGGGCGTCTCCTGGGGCACGAACCCTCCCCAGGAGGCACCATGAGGCTCCATGAGACACCAGGCGGCACCAGGAAGCCAGTGGATGCACCAGGAGGCACCAGGATGCCTCAGGAGGCTCCAAGAGGTTCCAAGAGGTTCCAGGAGGCCCCAAGACGCCACAAGCGGCCCCGAGAGGCTCAAAAATGCTCCAGTGAGCCCCAAGAGGCCGCAAACATTGCTGTAATCGTAAGTGCTTCACATACGTTCCTATATGTTGGGCTTCCCCTGGGGCACGACTCTTCTGTGTTTACGTATGTTCTGACACATTGCCCTGTTCGTGCGACTCTATTCCTAAGTGTTCTTTTTAATGGTGTTCCTATCGAATGGGCTTCCCCTGGCGCGCGACTCCTTAGGGTTTAACGTATGCTCTTGTATATTGCACATCTCCTCTGGCTCCAGTCCAAAGTGTTGTACGCGTGTCCCTATAGACCGGGCGTCCCCTGGGACACGAATCCTCACTAGGAGGCCGCCCGAGGTTTCCAGGAGGCACCAAGAAGCCAGTTCAGGCACCAGCGAGCCCAATAAAGCACCATGCTGCCCCAAGAGGTTACTGGAGGCCACAAGAGGCCTCCTCATGACGCACCAGGAAGCCACGGGAAGCACCAGGATTACTCAGGAGGCGCCAGGAAACACCAGGAGGCACCAAGAGGCCCAAGAGGCTCCTGGAAGCCACAGGAGGCCACAGGAGTGGCTTCAATCCAAAGTGTTTTACATGTTGTGCTACTATGGGTTGGGCCTTTCCTGAGACACGAATCATTTGTGCTTTACGTATGCTCATATAGCTTGTCCCTCCCCTGTAGCTTTAATCGTACGTGATTTACGCCTGTTCCTATAGATGGGGCGTCCCTATGGCGCGAATTCTTTGTGTTTCACGTATGCTCTTATAGATTGTCCCTCTCCTGTGGCCCCACTCCTAAACTCTTCACGTCTGTTCCCATAGACTGGGACTCTCCCGCGGCACGAATCCTTTTGGAATTTACGTATGTTCGTATGCTTTCCCCTCCCCCGTGGCTCCAGTCCTACGTGTTCCACGCCTGTTCCTGTAGAATTGGGCGTCTCCTCTCCGTGGCGTGGCTGGCGGTACCACGGCCCAGCCACCGCGTGCGATCTTCGGGGCCAGCCAGCGAAACGCACGGGTCGCGGACGCCGCTTGCATGCACACCGCTATCCCCTTGCTTCACCACGAAGGGAGCGGTTGCGTAGCACTCTCGACTCAATCACCCCCGGTCATGCTCATGCCACTGGCGTGCAGATACGCTCATCCTAAGCTTAGGAACGGCAATGCTCATGCGTGAAGACTCACTCGTACTACTGGGGCCCATTCGCACTCCAACTCATTCACAATGATATCCCAACCTGTCAATACTCAAGCCCGTTTATATTCGAAACCTCTTTCGCCCAGACGCGCATGGCGGACCAGTCCATGCAGATCGATGCACCTATGGGGAGCTCCACGCAGTGAATGATAAAAGGTGTTCTCTATACTTTTCGCGCTCTCGCCTTCTTCGGGCTCCCGACCATCGACACCGGCCCCAAAAAGCTTCCAATACAGCCCGAGGACGCCAGCCCGAGGACGGCCTCAGCAAACCCCCCAAGAGGGCTCCAATGCTGACCAAGAAGCCCCCGCGACGCTCAAGATGCTCCCAAGACGGCCCTACAGTCGGGGCGCTGACCTAAGGAACCCTAAATAAGGAACGAGGCCACTTTTTTTCCATAAGTTGAACTTCGATTTCCTATCGAAAGCTTAAGGAAAACCTTGGGCAAGGTGTGGAACTACGAAGGAACACCGAGCCCCTCCCCAACGACAAGGGTTCCTTCTTCAGGGCCCCGACTGTACAGGCCTCCAAGACGGCTCTAAAGCGCGCCAGAAAAAGCCTCAAGGCGGCCCAGGCGGCCACCGAAGGCCAAGCCGCCCTTCAAAGGCCCCCCAAAGTCTCCGAGAGGCCCCCACATGCCTCCAAGATGCCCTCAGGAGGCTTCAGGAAGCCCCAAGAGGTTCCCAAGCTGCCACCAAGAACCCCCCACAAGGCCTCCAAGACGCATCTTCTTCCGCGTTCTCCTTTCCCTCCCTCTCCTCCTCCTCTTTCTTCTCCTCCTCCTCCTCCTCCTCCTCCTCCTCCTGTTCATCCCACTCTCTCTCTCTCTCTCTTTCTCTCTCTCTCTCTCCCTTCTTTGCCCCCTCTGTTCCCCCAAGGGTTTCCACAACGACTGGGGGAACACAGCTTCCAGAAGACTTCCACCAACATTTGGGCACATAGGCGTTTCCCAACTGCAAGGGCATGGCGATGCTTCGCCGTAAAAATGTATTCGATGCACATGTGCATAACATACAAATATATACATATATACATATGCATACATACATACATATACACACATATATATATGTATATAAAACTATGTATATGTATAAGTATACATATACACCACATGTCTTACCTGGCCGTCTGTGCAAACGGCGGCGGCATTGCGTCAACCGTGCAAATAGAACAACTGGCTTGAACAACACTTGTCTGGTCATCAGTCGTACGAATTTCCGTGCGGTTGGCGGTAAACTTGCGCGGATCGGGTCAAATGCGGAACGGGCAACTGCGAACGTCCTTACAAGCACGTCGACATATACGTTCCGAATTGTACCCGTCTTCAACTTACACAGCCGTGACGTGTGCTGATGCCCGTACATCGTAAAGTATACGTATTTCTATGGCCGAGCCCATCTTGATCTTGTTTGATTCGGCATGCGCGTTCCCAGTTGACCAACAAGCAACAAACAATCACTCGCGAGGCAATGTGGATCACAGACAGCCAATGCGCGAGCCGACATCGCTTATCTCTCCCAACGCGTGCGCTTCATCCATATGCCACGGGCACATTATTAAAGTCCGGCGTGTCCATATTGGCCTGAGGGAGATCATCGTAATTCAAAGATCTTGCGCGCCATCGAATTAATCCCGCCATGAGCCTCCGACTCGCCTCCCATGCGCTGCGCACTGCCTCGACAACTTGTTTTTTGTTGTTGTCGGAACGCCTCCTGAGCAACTGCCGGCCTCCGTGTCGATTCCGCCCTCGTCCCCAGGGAGGGCAATGACGGATGCGCTCCTCCTCTCCTCTCCCTTCTCCGTCTCCTCCCCCTCAGCCATGCTACCCTGGGAATTTACGAACTCTGGGAGGGCGGCTCCAGAGGTCGTGGGATGGATGTCTCCCGACCACGGGCCTGTCCTTCTGCCCTGGCACCATCCTCAAAGCCCCCCCCCCGGCCTGGGCCTAAACTTACGAACGGCTCCTGTCGCGTAGAGCTGTCGCAGTCGCAGCACAGTCCTCGTCTAGCTCCTCTTCCCTTTCCTCTCTTCTTTTGTAAAGAGAGCCATAAACATAAACTTTTAGCGCTCCGCGCTCCTTGGATCCAAGAAATCCGCACGGGGCACCCACAATTTATGTTTATGGCGTTTTCTTCTTCCAGTTTTCGCTCTTTGGGGCACCGCTGTCCGTGCCGCGTTGCCCCCCCCCCCACCCCCTGCCACCCCCACCAGGGCCCCACTGGCCGAGAGCTTCTGACTATCGCCGCGGTGGCTGGGGGTTGGCCCCCTCCCAGCCGCTTGCAGTCTCCCTCCATGGCCAAAGGAGGCCAACGCACGGGCTCCAGGCAGTCCGCTGGGGCCTGACGAGGTGGGCTCCTCCTGCTCCTCTTCCTCCTCCTCCTCCTCCTCCGTCTCTCCGTCCTCTTCCTCCTCCTTCTCTCCTCCTCCTCCTCCTCCTCCTTCTCCGTCTCTCCTCCTCCTCCTCCTCCTCCTCCTCCTCCTCCGCCTGTCATCATTAGCGACCATCTATCGGGACCCCAACCTCGAGTGTGGCACCTCGACCCACGCGTCGATTTGGCGCAAAATCTTCCGTGTCTGCTCCCAGCATGCTTTGCGCCTGGAGTTCCACTGGACTACTGCGCATGTGTCGCTTGAGGGTTATTGACCAGGATACGTGCGTTGGTGGTTTATGGCGCTTCATGAGTAATGCTTGGGCCGATTTCTTTGCCAAGCTCCGAGCCCAGGACATTGCTGTTGCTGATATGGCGATAGCGTCGCTCCAGGCAGCCATTAGCGATTGTAAATTGTCGTGCCGGTTCCTCTCACGAGCGGTTCAGATCATCTGTGCTCGTGCCGAGGTCTCCCAAGCTCAGGCTGATCCGGTGCCTGCTGGGGCCCCTGGGCCCCGTGTGCCCCAACTGGTGGCTGTGGCTCACGACACCGTGTCCCTGGTTCCCGGGTCCTCGGCTGTCCAGTGCAGGCGCTGTTTGGCCGTTGCTCGGGGCCCAGCCACTTGCAAGTCGCTGTTGAAACCACGGGCGCGGTGCGAGCCTGGCCCGATGCTGCGCCAGCTAGCGGCTGCTACCGAGCGGCTTTGCTGGCGCCAGCATGTCGCGGGGGAGGGGGGAGCAGCCCTTGCTGCTGCTGCTGCCGCTATGATGGATGCGGATGGGGGGAGGGCACTCGTTCCAGTGCGACGGGCACAGGATCCACCGTGCAGGGATTTCCTGTACTGTGGTCTCTGTGGGGGCAGAAGTGGCTCTGGGGTCTCCCAGGCTGCCTTCCCTCGGAGCCCCGTGTGCGTTTGCTCCCCCGAATCCAGCCCGTCGGCGAGCCAGGGACTGGCTTGCCGAGGGCAGACATCCAGCGTCAAGTGTTCCCTTCTGACCTGTGATGCCTGGGAGAGGCCTGTCGGGTGCCGCCCAGTTCGCTTGAGCTGGGTCGGTGCACTCCAAATATCGATGGCCTCCCTCCGCGCTGGACCGTCTGGCTGCCCAGTCGGCCTGGAGTGCTGGTGATTTATCACGTATAGTCGCCGTCGCGTTCTCATATGCTTTGCCGTTATATGCTGCGTCCCGCGTTCTCCTTCTCCTCCTCCTCCTCCTCCTCCTCCTCCTCCTGTGCTCCCCGAAAGCCAAGCGTGTATGCTCCCTCAAACCTGCTCTACCCGCCCGTCGCCGCCGCGGCGACTGGCGGGACTCTCCACCAGGAAAGCGCGCGGCGGGACTGGGAGGAGAAAGGAACGGGAGAGTAGGATGGGAGGAGGAGGAGAAGGAGGAGGCGGAGAAGGAGGAGGAGGAGGAAGAGGAGGAGTTGAAGGAGCAGTAGAAACATAATGAGGAGCAGGGTGAGGATGCTTATGAGGATGATGATCAGAAGGAGGAGGCGGAGGAGGAGTAGGAGTAGGAATAGGAGTAGGAGTAGGAGTAGTAGTAGTAGTAGTAGGAAGAGAAATGGTAATACTAGTAGTACTAGTAGTACTAGTAGTACTAGTAGTACTAGTAGTAGTAGTAGTAGTAGTAGTAGTAGTAGTAGTAGTAGTAGTAGTAGTAGTAGTAGTAGTAGTAGTAGTAGTAGTAGTAGTAGTAGTAGTAGTAGTAGTAGTAGTAGTAGTAGTAGTAGTAGTAGTAGTAGTAGTGGTAGTAGTCGTAGTCGTAAATCTAGTGGTAGTAGTCGAGTAGTAAGTAGTCCGTTAGTAGTAGTCGTAGTAGTAGTAGTGTAGTAGTAGTAGGTAGTAGTAGTTAGTAGTAGTATTAGTGGTAATCGTAGTTAGTAGTAGTAGTAGTAGTAGTAGTAGTAGTAGTAGTAGTGTGTAGTAGTAGTAGTATGTAGTGGTGGTATTATAGTAGAAGTAGTAGTAGGTATTCGTAGCGTAGTAGTAGCAGTAGCAGCAGTAGTAGTATAGTAGTAGTAGTATAGTAGCGTACTTGTAGTAGTAGTAGTAGTAGTTAGCAGTTA
>CAUYUJ010014294.1:218475-285975 GCA_963575745.1 Prorocentrum cordatum
ACTCAGGCATGCGTGCGCTGTTTGAGGGCGCTCCCATCGACGAAGACGCTCCCCGAAAACCTCCACCCAAGGCAAACACCGACAGAGCGCAGCCGGTTTCTTCGGGATGGCATCGAGGTGTGAAGATCAGCGCCTGGGTGATGGCCACGTGCAGCGACAGAACCGTTTGCCGAAGAACTCACTCATACTCTGGGCGTAGCGGGCAGCTCGCTTTACGAGTTCGTGAGCCTCGGGCAATCACAAAAACGGTGCGCACGACGTGCCCCGTGCTCCACTGTGGGAGCAAAACGGCCGTGCAGAACCCTCCCGCGATCGTGCAGCCCGGCTCGAGGCCAAAGGCGGCCTCCCGCAGGCGATCGGATGGCCGCGCACACGTGGGCTGCCCAGCCCGCCGGGTAGGATCTGTTCAACAAGGCAGAAGCGGGCGCCCAGTGGAGAGGCGAAAGCCCAGGCGCCTTCCGTGCGCCTGAGCACTGCAGCATCTGACGCCGGCAGCTAAGCGCCGCGGACCACACTCATGCAGAGTCCCAGTGAATACTGCGGGATGTCGACGTCTCCCCAGCATGGCTCCCTGTAGACCGTAGCCGGAAAGCAAGGCTGCTCCAACCCTGGCCACGGCAAGCCACGCGGCCTGGGCGGGATCCACCACCTGGGACCGAGGCCGGGCCCGAGCAAGGAAGGCCTGGCCGGCCTCCAGGCATGTTTCCAAGGGCCCACGCCCAGGGAGGGGGGAGACGACCGACAGGGTCCAGTGCTTTCTGACCCCTACTGCGTGGACCACCCATGGGTCCCCAAATGCACCTCGAGGGGTCGCTCGCAGCTGAAGGGCCAGCGACGCTCGAGAAGGCAATTTGTGATGGCCCAGGCCAGTGACAGCCGATCCCCACACCGCCGTCGCCGCAGGAGAACCCCTCATTATGATGCTGACACTGGCCCTGGCTTGCCTGAGCTGGACTACGCGGGCGGAGACAGCTTTGGCCTGAGCAAGCCTTTTTGTCTTGCTTCTTCACGCTGCGGCTGGCACCACTACTGGCGTCTGTCCCAAGACAGCGACCTGCATGAATTCGCTGAGCAGCATCTGAACCCCAGCGTTGCGCTGAGTCGTGATGAAAATCGGGGGTGCTGGTCACGTGTCCATTGCCCCAATTGATTTTGAGTTTATTGTGTTAGAGGCCAGGTACTAGATCCACCATCACCGATGGAAATTGCTCCACAATCTGCGCTCGACCACCGATCGCCTGAATGAGCAAATCATTACCTGGAACCTGACCTCAGGGTGCAGCCGCTGGAGCTTCTTGATAAGACTGTGCACTGGCAATCTCGCAAATGCCAAGGCGTTGCTGCAGTCCGCTGCTACAGTCCCGTCGGCAACTAGAGGCTCTGAGATAATTGCTTCCCACACGGCTCTACTAGGAAGGCTATAGCCAGCGCGCAGGCACTTCAGCAGCTGAGCGGGGAATCATGTGAGCATGGCCTCCTGAACAACGATCTGCACGGGAGATGTGCTCATAACACTTGGACGAATCGAGCAGCCCACTGACTGCCGTGAAGCTCTGGATCCTAGCAAGCCGTTGCGCGAAGTGGTGGACGTGGTCTGCACGGTCGCAGGCGAGGCCAGGCGAGCCCCAGAAAGCCGCGTTGCCTAACGAGCGCTCCTACCGGCGTGCCATAGGCTGCCAGGGCCTGGACCAGACCCTCTCCCAGATGGATGACAGCACGATGCGGCGGACTCCCCCAGCAGGGGCAAGCTTCCCAAGGAGAACAATTAAGAGAGTCCACACATTTCCAAGGCTTTGGGGCCTGGTTCCCACCTCCGCAGGATGTCAATGAATGCCTGCTCATACGAACTTGGTAGCCATAACATCTGCCAGGAGGGAAACGAGGAGTAGGTTGAGGACTAGGAGTAGGAAGAGGAGGAGGAGGAGGAGGAGGAGAAGGAGGAGGAGGAGGAGGAAGAAGGGCTGCTGCTGCTACCGCTGCAGCTGCTGAGGAGGATGATGATGCTGCTGCTGCTGATGATGATGATGATGATGATGAGGATGATGCTGATGATACCCATGATGATGGGAGATGGAGGAGAAACAATACGACGATAGGATAGATGGGTAACAACTTTCATTTTGGTTTCAATCAGGTCCATTACCGAGCCACCAAATGCGGTCCGCACTAGGGCCCCCGCCTCCCACGAGCACCCTGCCGCGCCGACTTGGCGGCCGCAGTGCATGCCGTGCTGGGATCTCGACGAAAGCCTTTTCTGTTGGGCCTGCTTGTAGTGCACATCACGCTCGACCAGTGCGTCTTCGGCAGCGTCTCGCTCAAGCCTGCATCGCTGCTGATCGCCAACGTGCCCTGGGCGCTAGGAGCGAGCTTCGCCGCCTGCCGGGCCAAGGGCGATGCCTCCACCACGCCAGGCACTCGACCGCCCTCGGCAAGGACGAGGCCGGGGGCTTACGCACATCTCCGTTGAAGGAGTCTCCCCCGGCCACGTGCGACTGGCTGGCTGGGCTCTTCCATCGGCACGGGCCTGGCTCGATGCCTCTGCGGAGATCCCCGACGACCTCGAGAAGTTCTTGATCCTGGCGGACCCGTGCTTCGAGGTCGACATGGCCGCCGGCCACGCCGGGCGGCCCCGCGGGCGACGCCGCCGTCGCCCTCTGCCTGGCGCGAAGCGCCCGGCCCTGGCAGTACGCCCCGCGCTGCTGCGCCGACCACTGCGGCCGCCGCCACCGACGGCCCAGCGGCTGGACGCCAAGCCTGGGCCGCCCGCAGGGCGTCCAGCCGCTGTGGGACCGGCCTGCAGCACGCCGAGCGCTGCTGCTGCCGCGCCTCGCCGCCGCAGACCCTCGGGGTCTCGCTGCGCGGCACGCGGCCCACGCGCCACCGCGGCCCGCCGCCGCGCCAGCCGCCCCCGCGTGCCGCGTGCCCCGTGGCCGCCCGCCGCCCCGTGTGCGCACGCCGCGGGCGCCGCTGCCGCTTGCCGCTGTTGTGTCGTGCGCTGGCGCAGGATGGCTGGGCTCGTCGACTGGGACTCCGCCGGCGCCGATCTCTTGAAAGCGCAGGGAGCACCCTTCCGATCTCCGTCTCCCGAGGCGTCGCCAGCGGCCACGCCAGCTGTCGCTGCGAAGGCCTCCGAGGACGAGCTCGGAGGGCGTGCCAGGCCGTTGCAGCTGGCCGCCGCTGCCGCTGCCACGCTGCGTCCTGCGGGCCCCTCTGCGCGCCCGCGGCCGCCTGGGCCGCGGCGGCTCGGCGCCGCGCTTCGGCCCTCGGCGGCGCACGCCCGGCGCACCTGCGCGGCGCGGGTGCCGCTCTGCGACTCCGCGGCCCTGCGCGCCGTCCTGCTCACCGACTTCGTCGACAGCGCCAGCGGGCACCTAGGCCAGGCGCAGGTGTGGAGGTGCCGTCTCGTCTGGCCTCCCCAAGCGTATGTAGGTGCGGAGGGGGGGGGAGGAGAGGAGGAGAGGGAACAGCATGACGAGGAACACGAGAAGTAGGAGTAGTAGGAGGAGGGGGAGGCGGAGGGGGACCTTGAGGAATAGGAGAGATACGAAAATGATGACGAGGAGGATGATCATGAGCAGGAAGATGAGAGACAAGACGTGGCGCTTCAAAACATCAAAATTGAAGAAGAAACACGTGGAAGAAGAGGAGGATGCGGAGGAACGGTCGCGGCAGGATTATCAGAATAATAGGCGGGACGCCCCAGTTCAGAACTTGGTATTCCGAGGGAGGACGCGGGGAGAAAAATGAGGAGGAGGAGAAACAGTAGGAGGAGGAGGAAGAGGAAGGGGAGGAGAAACGGTAGGAGGAGGAGGAGGAGGAGGAGGAGGAGGAGGAGGAGGAGGACGAGGAGGAGGAGGAGGAGGAGGAGGAGGAGGACGAGGAGAATGATGATAAGAGGGAAGAGGAGGAGCGGGAGGACGAGAAGCACGAGGAAGAGGACCTGGAGGAGGGGGCCCGCCGCCCGTGGCGTGCACGCGCGCTGGCGGCCGCGGAGTCGGCCGCGCTGGTTGCGTCAGCACCTGCCGAGCGCGGAGTTGGCGTGGTGGCGCACGCGCTGATGGCCGAGAAACATTTTTTGCTTGTGCTGTGTTTTTTGTTGCTCGTGCTGTGTTTTCGCTTGTGCTGTGTATGTCTACAGGTATGTATGTATGCATGCATGCACGCATGCATGCCTGCATGCATGCATGCATACATATAGACAACCATGTATGCATGTATGCATGCATGCATGCATTCATGTATGTATGTATGTATGCATGCATGCATGCATGTATGTATGTATGTATGTATGTATGTACGTAGGTATGTATGTATATATGTATGCATATTTGTATATATGTATATTTGTATATGTGCATGTATCTATACATGCATGTATGCATGCATGTATATATGTCTATATGTATGCATGCATGTATGAATGTATGTATGTATGTATGTATGCATGAATGTATGTATGCATGTACGTATGTATGCATGCACGTATGTATATATGCATGTACGTAAGTATGCATGTATGCATATGTAGGTATATAGGTATGTATGTAGGTAGATATATCGGTATGTATGTAGGTAGACATGTATGTATGTATGTATGTATGTATGTATGCATGTATGTACGCATGCATATAGGTATGTATGTCTGTATACATATGTATGCATATATGTCTGAACGAATGTATGCATGCATTATGTATGGCTTTATGCATGCATATATCTATATCCGCCGATCCGGCGTACGAGTTTAAGAAGTCTAAGCTGAAGCTCTGCTTCAGAATGAGCTATAGCTCTGCTTGGGAGGGGGGAGGGGGGAGGACGTGATTACCTGACGAATTAAGTGCTCACACCTCCCCCCCCTGCCCTGCCAGCCCCCAGAGAGAGGGGGGGGGGCAGGAGAGAGGGGGGGGAGAGGGGAAGGGGGGAGACAGGAGAGAGGGGGGGGGGACAGGAGAAAGGGGGGGGAGGGGGGGGGGAAGAAGAGAGGGGGGGGGACAGGAGAGATGGGGGGGGGGGCAGGAGAGAGGGGGGTGGGAAGGAGAGGGGGGGGGGGACAGGACTCCAGATTCTGATGAAAATCCTGAACTGGAAATATTAAGTTCTTTAAGCGAAAGCTATATGAACTAATGGCAATATAGATGATAATCTTTTACTGCTTTGACTTGAGCCAGTACGTTACAGTACGGTACTGCTTCTAGCGTATGAGACAACATGCCTAACAGGTCCTAGACATAATAATCCCAACTCTGGTCCTATTTTCTTTAGGACATGTTGGATCTTATAAAAATTTAAACCCAGTCGATTTTACTGGAGTTCGGTAGCGGCCCTAGGAATGAGTGAGAAGGGAGAAGAGTAGGACAGCAGTCCTAAGTAAGCCATAGCAGGCTTATCATATCCACCACGGCCACCAACTATAAATCCATTGAAATACATCAACTGAAATAAATCCATCTCGAAGTGGTAGCCGATAAAGGTGAACATAAAATACTAGCTCCACAATTGAAGTCGAATAATGCTATACATGTGGAGCTGCTCATATAACATCTCACATATAACCAAACTCCAGATCATACTTCAGATTCTGATGAAAATCCTGAACTGAAATATCATAGCCTTGTCGTGTCGGACTTGGTACTGTCTAGTCCAAATCCTTGCCTGACTCGCAGTGTGCCTGCGATCGTCCAACAACCGGTGGTGATCAGCTCCAGAAGTGACTTGGAATCTGCTCCCACAAACTTTGTCAACATATCTGAAACCATCCACTTGGTACGTACATGATAAAGTCGTCGTGGTCTCAGGGTTCGTCGCTCTTCTCGAAGCGACAGAATACCCAAACGCTGTGACTTGTCCTGTGGTGTTCCTCGAAGTCCGCAACATAACTCCCACAGGTCCATACAATCAATGAAAGCGTCAACTGGTAAACTCAACTGCCCTCGGTCGAGTCGTTCTTGAAGCTGTAGTGGCTTCTGAGGTCCGCATAGAATGTTAATCTCCGGTTCTGTGAGCCTCATGCCGATAATCTGTGCCATGGGAACTCCTCGTGCTGCTGCCAACGTTTCCGCATGGGACGTGCTGTGTGAAACTCTCTTAGACTTGGTCGAAGTGACCACTAGTGCGTGTAACTTGCCACTGAGCCGATTGATCAGATTGTCCTGCAGATAATCTTGTCGATCACATAGAGGAAAATGTAGTCGGTCTTCTTGAAGACCTATCGTGGCTCCTTCTGTGGCGAAATTGCTGTTCTTGTTGGCTGAAGAGGCGTCCGTGATACAAGAGATCCGTAGTGGTGCCTTGAGCTTCCTGTAGTAGATACCAAACTTCTCGGGATTTTTCTTGAGTCTCTTGATCACTGCGTTGATCGCCAGGAGGTCCTTGATGGTCGGACTCTGTAGCTTGGTCTGTAGAGAAACAACATTGAATAGTTCCTCCAGTCGTGTTTGGCATGCCCAAAGTGCTCCACAAGTAAGTGATCTGAACGTCTTGTGTTCTGCTGCCGTACAGGGTGCATCTGGTACATCAACTCGCTCTTTTGGTATAACACATGGCGAAAGACATGATGTAAACTGATCTTGATGAATGCGTATACACGTCGGTACAATTCGTTCGAGCTGTAGGCCAGCATGTGTATATGGCATCGTCTGCCTCTTGAGCTTGCCGAATCTGGATTCCAACTTTTTGTGTATCCAATCGCGATAGAATCTGCTGCCAGTAATCTGTAAGTCGTCCACATGAACAGTCATGACTAAAACGATCACTTTGTTGCCCTTGTAATCGATGCCCCAGTAAAGGTAGTTGTCGTCGAAAACCGATGATTTGGCTCCTGTCTTATCTTTGATAAACTCCAACAAGGCCAACTGAAACATCAATGGTGCGTCTGTGAAACCATACATTGCTCTCAAGCATTTGAGGGCATATCTGTGTCGATCCTTGTCTGCAACTTTCCAACTGGAAGATGCCTCCGGCATGCGTCGAAAGTGACTCCACACATTCTCCGGAGGAAGGATGTAGACTGTCCGGTCTTCGCGATACTCATAGCCGAGATTCCTTGCTTTCTCGCGTAGGTTGTCGTATCCAAGTCCTTGTAGGAAAGCCGTTGAAATATCCAGGCTCTCGGTGTCGACGTCGCCGTCATTCTCGTCGTTCACATGTAGAATACCTTCACAACATCCTAAACTCAAAACCAAACGCTGCGATAATCTTGTCGCTGTCGAGCTGTGCTTCTCAATAAAGTTCTTCTGTCGGTCGAAACAGCCTCGAGCGCATAGTCGTGATTTGACTTCAACATGTTTGACCTTCCATTTCCTTACCCATGTACAATCAACTATGTTCGCCTTATCGGGTAGGTGGTCTCGGAGTGCAGGTTCGAAAATATCATGAGTAACAAAAGCCTTCAACTCCTTATGATCTCCTGCAATAACCAACTTCGCAAAACGTCTCATCTCGTCATCTGTGAGGTTCGCCGTCGAATCATCAACTCTAAAAACCATTGATTCATGCAAATCGTAATGGAAGTATAGGTATCGGTCCGAGTCGGAGTAAAGTGTCGGAGATACAAAATCAAAATCATCTGAAAGGTTGCTGATCATCTCGTCATAAATTGCTTCCATACTTTGCTTGTGAGTTCCATCGGGTAGTCGTTCGCATAGATTGACAATCTTGGGGATGTCAAGGTGGTCAATCGTCTCCTGGTATAAGACTCTGGTATCTCCATCTGGGTCGTCGCTGTATTCCAGAGTTCTGTCAGTAGAAGTCGAGGGTTGCTCTCCTGCTGGTACTTCATCTTTACGAATGGGAAGTATAGGTGGTTCCGTCGAATCCGCTGGAGCTGGCTGTGTCGAGGACGTACCCGGTGTAGCCGCTGGTAAGTCCGTTGACGATGAAGAGGCTCCTGGTTGATATCTCCCCGTAGACGTCGTCTGTGGTCGTGGTGGTGACTCAGGCTGCCAAGGAGAGGGCATGGATATGGCGATGATGATCTTCCTCGCTTCTGAGGTGGTGACTGTGCCGCGTCTGGAGGATCAACTGCTTTCTGCTTCTCCGCCGTGCTTGTCTTGGACTTGTCCAAGTCGAGAGGAATATAGGGTGACTTGTCAGGAGTAGCTGGAGTCTGCAGCGAATCCTCTGATCCTTGTGTGTCTCGGTGCTGTGGTTGCAACGAAGGTGGACCCATAGGTGCCTCTCGAGAGATACGTCGAGGTGCTGGTCCAGGTGCTGGAGGTAGGTCGTGATCATGTCCATGAGCTGGTATCTCCTCCATGTCGTCGTCGCTGTCGATAGTCTGGTCGCCTGGGACGTTGAGCTGCGGTGTGCCTGCCGTAGCTGGTGTCGTCGAGGGTTGACCATGCGATGGCTGATCTGGTGGTCGTCCAGGCTCTTGTGGAGGTATAGCATTTGACCGAAAAGGTGGAACTGGTGGTGCCCGTGCTGGCGGTGCTGGTGGATCCCGTGGTGGCTGCTGATCCGGAATAACAATGTCAGAGAGGTCGTCAGGCCAGTCAATCATGCTGATGTCACTCCAGTCCAGCTCTGGTGGATCGAAATGCTTGTCCAGATCCTCGCAATGGTCATAGCTGTAGAGCATCATTGTGCTGTAGTTGGTAGACTGCTCGGCTGTATAGCGAAGAGCTATGTCTGGGCGTCGTACACGAATACTGTAGTCAGCTCGGTCCTCTCGTCGCCAGCGTAGCAGTAGAGCCCACTGTGCATATTCAATCTGAGGAAGTCGGCGTACTTGTGAGCCGTACAAGATGCCATGCACAGGCTTAAACGTATCGCTGAAAATCTTGATGCCCAGAGCCAAAGGCTTGCATGAATCGCAAGCTTCTTCACTGGGAACATATCGATACTGCTCTTGCTGCCATACCAAGCCAAACCAATATATCTTAGTGGGCGTAGATCCATCAACTAAGTCCATCAGGTCGTACAGCGTTTCCGAAGGAACCAAAACTCCATCGGCATATCTGATACGGTGCCAGAAAGGTAGCCGCTGCCTTGACCATCGTAGGGTTGACCAAGTCGTAGTGTACGTAGAAGTTGCTCATATCATTTTTCTTGTTGAGCTCCGTGATGTAGTGCTCGGTGAGAACGTGTCGCCGAAGATGTCGTAGAGGAATGATAAGCGGCTGGCCCTGGTGCTTGACTATTGCCGATCCTGCGCGTCGCTCCAGGCTGATGACTTCCGCTGGTCCTCGCCATCCGCATTCGTCTTTCCGTGCTGGTTCTCGCCAAATATCACATATCGTTCCCGGAACGAGTAGCTCCGGCTCGTGCTGGTGCTGAGTTATCTTGGATGCCTGAGCTAATCGATCTTGAATAACTGACTGTACGATAGCAACTCGAGCCAGTAGTCTTGCGCGTGACATAGACTCCATGTAGTCAGGACGCTTCTCGAGGGCGCCCGTCATGGACGTGATGGTCTCGCTGTCGATCGCAATCACCCTCGGTAGCTGTCCAGTCAAGGCCAACTGTGGAGTGCTGCCGCCATAGTTGAGAGTACAGTTGTGGCCGGCGCAACACTCGTAGCAGATGTCGGAGTAACTGAGATCCAATCCTTCTGCTTGACTTGACTGCTTGAGCTTGAGCATAGAAAGCTTAAGAAGAGCTAGGTGCCTTTCGACAAGTCCTTTGGTGGTAGCTCCTCCTTTGCCAATAGCCAGTCTGTTGATCTCGAGTCGATCACATAGCTTGGTGGCTTCGTGTCCCATGAGACCTCCTTCCTGATCAGTGAGAAGGTTCTGCATCGCGCCCCAAATGCGTATCCAAAGGTAGTTGAGCGCCTTCACCAATACTGGACCTGTCTTGTTGATGAGGTGGTCTCCATGTCTTCCACTTAGTAGCTTCATCAATGAGAATCATGAACGTTTCATCCCAGAGGAAGAACAAATCGTGCTGTACCATCTCGTTGAACACTGTAGCCAGAAACGATTTAATCTGAGGTCGTATGTGTCGTTTAGCCCATTGCTGACAAACTTCACAAGCCTTGCAAATCTCCATGCCCTGTAGAACGATAGCCTGAGGTAAGAGCATGGCCTGCAGCAACTTCATCATGTCCAATGGAGAATTGTGCCAGAAACGTTCATGAAGTAGACGCAGTAGTCCGGCACGATCTTTCTCGTTGGCATGAGTCAACTTCTTGGGTAGCTCCCGAAGTTCCATGTTGGGCTTCGTCCGTGATAAGACACGGCCATTGATCTCGATCTTCTCGATGGCGTCGTCAGTAGAAGCCGCCAGTGGTCCAGGCCTCTCTGGTGGAATAGCATATGGTCCATGTGTAGGTCGTGGTTGCTTTCCTCTGAGGCGTCGAGCTTGATCTCGTCGGCCGGGAGGACCGTCGAGTATAATGTCCGAAAGGTGAACGCCGAGGAGAGTGATGATGTAGATCGTCGTCGTGGTGTCTATGTCGTCTTCAGGTGCGCTTCTCCAATCCTTGACTACGCTCATGTGGTAGTGGCCGTCCTTGTTGCCAAGAAATCTGATGCGATCTTTGTAGTCATCAGGATTGCTAAACTCAGTCTCGTCAAACTTGTGTGCTTCCGACATATGGCATTGAGATGTCACAGTCCTGGTCATGTAAACTTGGCTGAGAGCATGACATAGAACTCGTGCACCTTCCTGTTGTGGTCTGCCAGTACCAGGCAACATCAAAATCCGTCCGGTAGGTGTCCCAGGAACGCCGAAACTCATAGTGTAATCGGTGATGGAAAGAATCGCTGCCTTGATCCATTGTGCTTCCGTGGGCGTGAAGGTGTCGAGCGTGATCTTGATGCTCTTGGTGTCGATGTCCTTGAATTCTTCCATGAGGTCGTCTAAGGACTTAGGTCCTGCTGGTGCTGGTAACTGAGCTAATGGTGCTTCATCTTCTGCCTCGTCATCTGCTGCTGCCGGGAAAGCTCTTGAGAACTTGTTGATAGAGATTCCTGGTTCTTTGGACTCCAGGGCCAAGATGTCCTTGCAGAGTGCCGTACAGAACTTCTTTGAAAACATTGCTGCTGCTGCTGTCCGCTTGCGATGCGTCTCCTTATCATAACCTTGAAGATGTATGTGCTCCTTCTTGCAGCTGCAGCGCTTCACAGAATGACTGAGACAGAAGGTCGAAATCAACGTAGTGTCCTTCTTGTTCCTTCGGCCGTCCTTTTCACTGGAGAAAGCACACATACAAGTATTGTAACGTTGATCCGAATAAGCTGGATGATCGAGGAGAGCTGCCAAGGGAGACTTCGTCCAAATACTAGAAGATCTTGGATTCTCCACAAGATTGTCTCTGAAGTCCTGCTTGATCTTGACAGCGTGTGAGGTCATGAACTTCAACATGGGCATTTCTGATTCTCGTAACTCCATGGTGTCCTTGATGTCGCGTCCAGTGCCCATGTGACTCCAATACTTGCATCTTGGCTCCATCGTTGTGACTCTTGGTTTGAATGTCTTGTCTGCTCTCTGTAACTTGAGTTGATGAGGTCGATGTTTGAGGTCCCATCCGTAGCGTAGGTCAACTGGAAAAAGTACTGCACACAAGAAAGGTAATGATGCCATACAGAGAGATAGATGGGATGAACCTGAACACCAACTCCATAGAAGAGGATATCCGCAATAAGGTCCTTTGGCCAGTGCTGCCTCGAAAGCGTCGTAGTTCTCGGGCGTGATGACCGGTAGCCAGGTGTAGGTCGCGTAGAACATTTCTGGGATCGAATTGAATTCGGTCCTTGCAACTGCCAACTCCTCTGGAAGTAGGTGTGAAGGTAAGAGTGGTTCGCCATTCCACAGTGAGAAAGATTCCTTTGAAGAAAGAGCTTGCCAATCTCGATAGTATTTCCGTGTTGTAGATGAGAATGAGGTAAGAGTATCTGGAGTGAACAGTTTAGCGTCGTGCCCAGGACTCAATGAAAATGAGTCCTGTGGTCCTCATGTGGTGCTCGGTCGTTGCCGTCGATCATGGATATGAGAGTGACTCCGTGATGATGCTGTCCTTGCTGATGTGCTCTGTCGTCCACTTCCTGCTGATGCTGAAGTACAGTTTTGTTCCACACATCGTTCTTTTCTTAGTCGAAGTTGTCGATCGGAAGTAAGTAGTGCGATGAGTCCGTCAAGAGATTCCTCTGTGAGCACATCTCGCCATTGCCGAGTCTCAGTCCCAGAAGTCCGTCTTGATTCTGGAAGTGTCCGCACGATATGATGCTGCCGAGTCGTAGCAGAGTCTGTAGTGGAATGAGTCCAGGACAGTTTGCTGACTGGCCTGTGATGACATCGCAAGAAAAGTAAGCATGCTTCATTCCAACCAGACCAATAGGAAATACACATATACCGATGCTGTGCTGGGGCTGTGATGAGATACCCGTGAACTTGTTCTTTGAACGATGCCACATCACGTGCTTCATCAGACCGCGAGGT
Source organism: Prorocentrum cordatum (assembly GCA_963575745.1). Classification (NCBI taxonomy): domain Eukaryota; class Dinophyceae; order Prorocentrales; family Prorocentraceae; genus Prorocentrum; species Prorocentrum cordatum. The sequence goes on from CAUYUJ010014294.1 coordinate 230,857, forward strand.
CGTAGTAGCTTGTCGAAGATCTCTCGAAGAGTAGCACTTCCGATAAGACCGCGAGCTGCTCCAGGGTCTACGATGAGGCCGATGACGTTGACTCCGTTGATGACCGCCAAGTTCTTGAACGGGTTGCCAGAGGCTGGCAACGCTGCAAACTCCTCTGGTTCGTCCTGAATCTGCGATTCGTCCGGTCTAGGTATCAACATCCAACTTGATGACGTGTCATCAGAGCTCGGTGTGGTCTGCTGCTGAGAAGTGGTCCCTGGTGACTGTGCGTCTTGCTGTGATTGATGCTGTTGTTGCTGCCGGGCGGCTGAGATATCCAGACAAGAAGAGCACATCACCATCAAGTGTCCTTTGAATCCGTGACATATGCAAAACAAACGGGAACACGTGCCGCACTTCGCAATCGCCGCTGAGAAACATCTGTAGCAGGTATGAGTAGACGCAGAAACCGAAACTGCGCTTGATGATGCCGAAAAACTTGAGCTCGTCGCGCCAGTCGGCGTAGCTGCTGGGCCTAACCCAGGTGGATGCCATGGTTGTCCCTGTCCAACTGTGGTTCTCTCTCCGGTGCCGAATATATCGTCGTATGCTGATCCTTTCCGTGTTGGTGTTCTCTCTGCCGCCGTCGAGGTAGGTACGAACTGGCACGCTCCTGAAGATAGAGGGGTCCGTGTCATGATGTTCTTGTCGTACGTGGACGTCTCATTTGGTACTGCTGCCTGTTCGTCTGGTTCTTCTTGTTCATGGATGGCCGGCAAGGTCGTGTAGCTTCCATATGCGTCGTCTTCGCGATCAGTGTCTTGATAGAACTGTCGTCGTTGGTCGTAGCCTTTTCCTTTTGATCGGTATCCTTTCTTGCCACGTCCTTTGCCTTTCTGCTGTCGCTGTTGGAAGTCGCTTCTGCCGAAACGTGGAACATCGCGTCGATGATGGTCGTGAGATCCTCGATTGTCTTGATAGCCTCGGTGCCGATCTCGATCGTATCCTTTGCCGTTGCCACGTCTTTTACCTTTGCGATTTCCTTTGCGATAGCCTTTTCCTTGTCCGTAGTATCCTTCATCATACTGCTCGTCAATCTGATACGCGTTGTCCTCTTTCTGATCATCTTTGAGAGGGCAGGTATCTGAATTGTGCCATCTTGATCCACATAGCGTACACTGATCTCCTTGTCGTTTCTTACCTCCTTTCTTGCCGTTCTTGCCGTTGCCGGTTTTGTCGTCCTTGCCCTTTCCTTTGCCGTATGATCCTTTTCCGCGTACATGCTGCCAGTAGTCCTCGTCCGGTGTCGATGGGGATGGAAGAGATGATGAAGTGCCACCTGCTGCTGCGCCTCCGTATCCATCTTGATCTCCATTGTCGTCATACCAATCATCATCTTCATCATACTCTTCGTCGTACCACTCGTCGTAGTACTCCTCATCATCCTCGTAGTAGTTGTCGTAGTCGTATTCATACTCTCTTGTCCAGGAGTCTGAATCTTCCCAGTAGTTCTTATATCCAACGTGCTGTTCGTTAGCTGCCATCTCGTTCTTGCTTACCTTCAACTGCAATTGAACCATCTCGCGCCATCTGTTGAGATCTCCATTGACTTTTAAGCGTAGATCCGCGAGAGTCTTGTCAGCGAATGTCGTCCGTGACCAGAAAAGCCACGCCTTAGCTGACTCGCCCATTTGTAATCCTCCATATCGTTCAGCTTCTTCGTACAAGTGATCCCACTCGAAGAGATATGAGATGAAGTCCTGACTGGAACCCTGACGTAACGTAAAGAATCTGTCCAGTGATGTCCAGGCCAAATCTTGATCGTCCAGTCCATACATCTCAAACAATCTGTCATTCAGAATCTTGATTCCACTGTGCTGTAGTGGGGCGAGTTCGTTGCCTTGGCCGTCCAATATTGCTGCAACTCTTGGTAAACTGACCGCCTCGATGCCACGATAGTTCACAACATTGCCTGCTTGATCAAGTCGCGTCACGCGTAGGTCTTGAGCTGCCCGTAGTGCCGGGCCTTCTAGTCTGCTCATGACCGCTGCGCCGAGCTGGTCCTGTTCCAACCTCGTGAGTCGACTCCATCTCCAGCGCTTCTCGATACTCACGAATTGGATATGCCCGTGGCCGCCAGCCCGGCGGTATGTCCTTAGAATACTGCTTGAGGGAGAGTGGAGTAGTCTGTGGAGAGGCCAACATCTTTCCAACCGAACTTCAGATAAATAAACCGTGTTTGATCCAACTCTGTGTCTGGTAATGTATATCTTGATATACTGAAACAACCCAAATATCAGACTGCACCAGGGGATGATAATCTCGTAGGTGTCGTCGGTGCCGTAACTGTATGTCCTGCGGCAGAGAGAGAGCCAGAAGGCAGGGAGCCGACTGGCTCCGCTACCAAACTCCAGATTCTGATGAAAATCCTGAACTGGAAATATTAAGTTCTTTAAGCGAAAGCTAAATGAACTAATGGCAATAAAGATGATAATCTTTTACTGCTTTGACTTGAGCCAGTACGTTACAGTACGGTACTGCTTCTAGCGTATGAGACAACATGCCTAACAGGTCCTAGACATAATAATCTCAACTACAGGAGAGGGGGGGGGGGACAGGAGAGAAGAGGGGAGGGACAGGAGAGACGGGCGGGGGGGGGAGAGGGCGGGGGGGTGGGGTGGACAGGATAGAGGGGGGGGCGGGGACAGGAGAGAGGGGAGGGGAGGGGGAGGAAAGGAGAGAGGGGGGGGGACAGGAGAGAGGGGGGGGGACAGGAGAGAGGAGAGGGGGTGGGGAGGGGGGGGCCAAGATCATCATCATCTCCATCACCATCACCATCACCATCGTCACATCACTATCATCATCAACATCATTATCAACATCATCACCATCACCATCACCATCACCATCACCATCACCATCATCATCATCATCATCATCATCATCCGGAGCGCCCCGGATCGGCGGCACTTGCCGGAGGCCACTACAATATATGTATGTGTGTATGTATGTATGCATGTGTCTATACATGTAGGTTTGAGTGTCTTTATGCACGTACGCGTGAATGTATGCATGCATATACGTAGGTATGCATGCACGTGTGCACGTATGCGTGCATGTCCGCACATATATGCATACGTCATTGCATATTTATTTATGCATACATATGTATCCATGCAGGTATGCATGCATGCCTGTATGTATGTATGCATGCATGCATGTAGGTATCCACGTATGTGTATACGCATGTGTGTATGCACGTGTGTATGTATGCATGCATGTGTGTATGCACATGTATGCATTTGTGTGCACATGCACGTACACATGTATGTATGTTTGCATTGATGCATGCATGCATGTATGTATGCACGCATGCATGTGTATGTATGCATGCATGCATTTACGTGGGTATTCTGTATGCACGCTAGTCATACATCCATGTATGTATGTATGCGTGTATGTATGTATGTATGCATGCATGCATGCATGCATGTATTTATGTATGTATGTATGCATGCATGCATGCATGCATGTATGTGTGTATCCATATATGTGTGTATGATTGTATGTATTCGTGCAAATATACATATGTACATTCATATATATGTGTATATATATGTACATATGCACATATCTACGTGCATGCTTGTATGTACATATATTTTACGCATACGTCTATACATGCATGTGCGTATGATCTCTTCGTGCCCGAGAGAAAGGCCCTGATTCCCGCGCGTCTTGAACACATACACACCACGGCGGACAATTTTTGACTGTTTTCGGCATCAGGGGCCTGGGCTGTCCAAAAGCGACTCAGGACGAGACGCTGGTCCTGGGGCAGTGGTCTGGACCTCTGGGGGTCCACGTTGTGAGCATACTCATGGCGTCGGAAGCCTGGGGAGTGGGAAGAGGAGCAGGGCCCTTGACCATTTTGGCAGAGAGTTTTTGAATGTTTTTGATAGAGGGAGGGAAGGGGGGCAAATGCGGGAGGGGGAGGAGGGGGAACGAGAGGCCGACGCATGGATGGGAATCCGCCTGAGGTGCCTGGGCTCACATTCTCTTTGCCTGGAGCCCTGTCTTGCCACGGGCGTAAGGGTGTCTCGCCAGTCCCGCATGAAAAGACGGTGGTGCATATCACTCGGGATTGCAAGCCGCCTGGCGCACACTGACAGGGCAACGGGAGCTCGGTCCAGATCAGCACGGTGTCCGGCCGAAGATAGCCTCTGCAGAAGCCAAGGCCCCTCTGTCCAAGGCTCGCTCGGCAGAGGATCTGGAAGCTCGCAGCTGGTGGTGGAACGCCCGTCGGCAAAATCTCTGGTACTCCACCTGGTTTTTTGCCTTGGCATGCAGACGTGGACGCTCGTGAAGCGTCGACCCGCTGGGCTGTGGGCCTCTTCTCGTCGCACCCGGCCACGCCGAGCCGCCGTGCTCCCGAAACACCGCCCTCAGAGAGAGAGCCCTGGCACTGGGCACCCCAAGTGACCGGGTTCGCCTCGTGGTGCTGTCGGCGCTTGCCGTGCCGAGAGAGAGAGAGAGAGAGAGAGAGCACCACGCGACAAAATAGTGCGAGCCTGAAGAAAGCGAGTGAGGGGGAGGATGAGGAAGGGCAACGTTCCCCCCTCCTTCAGGATCTCCGTTCGTCGTTTGGTCGCCCCCACTTCTGTCCTACTGCCGACTTGGTCTTCTTCCCCTCCCCTTGGCTGTTCGCCGGGGTGGAGGGGTGCGAGGGTCCCAGTCTTAATTGACAAGCGGATCCAAAGCGCCAGAAGGGGGTGAGGGATGGAAGACGGGAAGCTGGAGATGATGACGATGACAACGACGAAGACGTCATGGAGGAGGAGGAGGAGGAGGAGGAGGAGGAAGAGGAGGAGGAGGAGGAGGAGGAGGGCGAAAAAGAAGCCGGGCAAAAAACGCTCGCCTGGGCGCCGGCGTTGCCGTGCGCCTGCGCGGCGGGGGCCGCGGTGCGGTACGGAAGCCGCGGAGGCACGCGGGCCGGGCTCGCGGAGGCGCGGGGAGCAGAGGGAGAGGCAGAGGACGCGAGGGGGCGAGAGAGAGATAGAGAGAGAGAGAGAGAGGCGGTCGGGAACTTCTGCTCCGCACGTCGGGGCTGCGGCCCTGGCGCCGCGCTGCGCCCTGCGAGCGGGCGGCGTCTCGCTCGGCTCCGCGGGGGGCCGGGCAGGGCTCGAGGCGCCGCCGCTCGGGGGCCAGGACGTGGCCTGCGCGCCGCGCCGCGGCGCGGTGGCTCAGAACCAGCGCCGCGCGGCACGCTGAGCCAAAGCTCCCGGCCGCAGAGAGAGAGAGAGAGAGAGGGAGAGAGAGGGAGAGAGAGTGAGAGAGAGTGAGAGAGGGAGAGAGTGGGATCGAGCGAGAGGGAGAGAGATCGAGCAAAAGAGAGGGAGAGAGGGAGAGAGTGAGAGAGAGAGGGAGAGAGAGAGGGAGTGAGACAGATAGAGAGAGAGAGAGAGTGAGATCGAGAGAGGGAGAAAACACCAGTGGGAAGCTCCTGCCAGGACGGCGCTGGCCTCCGCCGCGGCGCGCCCCCCCCCCCCCCCCAAAAGGGTGCTTGCACACTCCGAGGGCTCCCGTGCGTCGCCCCACGAGCCCGACCCCGGCCGCCGCCGCTGCCCTCGGGCCGCCCCTGCCCCCCGACTGCTCCCGGCCCCAGTGCTGCGCAAACCTGGCTGCCGCCCTGTGGAAAAAACACACGCGGTGGAAACATGCGCATGTTTACTTCTTATCCCACAGTATGTTTTTTTCCGCCGTGTTTTTTGTTTTTGTGTGTGTGTGTGTGTGTCTTGTTTTTGCTTCCTCTTTGTTTGCAGTGTGTTCTTTCCACAGTGTGTTTCCTCACAGATTCCCCTGGCGCGGCCCCGTCCCCGACTGGTCCTCCGGCCCTGGTGCCGCGCCCATGGCCCGTGGGAGCTCCCTTGGCCCAGCCCTGCCTGCGGTCGGGGCACTTTGGCTTGTGGCGTGTCCCAGCGGCGGCCCTGGCGACACTCTCTCTCGCTCTCTCTCTCTCTCTCACTCTTTCACTCTCTCACTCTCTCTCTCTCTCTCTCTATATATATATGTATACATGCCTTGCAGGCGGATGGTGCGTCGCTCGGTTCCGCGGGTCCTGGGAGGCTCGGGACGGCTCGGGACGTGGAAGCCTGGGGCCTGGGACGTGGTTTGCCGTGGAGGCCCAGGCCAAGAAACACCCTGCCTGCCCCCAGGGTGCCCTGGTTCTTCTTTGGGTTTCGATGGCTTCGCGATGGGCAGCGGGACGTTCCCATGCCGAACATCAATTGACACCCGTGGGTCTCAGGGTTGGGTTTCTAGTGGAAGGTTTCTCGTGGACTAGCCTTCACTGTGCGTGCTGCGCCGAAGCGCGGTGGCCCAGAACTGACGGCGCGACACGCGAAGCCAACATCTCGGACTGTAGAACGGAGGCAGGGTGGGAACACAGTCGGATCCGGATAAAAGTCGGGAACCTCTGCGATTCGGCGGTCCTGAGGGATGCGTCGGGCCCCGCGCCCTCCTCGGAGCGTTCTGGAGCGCTCTGGAGCGACCTGCCCCGATGCTGGACCCGAATTGCTGGCCCGACCGAGCCCCAGACGTCCGACGTCGCGCTTTTCTTTTCTCATGGCGCGGGGCCTCCTGGAGGTCCGGACCCTGAGGGATACTTTTTCCTCCCGAGTCGCTGGTTTCTGGCGGTCCTGGGCCCCAGCTGCAGGCCCAGGAGGCCGAACATTGCCTGAGACCCTCCGTCGTGATCTTCTACGACGCGAGGGTGTCAGGGACTGTCCCAGGACCTGGCTGCCTCTTGGTTGCTGAAGAAGTCCCCTGACTACAGCTGGAGATGCAGGAGGATCTGCAGTCGAAGCTACGAGCACTAAGCGGCTGGCTTGATCAGCCTGGGCCATTTTCTGGCTTAAATCTCGAGAAAGCGTGGCTGTGGCCGCGGGGGGGGGCGATGAGACGACGACAACCTCGCGGCGCGCCCCGCTTTGTGGGCTGCCCCGGGGGCCATGCACGAGTCGAAATCCACGAGCTTCAGGAAGCCCATGAGGCCCGCCTTGTCCTGGGATCGAAGGGTTGGGGATAGCGCCCGCTTCGCCTCCTCCTGAAGCTGACGCTTCTAGCAACAGTGTTGGGATCCAACGCTGCAATCAACCTTGTCCTCCTCCTCCTCCTCCTCCTCCTCCACCTTATCCTCCTCCTCCTGCTCCTCCCACGGACTCCTTCTCCGTTCCATCCTCCTCTTCCTCTTCCTCTTCCTCCTCCTCCTCCCAAAAGCTTCTCCTCATCCTCCTTCTCCTCCTCTGCCTCTGTTTCCGTCTTTTTTTCCGTCGTCGTCTCCGTCTGCGCCTCCGTCTCCGTCTCCGCCGCCGTCTCCGTCTTCTCCTCCTTCTCCTCCTTCTCCTCCTCTGGACCTTCCTCCTCCTCCTCCTCCTCCTCCTCCTCCTTCCCCCCCCTGTTCGTTGCGGTTGGCTACTGTTGCGGTTGGCTATCGTCGCCGGCGTCGTGCTCTTCGTCCTCGTCTTCGTCGCCGTCGCTAGCCGCATCGGCGCTGCGGTGGCGACGCCGCCGACGGCCACAGCCGCCTCACTCCCGGGGGGCTGCCCTCGCCGGATCCCTGGCCCCCACCGGCCCGCCGTGGCCCCACCTGCGGTGCTCTCGCTCCGCGTCCTGGCCCCTCGTGCCTCGCCCCGCGTGTGGCAGCGGTCTCTGCTCGATTCTCGAGGCTTGATGCCTCTCCCTGAGATCCTGAAGTTGCAGTTTTTCACAACAAGTATTTCGCTCAATTTCGGGCCCTGGGACCCTCATAGATCGACCCAGCTCGAAAAATGACGCCAGACAGTTGGGGTCCGGGGCTCCGGGCGTGATTTTTTGCGATGTTGCAGTCTTTTTGCAACGTCGGATCTCAGGGTTGGGCGCTTCTTCTATTTGTCGCGGGGGCCTCCAGAGCAGGGGGAGCTTCGTGAGAACCCCCAAAGATCATCTGGAGATCTCCTGGATTCCATTCGGTGCGCGCACGCTCTCGTGGCCCAGACGGGCCGAATGACGCCCAAAAGTTTGCCCTGAAGATATTCTGTAGGCCCACGCGAGGATGCAGCCAGAAGTCCGGCAGGGAACATCGAGGAAGGGTGTGTTGCTGGTGGTGGCTAAGAGGAGGCGGCGGAGGGGGATCAGGGATGAGGGAGGAGGAAGGAGGGAGGAGGGAGGGAGGGAGGGAGACGGAGGAAGGGAGGGAGGGAGGGGGCGAGAGGGAGGGAGAGAGGGAGGGACAAACTGGGTGCGCTCGCGTCAGAACTGACGTCCTAACCCTCTCTCCCATCCCCTACAATGTCGTATATCTCCTCTCTATTCGCGCTGTCGGATGTCGAGCAGGACAATGATCCTGAGAGTGTACGCGATGCATGGTAGATCACGGCATAGCATGGCGTGGAAGAGCATGGCAGATCGTAGCATGTCAGAGCATGGCGTGGTATTGCGTGGTGGGCCATTACGTCCGCGGAATGAAGCGATCGCTACAGTGGTAGCATCAATGCTAAGGGCCGAAAGACACTGAAATTGGCCGAGAACACGGAAATGGAACCAATGATGAGACGGAAACGTCATTTCGGAAGAACCGGAAGTGTGGAAATGAAACTAAAGACGAAACAACATCGCCTTTCTGGAAGAACTGTCAACATCTGGATTGGAAAACGCACGAGCAAACACAGCTAGTGCAAATCATGTGTGTGTGTGACGAAACCATACGCGGAGGGGGAGCGCGTCGGAATTGAAAAACACATAGGAATGACAAACTAATTGAACCCCATGCGTGAAACAAACAATACGCGGACGGGGTGGGCTACTGTTTCATCAGCTTCGGGGGGGAGAGGAGAGAAGTATTCATATTGTTTTATTGTGGAACAGGAGTAGGAGGAGGACGATGACGATGATGATGATGAGGAGGAGGAGGAGGAAGAAGAGGAGGAGCTGCAAGACCTCAGGATGACAGCCGGGACGTTGCGCCTTTGGCTTTTCCCTCCGAGGTCAACGCGATGACGCTTGCGCGGGGCAGGCCCGTCGCCTCCTTCTCCCCCTCCTGGAGGGCGAGAGAGCCCTGATCCTGGGCCCGGGATCGGTGAGGACGTCCTCCAGGCCGTAGCCAGAGGCCAGCAAGGCGTACGCACCGGTCCTGGCCCAGGATCGGTGAGGTCGCTCCCTGGGCCCTTACGGGAAAGGCGTGCACACGGATCCTAGTCCCAAGCTTGGCCTGACCCGCTTCCCTCCGCGGCGACGTCGAGAGGACGTCGTCGAAACTCTCGGAGGGCCACCGCGGAGGGCCCAAGGGGTTCCCGCGGAGGCCCTCGCGGACTTCTCCCAGGGACCCCGAGCGTACCTCGAGGCCTCCGGAGGTCCAGCACAGGCCCAAGGAGGGACAAGAAACCTGGAGATCCTCGGCCCTTGGCGAAGGCGACAGCGAGCCGCCCACCCGCAGGCCCGCGAGGAGGAGGATGAGGATGAGGATGAGGATGAGGATGAGGATGAGGATGATGGATGATGATGATGATGATGATGATGATGATGATGATGACGAGGATGGAGGAGGATGAGGAGGAGGAGGAGGAGGAGGAGGAGGAGAAAGAGGAGGAGGAGAAGGAGGAGAAGGAGGAGGACCAGGAGGAGGAGGAGGAGGAGAAGGACGAACAGGAAGATGAGGAGGAGGAGGAGGAGGTGGAGGAGGAGGAGGACCAGGAGGAGGAGGAGGAGGAGGAGGAGGAGGAGGAGGAGGAGGAGGAGGAGGTCCCCGAATCGAGCGCTCATGCGAGAGCTGGCCCGCCCAGCGCGACCTCATCGAGTCTGCGCTGCCAACCCACCCCGGGGCGGGCCGCTCCTGCGGCATGCCCGGGCCCATGGGCGGTGGCTCGCGCGAGTACTCCTGGCCATGGCCCTCGTCGCTGGCCCAATTCCAAGCTGGCGCCGGCGCGGTGCGCCCTGGGCCGGCTGGGGCCTCTCTCTGCCTCTGCTCTGCTTCGCTCCAGCTCCCGCTCCCTTGCTCCCTGGCCCCCGCCCTGCTTCCGTCCTCCCTGCGCTCGGCTCTGCCCCCCTGCTCCCGGCAACTGCCTCTGGCTGTGTTCTCTCACTCTTCCTGTCTTTCTTCTTTCTCTCTCTCTCTCTGCCTCTCTTTGTGCCCTCGTCGCCTCCGCCTCGCCTCCTGCAGTACCCCTGCCGCCGCCACTTGCGCCCCCCCTGCCTCGCCTCCCCCACCCGGGGGGGTCAAGGGCCCAGTGGGCGGCGCCAAGCGGATGGAAGAAAGGCGCCAGTCTCAGGATGGCGCGCGTACCTCGCAGAGCTCTGCTGACCGGCCGAACAACAGGACAGCGGGCGCATGGCACAGCTGGCTGACCGACGCACCGAGAACGGGCGGTGTGTCGGCTGAGGGTCGGCTCCTTGAAGATATCTCGAGAGTTGCTCAGGCAAGGCTGGAAGCTGTCGAGCGGGCCCGAGAGGGGCGTCGCTGGATGGTCCGAGCGGGATGCGCCAGGCGGGGGCCTGAGCTGCCCGAGCGGATATTCCCCAGGGGGAGCCCTGACGAGAGCAACTCCGACGACGATGATGTTGATGATGATGCTGCTGCTGCTGCAAATGGTGATGATGCTGATGGAGATGATGCTGATGCTGATGATGCTGCTGCTGCTGATGAGGATGCTGATGATCATGCAAATGGTGATGCTGTTTTTGATGATGATGACGATGATTATGATGATGACGAGAAAACCACGAATAATGATGATTCAGATGATTCTGATGATGATAATGATGATGCTGATGCTGATGAGGATGAGGATGAGGCTGCGGATGAGAAGATGATGATGATGATGATGATGATGATGATGATGATGATGATGATGATGATGATGATGATGATGATGATGATGCTGATGCTGATGATGATGATGATGAGTCTGCTGCTGCTGCTGAGAATCATAATGATGATGACGATGAGGATTATGATTATGATGACGGGAAGGATCATGATGGGAGAGGAGAAGGAAGACGAGGAGGAGGGAAAGGAGGAGGAGAAGCAGGAGAGGGAGGAGGAGGAGGAGGAGGAGGAGGAGGAGGAGGAGGAGGAGGAGGAGGAGGAGGAGGAGGAGGAGGAGGAGGAGGAGGAGGAGGAGGAGGAGGGGGGGGAGCATGAGAAGGAGGAGAAGGAGGAGGACGAGAATGAGAGGGAGGATAACAACGAGGGGAAGGGGTGAGACGAATAGGATGACGATGATGATGATGATGATGATGATGATGATGATGATGATGATGATGATGATGCTGATGACGGTGATGATGATGATAATGGTGACTATGATGCTGATAATGGTGATGGTGTTGATGATGATGCTGGTGATGATGATATTGATGCTGTTGCTGGTGATGATGATTATGATGATGGTGAGGATAATGATGATGCTGCTTCTGCTGCTGCTGATGATGATGCTGATGATGAGGATGCCGATTATGATTCTGATTATGCTTATTCGCATAAGTACTACTACCACTACTATTATTGGTTGCTGTTGCTAGTGTAGCTTTTAGTCTTGCTACTATCATTATCATTACAGTTCGTACTACTGTTAATATCAATCTACGGTAATATGGAAGATAACATCACTAACAGTCATACTTGTACTACACTTGGTAACTCTTATGTTGCTTATTGTTAAGAGGATTCTGTTGATGCTGATGCTCATGCTGATGAGGATAAGGCTGAGGATGATGACGATGCTGATGCTGATGATGATGACGATGATGATGATCATGCTGATGCTGATGCTGATGAGTCTGCTTCTGCTGACAGTGATGATAATGATGCTGATGATGCTGATGATGATACTGATGATTCTGATTATGATGATGACGATGCTGATGCTGATGCTGATGCAGCTGATGAGGATTCTGATTATGATGACGGGAAGGATCGTGATGGGAGAGGAGGGGGAAGATGAGAAGGAGGAGGAGGACGAAGAACAGCAGGGCGGGGGGCAATGATTCATATGCGGGGGAGGGGGGAAAACGAGGAGAAATGATGACGAAGAGGATGGTGAGTGATGATGAGGATGGTAAGCAAAATAGGACAAGATGATTATGACGAAGCCGGATGAGAGGAGAGGGGCGATCGGCACGGAGACGAGGGATGAGGAGGGGGATAATATCATCAAGATGGGGCACAGGAGGAAGCGGAGGAGGAAGAGGAGGAGGAGGACGAAGATGAGGGGGGGAGGAGGGGGAGGAGGCGGCGGAGGAGGAAGAGGACCGATGTAAACCCAAGACGCATCAACGATGTTGCAATCAACCCTCCCTTGAAGTTTTCTCTGCGTAGGTCCACGACAACTTCTTTTCCATTGGAAGACAGCCGTTATAGAATCCTCAATCGTGCCAAGCCCAAACGCCTAAGACTTCAGCACCGCGAATCAACGTGACTGTTGTGTCCTGACAGTGCTGAATCGTGCCAGAACGCCGTTTCTGGGACTTCAATGCAGCGAATGAGCGTGACTGCTGTGTCCTGACTAGCCCAAATCGTGCCAGAACGCAATGCCTGGGACTTCAACCATTTGAATTCTAAAAAACTGTTGCACATGTTTAAAGGTGAGTGTTCGCGACGTTGCAGCGAGAACCACCTTTTGAACATGAACCACCACCCTCCATCCGTGAAGCTGCTGCATCATGTTAACATGAATGTGCACGCCTCTACAACAAGAAACACATCTTGAAACCCGCCCGCCCTCTATGCGTGAAGCTGTTGCGAATCTTAAGACGAGTGTCCGCGACGCTAAAGCGAGAGCCACATTTCGAAAACGACCCGCCATCACTCCTTGAATCTGTTACCGATTTCAAAATCCAGGATAATCAAGGATGGGGAAATCTCAAGCGAAACGCCTGGCCCGCCCTACCAACAAGGCAGGGGGTGCGATAGGGAGGACATGTTTACGAGGAAAAGGGATGGAGGAGGGACGGCGACGGAAAAGACGAACACGACGACGGAGCGGCGTGCGCCAGAGCCTCAGGCCGCGCGGCGAACGACGACGCCAGCGACAGCCACGAACGACGAACGGCCGGCGAACGCGAGCAACGACGAAGATGACCAATGAGGACGGCGACGACCGACGACGAAGACCACAACGACCGACCTAAAACAGTCTTCCGAGCCGCGCCCAGCCGCGGCGACGACGTCGCCCAGGGACCCTCCTCGAGGCGACGCCGCCCACGCCGGGCCCTGGACCGCAGGGCCCTCCCCGGGACCAGACGGCCAGCCCGAGAGCGCTCGTGGACGATCGCAGCGGCCAGAGGGGGGGGGGCCTCCCGAGGCAGATTTTTTTCGGAAGGAGCCCTGGGGCACACACACAAAAAAGTACACACACAGATAACCTGGCCACCGCTCGGACGCCCATTCCCTGTGTTTTTTTCGGTTTCGTGCTTGTGTTCTTCGCCAGATGATCAAGGATGCTCCTCGATGGTTCTCGCCGAGAAAAAGAATCACACGTCCGAGCGATGTCAAGTAACAGGCTTCCCAACCTGTTCCCGTATTTTCTGGGTCTTTGTCTTCCCCCCCCACTTCCCATACTTTCCCATCTGTTCTGGGGCATCGACGGTTCATGGTGTCTGTGCGTTTTTTCCCTCCTGATGTTCGCCGGCGGCGAGGCAGGAGTGCTGCACCAGCGAGCGGCGGTGCCCCGGGGCCCCCGATCCGCGACCTGGCCGGCGTGCACGAGGGGGAACAAAAAGGGGGACGAGGCGGCCGCGAAGGGCAGGAGGAGGCGGAGGCCACTCGGGCGCGGAAGAGTTCGAAGGAAGGGGCCCTGGGACACACAAAGAAATACACACGAATGCGAGGATTCCCCATATCTTCCCATATTTTCTGGGTTTTTGTCTTCCCCCCCACTTCCCATATTTTCCCATATTTTCTTGGGAGTCGACGATTAATTGTGTCTGTGTGTTTTTTCCCCTCCTGGTCGAAGCTGAGCGCGCCGGCGCGGCCAGCAGCGGCAGCGGGGGCCGCGGCAGCAGCCGGGTCGAGACAGAAGACAGAAGACGGTGCAGAAAAACTCGGGCCCCTCTCCCTGAGTATCGCTCGCCTCAGGGCGAACCTCCCCTCCGCTCAAACATTTGTGCCTGGACCCCTCTAGGCATGCTCCTTGGCGCCCAGGACTTTCGAGGATCATGCAGCTGTGGCGACGAGCGGTCCCCCCCTCTAGGAGGCCAAGACAGAGAGAACCAGAAGCAGTCCGAAAAACCGCAGTCCTGGAACCCCGATCGGGACATGCTGCACGATCCGTCGGGGGCGGCGAGCAAAATGGCGCCAGCCCTAAGTTTAAAGCAAGACGTCTCGAGCGGGAGCGCTGGCTTTAATGGACGACCCGCTTTCGGCGGCGAGCAGAGCACCCGTCCTGCGTAAAAACGAAAGCGGTATCGAGCGGGAACGTGGTTGCTTGTAGGGGGTCCCCACGCGGTGCCCGGCGACGGACCTTGCGGTGCCCTCGAACTCCCCGAGGAACGCCTCGCGGGGATTCGCCCCCACGCGCAGCCTTGCGAGCCTGGGAGGCGCCAGGTCGCCCGAGAGACATCTCCGGAGGCCCGCCCCTCCTCCTCCTCCTCCTCCTTCTCCTCCTCCTCCTCCTCCTCCTCCTTCTTCTTCTTCTTCTTCTCCCATCCCTGAGGGGCGGTCCCCTGCGGAGTCCTCTCCTTGCAGCTCCCCGTATTCGAAGTACATGTGCGGTCCCACCGCCAGGCGCCCTCGATGGATATGGCCGAGACCGCGACCTCGCCAGCGCTGCACGCGCCAGATGGCCGCAGCCTGGCCGCAGCCCTCCAGAACAGCTTCATGGGCCTCTCTCGCGGTGCGGAGGCGCACCGCACGTGAGGAGGGTACCCTCGACCAGCTCCCATGCAGCCTCCTCGTCCGATGGCACATCTGGGTAGCGCTCGGGGGGCGCGAGCATGGCGACGAGGAACGGATCCGTCGGCCACTGCATGGTCCCCGCACCTCTCAGCGCTGGCTGCGCCTCCAGAAAAGCCTCGCCCAGCAACTCGAGGAAGGGCCTAGGCAGAACCCAGCTGTCCACCTCAAGCACTGCTGCGGGCCTCGCCACCAGGCCACGCAGGCGCATGGCCCCCGAGAGGTGCGGGCAGTGCACGGCCAGGGCCTGGCCGAAGGAAGACAGCGCGCCCCCGAAGTCGGCCACATCAAAGGTCACTGCAGAGGCCTCTGGGAGAGCAGCGATCGCCTTCACCGACTCGAGCTGCCAGATCGACGCCGCACGATGAGCTACACAAGCATGGTGCACCAATACTCCAGCTACACCTGCCGCCGCTGCAGCAGCCAAGAATAATAAACCAGCTCTGATGGCACCATTCTCCTTCCGCAGCTGCTTCACCCAGAACCTGTTCAGGAGGTCCGTTCCCCACAGTTGATCTCGAGGCCTCACAGGGGAGCCCTGCGAGCCAAAACTATTCAACGTTGCTGTCCAAGATGATGTCGGCGGTGTCACAAGAACTCCCAGAATGGCACCTGACTGAATCATTGCAGTAATATTGTCTAAAAACGTCGAATCCTCCAGCTTCAATGTCATTGATGGTTCACTGCAATCAATATATAACACAGCACAGTTGAAAAAACCAGTGGCGCAACCCATAATACTACTGAAGTCGTCGTCAGCTCTGGGTCCCCAGCCAATGTGCAACAAGTAGGCTTGCCGATGGGCGCGCTCCGCAGGTGCTGGTGGCAGCGATGGGGCTGGGACCCACTCCACACACGGGGGCATCGGGCGCTCGTCAACCACAGCAGCCTGCCTCTTGCCAGGTAGTGCTGGACGTGTTGGCGCAGTCGCCCGAAGCCCACGCGTGCGTTTGTCCACAGCCGACTGCTGGTCCAGACGCTGCCATGCTGCAACTGCCTCGTCGTCCAAAGGATCGGTGGATGCCATAATGTGGCCAAGACATGCTCCAGTCGGGCGCCTGAGATGCCTTAGCAAACCTGATCGATCCGAGAAGCTGGCACCACAGCATAGGCAATCCACACCGTCAGCAAAGTACTGCGCCATGTCGTTCGGCTGGTGCACACGAGTCCAGTGACCTCGATGCCCAGCAACAGTTTGGAAAACCTGATCGCACTCATAGCAGAAGTAACTTGCTCCTGAATGTCCGTCATCAGCTCTTGGGATCAGCCCAGGATGTGCCACCAGAATCTTACGCAAGATAAAGGAGTCCCTGTGCTGATCAATTCGCTGCGCAGAAAAGCTCGTCCAGGCACTGCGCAAGTGCCTATGAAATCCTCTGAGATCTTTCGCAACATATCTCATCCATGCAGCAATGCCTGGAATATTCCTGGGGCAGTCGTCTGGGGCATCATGACAAAACCTTTTGAGCCACAGAAAATCCTCCACTACAAGTGATGCCCATGACGATGAGGTACCCAGCGTTGCAACCAAGATCAGCCGCAGTGTAGGAGATCCTGCGTGCACCAGCCGAGCCACGTAGCGTAGCCGTCGGAAGCGCAAAACATCACAAAACTCCATCCTGTTGGCGATAACTAATACTTCCGAACCTGTGGTGCGCCCGACAGTGAGCAGGCTGTGCAATTTCCTGGTGCCCACTCGGTACCCTGATAGCAACGCATGGTTCAGCTTGGTCGTGCACGATGCCGAAATCTTGTCCCATGTCTCCGCCTGAAAAAACAAATGCGTGCTGCACAGCGCGTCGATGTACTTGAGCTTGTCCTTTGTGGCAATCTCGTACTTGATAACCGATGCCCTCAGGGGCCGCAGTGCCGTAGTGTGCTTGTTCTTCCTCCTAGATACCTCCTGTGCTGTGCTCCCGTCGCCAGTGTAGATGCCACCTACATGCTTGTAAGCCTGCTCAAGGACAATACGATCGTTCGATGTGCTATCTAACGCAATGGCTGAGAACCTGGCCATGGTCCTCTTCGCGTGCAGGGAGCCCTCGCCATTGTAGGAAATAACCGCGGCCGTCTTTCCCTTCCCGAAGTGAAGTGTGCTTCCTCACGATCCTGCCGAGCAACGATACTTGATCACGTACTGCTGTGGGGTCATAACATGGGGAGCAAAAACCAGAATCATCGACGAAGGTGGAGTCCGTGAACGTGTCGTTCTCCACTGTGAGGCCTTGAGAAAATACCTGCTCGGATGCATCAATACAGTCCTTGAGGTCCATAGCAATACCAGCCTGCTGCATATCAAATTTGATTCCTCTCAGTGGTCGGGCATACACGACATTGAAGAAGAATTCGGCTAGGGGGTTGCCAGCCCGAGAGCTCCTTTGTGAGACAATCCACTGCGTATCCCCTGGCACCCTGAAGTGGGTGAGCCGATGGGCCTCAATCACTTGCGCCACCAGATGCTGGTCAATCCTGGAGTCGACCAACACTGGCGCCGCTAGAACAACTTCCAGCAGCGGGTGTGCCAGCGCGGGTGCATTGTCTAGGACTTGATTGATGTAGTTCTCGGTTCCCTTGAGCGGGATCCCAGCCTGACGCAACAGCGAATAGAAGGCGGCCACCAAATCCACGAACAATACTATCGCAATAAACTTCCTGGCCTTGGCAATGTGTCTGAAAACTCTCACCATCTGAGAAGCCATGCCAGCACAACGGCCCTTGATACCCCCAGTCTGCGAGTCGACCATGAGTATCTTGATGCAGTCCGTCATGGCTGCACGAAGGAACGCGTGGTGATGCTTGATAACGTCCGAGTTCAGCAAGATCGAGCGGTACATCTCAGCTCAGCAGTCATCCTGCCGCTCTTGCCCTTGTGGAGTCCGCACGCAAGTCCTGCTTTGTGTATGGCCGCCTCCTGCACCAGAAGCCCAGTCTTAGCTGTGATCGCCAGAACATGCGGCAGAACAGCCTCAGGCGCAGCTTTGAGGACAGCGTTCTGAACTAAATCATGGCCAGGTGCGCGGTGGGCTTTGACCCCCCGCAATCTGGTGGCAAGCCATGTCGGAGACGGAATCGCTGAGATGGACCGTGGGAAGCCAAGAGCATGATTCAAAGTTAGCTGATTGTACTCAGTTTGCAGCGCCGATACAGTACACTCGTATCCGTCCTCAAGTTGGGCAAAGTGTCGCCTCAAGGCCCCGGCCCACTCCAGCTCGGAGGTGATGACAGAACCGTCTTGCTTGAATCGCTGAGGAAGGAGATTGTGGTCACATCGCTTTGCCTGCTTGCCATTGAACCGCAGTAACCTCTGGAGCCAAACCCATTCATGGTGCCCGCCGTGTAGTATTGCCAGTTCGCCAATCTTCTCGGCGGTCTGCGTAAGAAAATCTTTCCTGTCTCTGTTCAGGCACCATGTGAGTGTTCGAGCAGTTGTATCCATGAAGCATCGAGCAGCAGCGAGCATTTCTTCAATCGTGAACTCCTCGGCCTGAAATAAGTCACACGCCATGGCAAGCTGGCGCATAGGGCCTTCCCAGGGACACTGGGAGGACTCATCAAGGCCCCGACTTGCGTATACGAATGTGTCCAATTGCCTTGGCAGGAGCCTGGCCAATAGGAAGATAGGTTCCCACGAATATCTAAAAACCGCCTGCTGTGCACGCCTTATGTACCTGCGTAGTCTGATAAGCGACATAGTGCCTGTCTTGATGTAGGGCTTCCTAGGAGAGAAGCGGTCCTCGGCAAACAACTCAGCTGTGAGCTGGTTGATCTTGCAATTGAAGTCGTCGACCTGCAGATTGATGTCCATAGTCCACGGCGCCACTGGCATCTCTAGGAGAGCTTGTCGGAATTTGTTTTGCCTGATAGGATCCGCTAATTTCTGCCTGTCGAGCCTCTTTCTCCCAGCTTCAGGTGTTGTGTAATATTTTGCAGCCTCTATGGTGACAACAACTGGCCAGTGATCAGGGGATTTGCCACCAAAATCCAAGTCGGTCATGACGTAACAGGTCTTCGCACAGTCATGGATGCTGTCCTGCAACACGATGTAGTCCAGTCGATGTAGTGTCCCACACTTCGCTCGAAAAGTTTCAGGATGCTCGTGAGGGATGAACGTGTTCGTGATCTTCATGCTGTACTGATTGGAAATCTTCTGGAACTCAAATCCGTTGAAGTCTAGTGAATCATTTGGCCCGACGCTTCCTGACACCTCTGTGACCTCACTGCCCATGCGAGCGTTCGCATCTGCCATGATAATAGTCGGTGGGTGCTGGTCCAAGATAGCTCGTACGTCTTGCCACCATTTGCGAACATGCTGAGGAGGGTCCATGGTCCCGCGCTTGTGATGTGGAGCATGGATAACTGCGACTGTGTGCACCATCATGGGCGCCTGAATCTGAACAAGAAGAAATCTTTCCACTGCATGTATAACATGGACGTGCTTGGCCACCAACTTGAGTGGTCCCTTCTTCCCTCGTGCATAACCAAGTTCAAGGTTGACCAAAAGTGTACACCCAAGCCCTTTGGAGTCCGAGCCTGAGTTGACCACCAGGAAGCCATCGGACTCGAACTTACCAGCAGGATGTGATGTCTCCTGGATGCCTGCCAGTAGCGCAGAATCATCTTTGAGTTGTAGCCGAATATGTCTTGTGCGGGCTCTACGTTCCTCGTGTCGGGCAAAATTATGAACGGACTTGTCGGGAGCTTCATTATCATCGCCAGAGCAAATCGTAACATTGTTGAAAGTCGCAATCTTATACTTAATACAAGTAGGTGCACGCAGGACTGCCATTTCACCTTCTCCGTGATCATCCTTCTGCAGTAACATCTGTTTGTGCACCTCAAAGTGAAAACCATCTTCCAAGAAGCACGGATATGGTGATGTCCTCGGATCTAAAAATCTGGTAAATTGCCACTCAGCATCTACCGTATACTTCAGTGCTTGACGTGGAACCTGCGGTAGGTCTGGTGGCACATTGGATTCTTTAGTAAAATGCCTGGATATCGAGTCGACTGCTTCATTCCATGGGTAGTCTTGGTGACCTGGTTCCTGCACCACTGATAACGGTCGCACACGCTGTGCGTCTCTAATAACAGTGGCCGCCATCTTGTCCAACTCAGAAACCAAGCGCACGCGACTCAAAGCCTTGTCGACCGCCGCCATATTGTCGCAGATGATGTACACCTGCTCATCCAAGGGCAACTGGAGAGAAAAGATAGCCGCCCAGACAACGCCTAAAAGTTCAACCTCGGTGCTGTGGGTCTGCTCGGCCATGCTGTCGAAGGAGTGAGATGTCGCCGCTCGTGCCGCCACATAGCCCTGGCACGCAAACCCCGTGGAGTCCTGCATGACGTGGGCCAGCGCGAACGCCGCCAGCTCGGGAGACTTGGAGTACAGAGATGCGTCTGTATAGACGTGGTGTGTGGCCTGGCCCGTACTTGGACGGGGAGGGTGCATGCGCAGAGCCAAGTCAGCAAACGGATGCAATAGCATACCACGGTAGTCCCAAGAGAGCCGTAACCGCCACTGTATCTGATCAAACAACTCTGGTAATGTTGGGACATGCTTAACTTGACAATTTGCTGCCGTAGCTGACTGCGAAGCTGTACGATCAACATGCACGTTGGGGCTGTCGATCTCCATGCCAGCATGGTGCTGTGGGACCACAGCACTAACCCTCGCCAAATCGCCTACCTGAAATAAATTCGGTGAATTCTCGTTGTGGCCGAACATGCAATTGTAGATGTCGACCGTGAATGCTCCTCTCGCTCCGCCCGATGGCGCTGGAGAAGACGACTGCAACGAAGGCAGGCACCCCAAAGCCTCTTGGCAGTGCCTTTGACGGCCTGGCGGTCGGTACCCTCTGGCGCACATGCGCTGACTCGATGGAGGCGCTGGGCAGTGCGTGCCGAAGGCCGCGGCCGACGGTCGGTGCCCCCTGGCGCCCCTTTGAGCAGCTTGGTGCGCTGAGCAGTGCGTGCCGCTAGGCTCATGAGTGAATTCGAAGCTAGGCATGCGTGATGGACTAGAGCGGTCAATACTCACACCTTCACCCGCTGCTTCATGAAGATGTGAACTGCTTGAATTCTCACCGGCGGAGTCCCCAATCTCGTCGATGTAGGTGTGCAACTCCAGCGCTGGGGCAAAGTGCACAGCGCGCTGATGCCGCACTTCTGGAGACCCAGCTGATGCTAGCCTCCTCCGTGTGCCACGCCTGGGATGTGAAAACCTGCCTCTCGACGTACCTCCTCTGAGTTGCCGAGGTCGTCAGGCTTGCCGCGTCGAAGGCGTTCGGCACGGCCTCCATCTGACCTGCTACGAGTGGAAGAACCCTTACGCTCCTCAGTCTTGGCATCCTGCGCGGTCAGGTCGAACTGCTGTGGTACAACACGGGGGCCACAGGGTTGTGATGTACCAGGGATGCCGCATGACGAGGATGAGTACCAGTGAGAAGGAGATGCCACCGGCTGCGCGCCTGGGGGCGGCGGTGGAGGGGGAGGAACACCCTCCATCTTGGCGGCAGCTTCCTCGTTGATATTGCGTTGTTCCTCTTCAAACTGTGCTGCTGCCCTCGCTTGCTGATCAACTTGGTACTGGTTATACAGCTCCGCCTCCTGACTGGAATCGCACCCCGCATGATAACCATCACAAAATAGCCCCTCTGCTTCTTCCTCGATACGCCTCTGCTCATCCTCTGCTTGGGCTTCATCAAAGTCAAGCTGGTCCCTGCGACGCTGCTCCTCTTGCATCTTGGCATAGTAATCGCCAGCGTCGAAGGTGTCCGTGGCAGAGGGCTCAGATACTGGGCATTGCTGAGCTGCAGCTGCGGCAACATCCTTTGGCATCTGTGACTGAGACGGAATCGACATGGGGGGCCTCGGTGCGGATGTTGCCACAGGGGTCGGCATCTGTGACTGTGAGGGTATCGTCTGTGGCTGTGGCTGATGATCTGGGGCAGCTCGTTGATGTGTGCTCGGCGATGCCTGAGTCTGAGGAATCTCTGCCTGCCCATTCGACGCCCCAAACTGTGCAAATAGAAATTGCAATTTCATCGCCTGCATATGAGACTCCTGCTGTTGTGCATGAATCTGTGCTGCCTGACATTTCTGCTGATCCAATATTTGCTGCAGCGAGGCGGTGATCTGCGACAGTGCATTGGTCTTTCCCTTTCCCAGGCCCTCCGCAGGAGGAGGGGGCGGGGGTGGGGGGCGGGCCAGACCAGCCGCAGTCCCTTGGGCGCTCCTGCGTTGCGGAGCCTGAGGTGGCGGCGGTGGTGGCCGCACAGGCACATTGCCTTGATCAACCTGCATATGCGAGTCCATGTCGGCAGAGAGATGCTTATGCTGATCCTGATCGAATATACTGAGCTGCTCTTTGGCCAACGTGAACTGTTTGTGCAAATCATCTCTTTCATTGACCAACTCGCCCAGCTGCTTCTCAACTCTTTGTATATTCTCTTTAAGTATCTCTGCACGCTTGCTGATTGACTTCTGCTGCTCGGCCTGAGGCAGAAGTTGTAATATTGCTGCCTTCAGAACTGAAACTTCCGTGGTCTCGATGGCGGCTGACTTGCCAGCGGCCTTGAGAGATATGATTAGCTCCGCCAACTGATATATCCTTTTCCACTGCTTTTGTTTGTACTCTTTAACCTTCTCCTTTTCATCTGGCGGCGGCGGTGGGATCCACGATTCGGCAACTCTTGCAAGATTTGGATGCATCGGGCCAATCTCATTGATAACTTTGCGAACAGGCCCTTCTTTTCTCTTGCGGCTAGCTGATCTGTCCCGAGCATCCTGGTTGGACTTCCCACGCGATGATGTTCTCTTTGATCCATTCAGCTGATATGCGCCACCGCACTGCTTACAATACCAGAAAGAACTCCCATTAGTAGTATTGCACTTCGAGCATTTCCAACCTCCCATAGCTGAGTGATGCTGCCGAAGTCGCACGGCAGCTGCACGTACTCGAAGGAGTGTGCGGTCAGCAGCTCGTAGCCTTCTCAGCCTGCGGTGCCAGGCGGGCTCGGCCTGGTGGAGGCCACGTGGCCTCGGGCCACGGCCCGTGGCCTCGCGTCGGCAGTCCCGCTGCAGCCCCGTTGGGGGCAGGCCCTGCGGGCGAGGCGGTCCGCCTATCGCTCGGCGGACGCGCGGGGTCGCCCTGGCGGGGCGCGCGGCCGCGGTGGGGGGGCGCCGCGCCCCGTTCGATTAGGGCAACGCCTCCTCCTCCTCCTCCTCCTCCTCCTCCTCCTCCTCCTCCTCCTCCAGGCTCACCGGCTCCCCTGGCTGGCTGGCGGCCCGCCGGCTCTCCCGGCGGCCTGACCGAACGGTCCCCGGGACCCCTCCCGGGGGCCCAAGCACGCGCTGCTTTTCCGAGCTGCCTCCAGCCGCGGCGACAAGGGCCCCCCCCCGAAAGCCAACTACCGTGGACTCAACTGGCCCTCCTGGGACTTCCAGGCCCGAGCCCCCCGCCGCTGGGCGTGCTCTGCGCGCGCCACTGGCTGCCGCCCCCCGCGAAGCTGCCGTGCGCGGGGCCGCTGCCTGCGCCGACGTGGCGCCGCGGGGCGGCGCCGGGGCGCGCCACGGGGGATCGAGGTGGGGGGAGAGGGGGACGGCGGAAGGGAGGGAGGGAGGGAGGGAGGGTGCAAGGGAGTGTGGAGGGGGAAGAGGGGAGGAGGAGGAGGAGGAGGAGGAGGAGGAGGAGGAGGAGGAGGGAGGAGGAGGAGGAGGGGAGGAGGAGGAGGAGGAGGAGGAGAAGGAGGAGGAGGAGAGGAGAAGGAGGAGGAGAGGAGGGGAGGAGGATAGGAGTAGGAGTAGGAGTAGGAGTCAAGCTAGCCAGCTCGAGCGAGTCAAGCATGGCATGCCCAGTCCCACCCGCCCTCCCACAACATAAGAAGCAAAGCTGGCACAACTGGGGGCCGAAGTCACACCGGCCAGCCGGTTTGGTACAGCTGATGCGGCCGCGATGGCGGTTGCCGACGGGAACTGGCGAGCGCGTGTTGAATGCCGCGCACGCATTGCCAGACGAGTCGAGAATGGCCCGGTACACCGCAGGAAGCCAGAGGTGGCCGGAGGAAGCCCGACGGTCTGACAGGACACCCCAAAGCATTTTTGTGAAAAAGCATTGGGTTTTTGATGTTTTTATGTTGAAATGCTTGCAAACACACGGTGTTCGGTAGGATTCTGACATGAACGCGCGAGTGTGCTCTTTGTGGTATTTTTTGCACAAGATTCGCGGCCTGGGTGCATGACAGAGCATCGCGAGTGCACCGCGCGATGACGTGAAATCGCTGGATTTGACCGAATTCTTAAGATTCCTATGGTTTTCCTATGATTTCAGCAAGAGAGCCCGGGCGGGATTTTTTTTTTTTTTTTTTTTTTTTTTTTTTTTTTTTTTTTTTTTTTTTTTTTTTTTTTTTTGTGAAAAAAAGCATTGGGTTTTTGATGTTTTTATGTTGAAATGCTTGCAGACACACGGTGTTCGGTATAATTCTGACATGAACGCGCGCGTGTGCTCTTTGTGGTATTTTTTGCAATGGATTATCGCCGTGGACGACAGGACGTCCATGTCGAGAGGAAAAAATAAGACAAATGTTGATTTTGTATTGTTTTTTACAGGTTAGGATGGGACCACCCGGATGCGCCCGCTATCTGCCGGCCTGAGGGGGGAGTAGGAGTATATTCTAATAAGGAATAAGGATAGGAGTAGGAGTAGGAGTAGGAGGAGTAGGAGTAGGAGTAGGAGTAGTAGTAGGAGTAGTAGGTAGGAGTAGAGGAGGAGTAGGAGGAGGAGGGGAGGAGGAGGAGGAGGAGGAGGAGGGGAGGAGGAGGAGGAGGAGGAGGAGGAGGAGGAGGAGGAAGAGGAGGAGGAGAGAAATAAGAGAAGCAAGAGGAGGAGGACGAGGAGGAGGAGCCGGAGGAGGAGAAGGAGGAGGAGGAGGAGGAGGAGGGAGAGGAGGAGGAGGAGTTGGAGGAGGAGGAGAGGAGGAGGAGGAGGAGGAGGAGGAGGAGAGAGGTGGGGAAAGAGCGAGGGAGGAGGGGGAGGGGGAGGAGGAGGAGGACGAGAGGGGGGAGGAACTGGGACCGGGCGGGCTGTCCGAAATCCCGACCGAAACCGACCGGTGGGACGGTTGGGCAACCGAGGAGGGAGGAGGATTCTTCTTATCTGCTCTTCCAAACAATCCTCAACTCTGACACGTGAGCTTGGACATGCAGCGGCAATGCAAGTGTCACGGAATACCTCGTCAAGGCAATTGAAGCGATGCTGCCAAAACAGATGGCCAATGATGTTCAACAGTCTATTACTGTCTTGTACCAGTAACAGGACTGCAAGACGCGACAGCTCCTGCAGAGAGCACGCAGAGGACCAATTTCCTTCAAAATGGCGTCGCTGCTAGATGCAAGCGGCGAGAAAATGGCATCTGTAACTAAACGGATGGCGCCGCGCAGGCGTGGGTGCAGCGGTGCAGGAAGAGGAGGGAGGAGGAAGAAGAGGAGGAAGAGGAGAAGAAAGAGAAGAGGAGGGAGGAGGAGAGGGGGGAGGAGAGCGAGATACATATCATGGCATTCCTTCTTCTTTCGCAGGCTCTGCGCAACTCCCCTGAGCCTCAACTAGTACAGATGCATGACGTGACGGACGAAGAGCAAACAACAACTACCACGCACGAGGGAGCGATTCATATCGGCAGTGAGCGCAAGGACGCTGGCGCTACAATGATAGCACATGCTGCGAAACGATCTGCTTCGCATGGCTGACTACGCGGCAAGATCGCACGCGCGAAATTACGTGTATGCTGGCAGAGAGCGTGTAAAGTCAAGACAGGCGTGCGCCTGCCAATGTCATCGAAGGCACGATTCATGATCTGGGTTGGCACGCCAGACGTCTTCACCCCAGCCGCAAAATACGACAATGAAGCTGGCACTTGCTCGCGAAACCCATGGTCGCAAGCGTTGCCACGGGTCTGCATGCCCGCAGATGATGCCGAACTTGTGCTGGCAAGACCCGAGCGAGGCGCAACATGTCCATCGGGGGGCAGCACGGGCCGACACGTTCTCCTCGACACCACGCCGAGTGGCCGGCGGCTGCCTCCTGGCCGGCGGTGACCGCGGAGGGCCGCCGAGCCCCGAGAGCCGGCGAGGCGCAACACGTGCAGCGCTGCGCAGAATCACTGCCGGAGCCGCGGCTCCCCTCCTTCTGCGGCATGCCTTTTTTGAGCTCAACGCCCGCACAGCCTTGGTGAACACAGCAGCGGCGGCTGGGACGGCGCTGCTGGCAGTGAGGGAGACCTCACTGACCGATAAAACTCCTCCAGCAGCCCCATGGGCTAGTTCTGCGGCAAGTGCTCCGCCCACATCGACCCGCGAGGGCTCCCTGGGGCACAACACGCCGGGCGCAGCACGCCCGGGGCGAGCACCGCAACGTGCAACGGCCCGGACCTCCGCAGGGCCGCCGGGGGGGCCGTCCGCGCGCGCCGGAGGCCCCGACATTTTTTTTTTTTTCAACCTTCCCCAGTTGAAGGGTTCAGGTTCGTAGCGTTTGGAGCGCTGCGGGGAACCCAGCGGCCTCCGGCGCGCTGCGGGGAACCCAGCGCGCCGAAGGCCCCGACCTGTTGTGTCTCCGTGGCGGGCTCGGCGCCCCGAGCCGTTTCTTGTGGGCGGTCCCGAGGCCCCGAGCGCAAGGGCCTTGAACGCCGAAGACTGCGAACTGCGAGCGCACTGAAGGGCTGGCCAGTGAACACCTCGAGGGACGGGCAGCAGAGGCACAGGACGCAAGAGGAGGCGCCCTCAGGACAGACGTGCGTCCTTACTGTGATGACAGCGATGACAATCATGGTTCACTACTCCTGTGGCGCTGAACTTTTGTGGCGCTGAACCGCCAACAAATGGGCACGGAAAGAATGGGCACAATGCCCAACAACAGATGTTGTCCCAAGCCAACAGCGGCCGCTGTTGGGCAGGCGGCCTGCTGTCTCGAATGGGCGCGGCGGCGTGGGCAGCGAGTCCTGTTCCAAATGGGCAGGATCCGCTGCTGGGCATTGTGCCCATTCTTTCCGTGCCCGTTTCGTTCGTGCAGACCCATGGCGGGCTCGGCGCCCAACGCCCTTGCTGTTTTCTGTTGGCGGCCCCGAGGCCCCGGCGAGGGCCGCGGAGGCGGAGAGCAGCCAGGAGCCTTCCATCGCAGCGCGCTCTTTTTTCCAAGACGCGAGCGCGCCCCCAGGCCCCCGACACAAAATCTGGACCCCTTCCCTGGGACCGGCTTTTTCGCCTGAGTCGGCTTCTGACGGTTCCGAGGGCCAGGGTGGGCCCTGGAGGCCGAGAGTAGCGAAACACCCTCCGCCGTGATTTTTCCAAGACATCGACCCCCCAAGGTCTGGACCCCTTCCCCGGGACCGGTTTTTTCACCTCAGTTGTTTTTTGACGGCCCCGAGGCCCGAGGAGGGCCCCCGGAGGCCGAGAATAGTGAAAACACCTCCCGTCGTGATTTTTTCACAGCGCGAGGGGGTCGGGGTCTGGGATCATAGGTCGGGCATGCCCTCCTGCAGGCGGGTTTTGGAAGAAAGATGAAAAATAGCCAACGAATACTCAAACATAGCCAAAAGTAATCGAGAAATCGCCCCCAGACTATGCTTAAATCTTCCTCCTGTAGAGGGACATGCCCGACGGACGTCCGGGAACGGCCGCCGAGGAACGCCCGCGCCGAGCGGGCGGTTTTTGGCTGATTTCGGCCTCCGAAGGCCCTCTCCGGGCCTCGGGAGCGTCAGAAAACGACTCAGGACGAAATACTGGCCCTGGGGAATGCTCCGGACCTCCGGGGCCCACGCCGCGGAAAAAGTGGAGCAGCCGGATAAAGGTCGGGCGTGTCCCCCTACAGGAGATTCTCGACGAAAAATAAAGCATAGTCAAAAGATACTCCAAAATGGTCAAAAAATATTCAAGATATTCAAGAAATCGTCCTCAGACTATTTTTTGGCTATTTCTAAATTTCCCCCCTGTGGAGGGACAGGCCCGACGTAAGTCTGGGAGGGGCCGCCGAGGAGCGCCCGCGCCGCGCGGCCGCCTGGCGGCTGCGGCTGCGCCCACGCCGCGGGCGGGCCCTGCTGCGCCGCGCCCGGGGGCGGCCGCGCGCGCCACGGGGGCTCGTGGACCTGCCGGGGAGGGGGAGGAGGAGGAGGAGGAGGAGGAGGAGGAGGAGGAGGAGGAGGAGGAGGAGGAGAAGGAGGAGGAGGAGGAGGAGGAGGAGGAGGAGGAGGAGGAGAAGGAGGAGGAGGAGGAGGAGTGCCCGTGCTACGAACCTGGGGCTCCCCGCGCCGTGGAATCGTGGGGCCCAGCCGTGGTCCCAGACCCCCTCGCGTTGCGATCAACATCACGACGGGAGGTTTTTCGCTCTTGTCGGCCTCCAGGGGCCCTTCCTGGGCCTCGGGACCGTTGAAAAACGGTTCAGGATGAAAAACTGGTCCTGGGGAAGGGGTCCAGACCTCTGGGGGTCGACGCCTTGACAAAACCACGACGGCGGGGGTCTGGGGTCGCGCCGCGACAAAAGCACGACGGGAGGCTCTTGGCCATTGCAGGGCCCAGCATGCCCGACACTCTGCGCCTTCCTGAGACCCTGGCGTTGCAGTCTCTTCGAGCCGGGCGTCTTCGCCCAGCTTCGGGCCCCGGGGCCCTCACGGGTCGAGCCAGCTCGAAACACCGGCGCAGAGAAAGATGGGGTCTGGGGCTCTGGGCAAGTATCCGCCGGCCCCCTTGTGGGGCCACCAGGCTGTAGGCCCGTGATTCGCAGTTTCCTGTACCAGTTGTAGCTTGTAGTTTCCAGTGTTACAGTTCTGCTTCTTGCTGGTTACTGTAACTAGTTGACTTATTGCTGGTTACTGTAACTAGTTGATTGACCGCGCGAGGGGGGGGGGATGCCCAAACCGGCTTTTTAGCACCCCCTGGGCGCGTTGTCTGAATTGCTGCGGGGGCTCGAAATCGACACCCCTCACGCAGATCCGCGGGGTCAGGGTCCAAAAACACAGGGGATTTGCCACATTTCTGAAATTCGGTGCCACCCCTCACGCAGATCCGCGGGGTCAGGGTCCAAAAACACAGGGGATTTGCCACATTTCTGAAATTCGGTGCCACCCCTCACGCAGATCCGCGGGGTCAGGGTCCAAAAACACAGGGGATTTGCCACATTTCTGAAATTCGGCGCCACCCCTTACGCAGATCCGCGGGGTCAGGGTCCAAAAACACAGGGGATTTGCAACATTTCTGAAATTCGGTGCCACCCCTCACGCAGATCCGCGGGGTCAGGGTCCAAAAACAAGGGGATTTGCCACATTTCTGAAATTCGGTGCCACCCCTCACGCAGATCCGCGGGGTCAGGGTCCAAAAACACATGGGATTTGCCACATTTCTGAAATTCGGTGCCACCCCTCACGCAGATCCGCGGGGTCAGGGTCCAAAAACACAGGGGATTTGCCACATTTCTGAAATTCGGTGCCACCCCTCACGCAGATCCGCGGGGTCAGGGTCCAAAAACACAGGGGATTTGCCACATTTCTGAAATTCGGTGCCACCCCTCACGCAGATCCGCGGGGTCAGGGTCCAAAAACACAGGGGATTTGCCACATTTCTGAAATTCGGTGCCACCCTTCACGCACATCCATCGCAAGGCGTGGTAACCCAAACTGCGAGAACTCCCTCGGCCCTTTAATCGCAAGGTGTGGTAACCAAGCCCGTAAACCATACACGTCTTACCAATCGCCAGGTGTGGTAACCCCTCTTGTGATCAGTTGGTTTTGCTGATTGCGAATCGGCTTCGCATGAAGTTTCGATACTGCTTCACGACAGCGCCAAGGCCTCATGACTTAGCTCTTCCATGGCCCATTCTCCGAGAGAGGGAGCCGGCGGCAGGGGGCGAAGCCCTTACGGATATTTATTATATTCTTTAAATTATTATTATTAATATTATTATCTCTGTGTTTATTATTATTATTATTATTATTATGATTATTATTATTATTCTTTATTATTCATTATTATTATTGATATTATTAGTATTATTATTATTAGTTTTTTGGGGGTTTTGCGATGCTGCAAAACAGCTCCTTCCTGTTCGTATCGGTGGCCCCCAAACAGCTTCGGACCCACGCTGCCGCGGCGCGGCATCTGGCGCGTCGGGCTGACACGTCTGGCGTCCTAGGGGCGAGCTGTTTGGGGGCGCTGAGCTGCTGGCAGACCGCCCCGCGTGCGTCGAGATTTTTTGGTCGGCGGCTCCCTGGCGAAGGTCAAGAAGCGTGGCAACGAACGGGGCGCGAAACGAAGGTAATTGGCCGCAGATGTTGCCATGTTGCATGTTGCATGCTTCTGCAGCGTCGGATCTCAGGGCCGTGCTCCTCGAAGATCGCTGGCGGCCGCCGGCGAGGCCCCGCAGGTCTCGAGCCTCGGGGCCCCTTCCCCGGGGGCGCTTTTCGGCCCCCGAGGCACCCCTGGCGATCCTCGGGGCCTGGAGGCGGGCCACGGGACCCCGAGAGCCGACCTTGCGAGCACCACTGCCGCACCGCGAGAAGTCACCACGGGAGCCCTGGACCCCAACCTTCTGCGGCATCTTTCGACCTGGGTCGATCCCTGGGTGGAGACCCTGCTCGCCGCCGCCCTGTTCGCCCTGGCCCTGCTCGCCGCCGCCCTCTTCGCCCCGGCCTTCGCCGCCTCCCTGTTCGCCGCCGTCGTCGTCCTCGTTCTCGTCGTCGTCGCCGTCACTGCCTCTGTCTCGTCGTCGTCTCGTCGTCGGCGCCGCCGTCGTCGTCGTCCCGCCCGCCCGACCCGACTCGCCCGTTAGGGCCCGCCCGCCCGACCTGACCCGCCCGTTAGGGTTCACTCGTGCCCGCCCGTCTCTGCCCCATACTTTAGTGCCTCGCCTGCCCGACCCGACCCGCCCGCTGGGGTCCGCCAGCCCGACCCGACCCGCAAGTTCGGGTCCGCCGCCCGACCCGACCCGCCTGTTGAGGTTCACGCGTGCTCGCTCGCATATGCCTCACACTAAATGTACTGCCCGCCCGACCCGATCCGCCTGCTAGGGCGGGCATGCCCGACCCGACCCGTCCGCTAGGGCCCGCCCGCCCGACCCGACCCGCCAGTTGGGGTTCACGCGTCCTCGCTCGTGTATGCCCCACACGTTAATGTCCCGCCCGCCCGACCCGACCCGCCCGCTAGGGTCCGCCCGCCCGACCCGACCCGCCCGTTAGGGTCCGCCCGCCCGGCCCGACCTGCCCGTTAGGTTCCGCCCTCACTCCTTTCAGCCTCGCTCCGTTCATCCTCGCTCCTTTCATTCTCGCGACGAGGACGGCGACGACGGCAACGGCGACGGCGACGGCGACGACGACGGCGACGGCGACGACGGTGACGGAGACGGCGGTGGAGACGGCGGGCGCGGCCGGCGAAGCGGGCCCTGGCGAACAAGGTCCCGGCGAACAAAGTCCCAGCGAGTCAGGTCCCCGGCGGACAGGGTTTAAGCGAACAGGGCCCCGGCGAACCGGGTCCCAGCGAACAGGGCCTCAGAGAATCAGGATTCTGCGAACAAGGCCCACGCTGACCCGTGGTGTTCCACGGGCCCGAAGCCGGGCGAAAACGTCTGGTGTGAGCAAATTCAGCGCCGCCAGGAGTGGCCTCAGGCGGTTTCTGGCCAATGTCTCCCCCCCTCGCTGCTTTGCTCGGCCTCCAGCCGAGGGCGTCGAGGGCAGAACCAGATCGACTGCAGCAAACTTGCACCGACCGGTCCAGACCCCCGACGTTGCGACTTTGTCACAGGGTCGACCTCCAGAGGTCTGGGCCCCTTCCTGGGGATCGGTGCTTCATCCCGACTCGTCCAAGGACGGCCCCGAAGCCCCGGGGAGGGCCCCCCGAGGCCGAAAGCAACGAGAAACACCCCGAGGGTGCCTGGGAAAGTGCGCCGCCCAGACCTCAAAGGTTTTTCTCGAGGCTGAGGAGCGAGACCGCTGGAGAGAAGGCCCGAGAAACTCGGCGGCGGCGGCCGTCGACGGAGGGAGGGAGGGAGGGAGGAGGGGGAGGGAGGGAGGGAGGGATGGAGGGAGGGAGGGAGGGAGGGAGGGAGGGAGAGGAGGAGGAGGGGAGGAGGAGGAGGAGGAGGAGGAGGAGGAGGAGGAGGAGGAGGAGGAGGAGGAGGAGGAGGAGGAGGAGGAGGAGGGAGGAGGGAGGACGGAGGAGGGAGGAGGGAGCAGGGAACAGGGAACAGGCACGCAGCCGCGCGCCGGAGGGCGGGGCCTGCTGCGGCTGCGGCGCGGAGGACTGGCGCCACGCCCCGGCGCCGGGGGGCTGCGGCAGGGCCCCGTGGCCGCCGTCCTCCGGGGGGCTCCGAACGCCTCCAGCGCACCTCGGACAGGCGCTGACCTGGCCATCGCTCGGACGTCCATTTCCTGTGTTTTTTTCGGTTTCTTGCGTGGTTTCTCCGCCAAGTGGTCGAGGATGCTCCTCGATGGCCCTCGCCAAGAAAAAATGCACACGTCCGAGCGATGCCAAGTGACTGGCGTCGCGACTTTTTCGAGTCGGGCGATCTTGCTTCGTTTCGGGCCCCGGGGGCCTCACAGATCGATCTGGCTGGAAAAGTGAAGCGAACGGCTGGGGTCTGCTGTCGGTGGACCACTGTTGGTAAGGAGAATTTCATGAACGAATCATATCGACCGGATTTAGGGTCCAACGTCATGCTCTCAGCCTCGTTGCATCCGCAGCCGCTGTGGCTCCAGTGGCGCGCCTCCAGAGCGCGCCACGCGTTGCGGAATCTTCGGACCCTGGCGGGCGAGGTCGGGGTCGAGAGTGGCGGTTTCAAAGTAGCAAGTTGTCCGCGACCGACTCCGCCGCCCTGCGCGAGAGCGTCGCGCAGAGAGCGAGTACGCCGGACCAACGGCGGAGGGTGGACGATGCCGTTGCGGTGCATCCGGGAGAGGAGGCGTCTGGGTCAGCGGTCCCGAGGCTGCCGCCTCTGCGGCCCCCTGGGGTAGCCGCGGCCGAAGCCTCCAGCGCCGGCGCGGGCCCCGCGGCCGCGGCCGCGGGCCCGGTCGACCGCAACGACGACCACGGTGGGACCCACGGGGGTTTCCGCCTGACGCTTCACGTGGAACAGCCGCTCTTTCAGGCAAGCGCCCTGCGACCAACTCAAGGAGAAGTTCATGGCGTGGGTGCGCGTTCTCACATTCGTGAAGCTGTGGACGGCCACGGCAGAGAAGTTTCTGAAGTCCATGGACACGGGGCGCCTGCATCTTCATTTTTCTTTTTTGCTTTTGCAGTTTTGACCACGCTGGCGAAGGTTCGCTTCCTTGGTGGGTTGCCACATGCGTCGCCTACGCGGGTGCGGGGATTTCACTTAACGTCGAGCAGGTGCGGAACCAGCGACGCTTTCATTGCCAGGCATGGAAGCCTGGCACGATCAGAGCGGCCACTACGCATCACGAGCTGTGGCAGGACGATAGTACCCCGTGAAGGGGCTATGGATTGACGACCTCTGGTCGCAGCATAGTCTGGTGGACCACCACACGTGCCTCGAGTACGCCGCCAAAATCCGAGTTGGCTACGTCCACCGCTGCAGGCAGGCAGAAGCGCTGATTGCGCGGGAGCGCCTTGCTGGATCGCCGGCGGGAGACTGCTATTAAATTGGCGCCCCTCGAGAAGGCCTTTCGACTAGGGGTGCTGGCAGCCACGCCGCCTTGGCGGACGCAGTACTCGCGCCTGGAACCACGGTGCAACTTCCTCGTGTTGCGCGGCGCATCGAGGTCCAATAACAGCACCTCTGCCTGGTCCCTCGGGGCCACCCCCGGCGTCGTGATTTTTCCACAGCCGTGTTTTTTCACGACGTCGACCCCAAGGAGGTTTGGACCCCTAATTACCCTGGGACCTGTTCTCCATTCCGACTCGTGTTTTGACGGCCCCGAGGCCCGGTGAGGGCTCCCGGAGGCCGAAAGCAGTGAAACACCTCCCGCCGTGATTTTTTCTCTCGGCGCGAGGGGGCCTGGGGACGGAGGAGGGCCCGCCTGCCCTCTCCTCGGCCGGCCGTGGGACGCCCGCACGGGAGTGCGCCCTGCGGCAGCCCGCCCCGGGGCCGCCGGCGCGACCGCGGCGGCGCTCCCCGGGCAGGCCAGCCGCGCGTGCAGCGGGGAGGGCAGGCCTCCACGTCCAGCGGCCTCGCTCCTCGATCCTCGGGCCTGCTCCTCCTGGGCTCTCTCCTCCTCCTCGGGCCTCCTCCTCCTGCTCCTGCTCCTGCTCCTGCTCCTGCGCCTCCTGCCTCTGGGCTCCTGGCTCCTGGCTCCTGGCTCCAGCTCCTGCTCCTCCTCCTGATCCTGCTCCTGCTCCTGCTGCTGCTCTTCCTCTTCTCTCCTCTCCTCTTCCTCCTCCCGACTTGTCCCTTGGAGGTCTCGACCCACTTGTCGCGTCCAAAACCAGGGAAGCGAGCAGTCTAAAGTGCATGGCGAAGCTCGCAAGAACGCTTGCGAAAAGCTGTCTGTGGATCTTGCAAGCGGGAGGAAGGAGCTTCGCAAGAGCCCCGGAAGCGCTGCGAGGTAGCTGCGGCAAGGCTAGCGCCACGCGGATTGGGACCGAGCAAGGAACGCTGCCGGGACACGCTGCAGATTCCGGCGCCCGACAGAGCTCTGGGGCTACTCTGCGAGGCCGGCTTACAATCTGAAGCCCCCTTAGCTCTCTACGAGCTATCCGAGAATTCCCAGGGACTGCATTTTCTCCCCGAGTCGTTCGTTATTTGACGGCCCTGGGGCTCGGCGACGGCCCCCCAGAGGCAGAGAATAGTGACAAACGAAAGCCCATCATGCTATTGTTTCCCGACGCGAAGGGGCCTTGGAATCTCCCCGACTCCCCTGCCAGCGCGGCGTCCTCGGCCTCGAGGCGCGGCTGCGTCTGGGGGCGGCCCAGCGGCCCGCCGAAGGAGCTGCGCCCGGGCTTGCCGCCCGCCGGGGGCCTCGCGCCCTCCTCCTCCTCCTCCTCCTCCTCCTCCTCCTCCTCCTCCTCCACCGGGGGCTCCCTCCTCCTCCTCTCCTCCTTCTCCTCCTCCTCCTCCTCCTCCTGCCTGCTCCTGCCCTGCTCCTGCTCCTGCTCCTCCTCGTCCTCCTCCTCTTCCTCCTCCTTCTGCTCCTGCTCCTGCTACTCCTCCTCCTCCTCCTCCTCCTCCTCCTCCTCCTCCCCCTCCTCCTCTTCCTCCTCCTGCTCCTCCTCCTCCTCCTCCTCCTCCTCCTCCTCCTCCTCCTCCTCGGTCGGTCGGTCGGTCGGTCGGTCGTACGGCAGGAAGGTCGAAGCCGAAATGGAGAGAAAGGAGGCGAGAAGACAACCGAGTGAAGAACAAAGCAGAGAAGAGGCAGCAGCAGGTCAAGGGATGAACAAGCTGCGGCCGCGCCACAAGGCGCAGGCACCCAAAAGGTGCGGAGCGTGCCTGAAGTTACTACCTTTTATAGTGGGTGAACACTGAGAAGCGGTGCGAGGGGGGGCAAAGACAAATTGGGAGAGCGTAGCCTTGACTCCAGGCAGGTGCAGGTATTGTTGGAGAGCCAACGAGCCAGCAGACATTAGCTGGCACCTCAGAAGTTACTACCTTTTATACCGTCGGTGTACGCTGGAGGAGACTTTTAGTCCCGTCATTACATTCACACTGATGCCCTTCCCCTTGCACCCGCTCAAGCCTGAACAACAATCCATGTGGACAGAGGATACGTGATAGTGAGAGAGTGCACGGTCCTCGCTATCATAACACACACACACCGCTCACAGGGAACTGTTGGGGTTATGTAGCGTACAGTCCATGGAATGTGTCGCACTGAGATACGGGTCTCTTGGAACGTAATACCGTCGCAGGCCCACCGGTAACTCCCAATCGTCACTTGATGCTTCCAAATCGATAGTGGCACGAAGCGCTGCCTCTCGGGAGGCAGACCAACACAGAGGAGCGGGGGCACTATGGGCAAATGGGTCACCAGCAGGGCTTGGGTCGGTACTGGGGGGGCCAGGAACGACACAGGGAAACTTGGTCCGCACATCTTGCAGTATAGTTGATGCCAACAATAGGCAGAATTCTGCGGGATATGCTTTGGCCATGGCCGTGCCCCAAGTGTTGTCGGCGCCGAACCCTCCAAGGGCACTGTGGTGGGTGAGATGATTGCACGTGGGCCCCCCGGGGACGGCATCCAACCTTTGCTGCATGGCGGGTAGGTGGACTGCGAAAAGAATCGTTGGCTTGACCACCATTGCTCCAAATCGACATTGGCCGATGCGGTGAGCAACAGCCCCTTCTTTAGCCTCGAGAGCCCGCACTTCTGGCAGCAGCCAAACACTGGGACAATTGGGAACTCGCGTGGCGTGGGCAGGGTGTTCCATGACCGCAGGGACCCCCAGGGTCCAGCACACATGCAAGAAAGGAAACGCCGTGCGGAGCAAACGATTCCCCAACTCAACTTGTTGGCATTCGCGGGCCGACAAGTGTCCCAGACCCCAGAGGTGGGCAACCGACCTTAGAGGTCGAGGGGGTTTAGCAACACCTGGTGCTGGGCGGTGCCTGGCAACGGACCAAGGCTCGCAGGGAGGGCCTGCGATCACTCCCGCCACCCGCCCAGATCTCAGGAGCTCAAGCCACAGCTTAACAGAGGAAACCCTGGTGAGGTCACCCAGCTCGGGGTGATTCGCCACGTCAATGCTGAGGACGTGAAGACGAGTAGGAAACGAGGTCTGAAGTTTTTCAAACTGGTCCTGAACGTCGTGCTCGCGACGATGCCCCGAAAAAAAAGTGCAGAATAAACATGCCAGGGCGACAGGGCAACCTCTTAGGGCTCCAAGGTTCAGGAGGTGGCGGGGGCGGGGGGGAATGAAGGGGGCTGATGGCTGCTGCCTGGACTTGTGCCCTGGACTTCGGCACGCGGGGGGCTATGGCGGGGCCTTCGCATTGTACCCAGGGGAGAGCAGCGTATACCTCGGATCGACCTGCTCTGCGGTTGGCAGAGGACTCTGCCTTGGCCATCTCCTTCGCCTCCTGGTGTTGTTCAGGTTTCGGTCGGTGTGCCGTTGATGCCCAAGTCGTTCGACACGATGGGGCGTTGGCGAGGTGCTTGGCTAACCTGCATATCTGCCTGAAGTCTCTCAAACGCACCTGGCAGCAAGAGCCTCCTCCTCCTCCTCCTCCTCCTG
Source organism: Prorocentrum cordatum (assembly GCA_963575745.1). Classification (NCBI taxonomy): domain Eukaryota; class Dinophyceae; order Prorocentrales; family Prorocentraceae; genus Prorocentrum; species Prorocentrum cordatum. The sequence continues at coordinate 267,923 of CAUYUJ010014294.1, forward strand.
CTCCTCCTCCTCCCTCCTCCTCCTCCTCCTCCTCCTCCTCCTCCTCCTCCTCCTCCTCCTCCTCCCCCCTCCTCCTGCTGCTGCTGCTGCTCCTCCTCCTCCTCCTGCCCTCGTCCTCCTCCTCCTCCTGCTCCTGCTGCTGCTCTCCTCCTCCTCTCCTCCTCCTCCCCCTCCTCCACCTCCTCCTCCTCCTCCTTCTCCTCCCCTCCCCCTCTTCTCCTCTCCTCCTCCTCCTCCTGCTGCTTCTCCTCCTCCCTCCCCCTCCCCCCTTCTCCTCCCGCTCCCCTCTCCTCCTCTCCTGCTCCTCTCTCCCCTGTTGTTCTTGTTTTCTCCTCCTCATCCTTCTTCTTCTTCTTCTTCCTCCTCCTCCTCCTTCTCCTTCTCGTCCTCCTCCTCCTCCTCCTCCCCATTTCCCTCCCCCCCCCCCTCCTCGATTTTTACCCTCCTCCTCCTCCTCCTCCTCCCCCTCCCACTCCTCCTCCTCCTCCTCCTCCTCTTCCTCCTCCTCCTCCTCCACCTCTTCCTCCTCCTCCTCATCGTCCTCGCACGTAGCTTGGAATGAAAGTCGATTAACCCTCTGCTCCAACTCGTTGGAGCAATTGAGCGACAGCAGCTCGCGCGCACTCGGCGATCGGGGTGACGATCGCAGCCTCCTTCGCATTATACGTGTAGTCTGTGATCACAACTCTCTGGATCGCAGGCTTGCGCTGATCTTCTGTCATTGCGCCGCCACAGCAACTCTGCGATCAAGGACAAGCTCGATCGGGTCATTGGGTCTCCAGACCTGAAGCACAGCTGTCCAGAGCTCAGGGCAACTGAGGTCGTGACCTTCTGAGCCCAGCTCTTGAACGCAACCGAATTTGCATGGGCAGTCTCTTTGTGACATGCGGCGTTCCGTCGTCCACCCACCCAGTGGAGTCCCTGCCGTTGAGATCTGCCATGCTGGGGGCATTTGAACAAGGACCTCTCTCAGCTTTGGCCAACTTAGGGCCGCGAGAGCGCATGCAGATGGGGGCCGCGAGGCCCACTTAGAGATGCGCTTAGCAATCGTGTCGCCCAATGAGTCGACCATGAGAGCCTTCTCCAAGCCGCGCAATCGTCCTCTGGATGGGCACCCCAGGAGAGACTTGGCGGGCATCAGTGGGCGCTTGGCGAGCATGCAGAACATGTTGGTGCAGGCGCGGACAGGCAGGAAACGACTGGCTGGCGTCGAACAATTCCTGTGCGAACAGGCGAGCAGGCCAGTGGGGCGGCGACCAATTATTCGCTGTCCAGATGATCGTTGGCAAATGCCCCTGGCGCTGCTGCTGGAGACGAGACCACCGCGTGTGCCAGTTGGTGACTGTCGAGAGAGCAGACCGAACGAGCGCAGCAGTGCACGAGATGCGCAAGGATTCAGGGCGGATACGAGGCCAAGATCGGAGCGAGGGCAGAGAGGCGAGAAGAAACTAGAAAGGTGGGAGATGGAGCGCGCGGCGCAAAGCCCAGCTTCCCCACTTAGACATGGATTTCGGCAGTGGCGAGAGCTGGGCGAGATAAGCAAACTGCGAGACCGCGCGAGAATTAGACATAATGATTGCAATTGAGGGGGCGGCCTCGGTCGCAGCTAGATCATGTATGACACCGCGCCACTCGCGGAACGCTCTCGCCCACATCGCGTCTCTCGAAGCTGCTGGGCCGATCCGCGCCCCTAGATTTTCGGCGCAGTCAACTATGGGGATGGAAGCCCACTTGGGCACTCGCTTGGACATGAAGCTCTGAATGCTATCTTTCAGCTCGCAACGAAATGCAGCGCCGACAAGGGCCAATTTGCACTTCTGAAACTTTGCTTGGAGACCCGCTAGGATCTGCGCAGCAGAGAAAACACCAGTCAAAATCACCAAGGCTTTTAGATCCCGAAGCGACACCCCGACGTCATCCGCGCAAACGCCAATCTCCGTCCCAGGGACTTTCTTAAGCCTCTTGCGCATATCACGAAGTATCGGGTCCATGTAAAGGGCCCACATTGTGCCGCTACGTGGGTCACCTTGCATCGCGCCCGACTCAATGAAACAAAAGAAGGGGCAGAGGCCTTGCAGAGCTACAGAAGCAGCTGCGAATGAATAAGTGGCACGAGTGACATGCTGACAACCGAGAGGGAGATTGATGAGCTCAAGCAGAGGCCAGAGGAAGATATGACAGGGGGAGGGGAAAGCATTTCTCCTGCGCGGCAGGCTGCATGCTGGCTAGACGTGCAGACGTGTCGTGGGGGGTCACGTTATCTAGAAAGTTCCGTTGAGCCACAACACTTCTCTGGTCTGGGTGCGAGTCGCGTGTGAGAACCGGCTTGGGGGAATAATTACAATCCGAGGCAAGAGAGCGCAAATGGCCTCGTGGCAGCAGGCTCGCGGATAACAAACGAGGAGTCTTCTGTGCGTCGACCCTTTGGGGGCAAACACCAGAAGTAGCTCATTCAGTCTGCGGGTGGGGGATGCCCGCTCAAGAGAACCTGAGGCACGCCGGAAAGAACAGGGCCCGCGAGGCGAGTTTGCTGCCGAACAGCGCAAGGAAGCCCGTCTGGGCCTGGGGCAGCCGGCGAGGCACAATCTATCGTTCGCTCAAAATTATCTCCTGCGTCGGGGGCGAAACCTCAGACCAGTCAGAGGGCTTGACATGCTTCTCCAGGTAAGTGCGAAGATGGTCGAGCGGGGCCGACTTCGACGCAAAAACTTGGGTCCACTGGTCTCGAGGGGCCTGGGCCATCTCCGAAGGAGAGGTGAGAGGGGCACCAGGGGAGGGGTCCTCAAGGCCCTGGAGCGGGAGAGCCTTGCGCTTCGGAGCCCAGAGTTCCTCCCTGCGTCTCTCAGGCCTCATGTGTGCTCGCAGGCGCTTCTTGTTGTGAAATGGGGTGTGCTCCGCGCGGGCCTGAGAGTGCGCGGCCTCGATTCGTGCATCCTGAGTCTCGCGCCTCAGCTGCTCGCATTGGCGACGAAAGTCCACGGGGGCGAGCAGGGCGGCCGTGGAGGTCGCCACGTCGACCATCATGTGATCTTTGGCAATAGGCGTGCGAGTGAGCAGTATTGAAGCTGGCTTCGCGTCGTCGAAATGATCAACTCGAGAAATCGAGCAACAAATGATCAAGCGAGCCTCCACAGGGGGGTCGCAGGGCGGGTCAGCTGGTCACGGGCAAGTCGCGCGGCCTCCCTCATCAACCTCTTGAGCTCGCGCCACTTGGGAATCAGCGATCGCCTCTCCAATTCCGACTAGCTGATCACCAACTGGAGCATCTTCTGGAACTCCCTGGACTTGCAGAGAAAGGCAGGAACAGCTTGCTGGTCGCGAGGGCGTCGAGGCCGTCCACGAAAGGTGATGGAGACTGGGGCGTGTGATCGGGAATGCCAGGTTTATACTGGCCCTCAGGCTCTGTCAAGACAGTCGCAGTGAAATTCCGTTGCAATCTCATCCATTGAGGCGTAGATGTGAAGACCTTGTCGAGAGCCGTTAACATGTGCTCGTCAGCAATGTAATGCGTCGGCTTCTCAGGGTCGAGCTCCGTAAGGTCTGAGGGCGTGAGCCACCAAGAGCGCCATGCTCACGCTGCCGAGGTTGCACGCGAAGACCTCGGTCTACCTCTGGAATATGGATATGCATGGGCGCGGCCACCGTGAAATTGACGCCGCCCAAGACTAATACTGTGACACTTTCTGGGCATTGAGCAGCGACCTGAGTCTCAGCGGCTATCCTGGCTGTCAAGGTATCCACTTGTTCCGAAGAGAGCCCAAACATGTGAATGCTGTGGCGGGCCAGCATCGCATGCTCTTGACCTTCTTGTGCGGGAATGGATTTGATTGCGAGGCGATGAGCGCGACCAGGAATCAGCTCCGAATATCTGATGCGATCTTCACCCAGACCTGCTTGAAATTGAGCTTTTGTCATTATCGGGAGAATCGTGGCCGCGCCGCCAGCCGTGTGAGAGGGGATGGACGCCGCCATGCCGTAGTCTAACCTTCGTTGATAGAGTTGAATTTTTGAGTTCAGCCTGGGGGCCATGACCCCCCGTAGAGCAAGACTGGCATGCTTGCGAGAAAACTCGCGGAGTTTGTCGCGCATGTTAGGCTGGTGGTGATGGAGAGCACGGGTGTTCCAAGTACCGATCGCAATGTCTCTGTTGATGTTGCTGGGAACGTTTTGCCATGCGTTCATAGTGCGGCTAAATGCGCCACTGGACTTGGTCTTCCATCGCGCAGAGGTGGGCAACGAAAGCTTCCTGCACCGCCTTCTGGCACACCTTCCTCGCATTGACAGACCCGTAGTTCCACAGTAGGCGCGAGCGTGCCTCCGATGAGCCACCAGGCTGGACCGTAATCGTCGGAACTCCCTCGAAGTAGACGATGTCCTTGGTCCTGTTGTGCTTGATTCTTGCTTGGGGATGAATGTCTTTGGCAATGATTGCTAGCCTTTTTGTTTGTATTCCAATGCGTATTTGCTTGGGAGACTTGTCGAGGCCGGCGTATATTCTGGCACGACCACCCTCCGTTGCCGAGACATTGCACCCCTTCCATTCTCAAGCTTGGTTACGAAGGGCGCGACGAGCAGCGCGCACCTTTCTCTGAGCAGCCCCCGTGTCGCCAGCCATCTGGATCGTGTAGTGCCTGTTGGGGGAGCTGCCGACAAACTTCCACTGGTTTTCCTTGATGTCAGCCTCCTCGAGCCACGGTGCAAGCACGGCTGCAACATCTGCAGCAGAGGCGAGAGCAGAGAGGTCGGCGACCATAATCGACGGGTCGGGGTCCCTCTCCCAGACGTCAAGGTCCGCGTATTCCTTGATGGGGATGGCCCGCTCCGCGATGTACGGCTCCTTGCGCATCTCCTCCAGTTGAGAAAGCATCTCCTGCTGCGACTTCTCCATGGCGTCCTGTGCAGCACGCAGTGAGTGCAGTTCACCTTGTACTTGAAGGTTGACCTAATCTTGCTTGGTAGCAACTGCCTAGGCGAGATTGGACGTGTGAGTGGTGATGTCGCCAAGCATCGCGGTCCGAGCAGCTGCGAACTGGGCGTCGATGGTGGAAGTGACCTCCGCCTTGAAGGCTGCCAGCAGCTCGTCAGTGGAGTTGGAAGCAGGCGTTGCCGCCGACAGAAGTTCCTCACGCTGCGCAGGCCTGCCACGTAAGGGTGGTGTAGGAGGGACTGGGGGCACGGCAGGGCCCTTGCCCCTTCCCTTCCATGGGTCGGCCGCCTGCCAAGGATCGTTCGCATCAGAGGCAACACCAGGAGTAGAAGGCAGACTGTTTTCCTCTCCCGCCGGCTCCTCCATTTTGGCAGACTCCTGGGCAGGAGACCTGTCGCTTCTGCCCCTGCGCGCATGTTCAGGCATTGGCGAGGCTCACACGGAGCCAGAGAGATAGTATGCTCCAGCAGGAGCTCACAAAACCGATGATTTGGGCCGCGTGTGGTCAAAGGGTAAGCGCCAGCAAGCGAGGCAATGCGACCCTCCTATTTGCCTGCGCACAATCGTTGGTCACTGTACCACCTCGAGAAGATGGCAATTTGAGCCAGAATGGCTTGAGCCAAAATGGCTACGGGCCTCCTCCTCCTCCTCCTCCTCCTCCTCCTCTTCCGGCTCCGCTCTCGCCGGACACCCTTGCGAGCCCTCGCCGGCCTCCCCGACGGCGCTCGGTGGCGCGGGGCGGCCCGGGAGGCATCCGGCGGGCGGCCGCCGCCCACCCCTCCATCTTCATCGTCGTCGTCTTCGAGGGGGCCCAGAGACCCCCTCGCGTCACGAGCAGCATCGCGACGACGGGAGTTCTTTGTGACAATTTTTTCGGCCTTCGAAGGGGCCCTCCCTGGGCCCCAGGGCGCCGCCGCGATCCTCGGGGCCCCGCGGCGCCCCCCCCCCCGGCGGACCAGGACGGCCAGCCCTGAGCGGTGCGCGGTCCAGTCCCTCCCCTCGGTGATGTCTCTAGGCGGCGCACCGGGGGGGGAAGCGAGAAAGGGCGGGCCTTCTCAGAAGGCTCGGAAGTTCCCCGGCCTTCTGACAAATTTTCTGAGCCTTCCCCGAAGGAAGACTCAGAAAACTTCTCCGAAGGTGCGAGGGCCTCTGAGAAGTACCGCCGCCTTCTGAGAAGGCCTTCTCCTTCTGACTTCCCCCCCTCGCTCGCCGCCGAATCTCGCGCTGCTCCACTCTGCGAGCCCGCCCTCGACAAGCAATCGGTGTGTGTCTGCGCGGCCGCCAGGCCCGCCGCCCCCCAACCCGGAACTCCCTCCTCCACGCCGCTGCTGGGGGGCTGGGGGGCCGGGGCCGCCGCCAGCCACTGCGCCGCTGCAACGGGGCGCGTTCAGCGAGCAGCGCTCCAGCCACTTCTGGCATTATTTATTCATTATATATATATATATATATATATGTTTTGTTTGCTGGTTTGTTTGTTTGTTTGTTTGTTTGTTGTTGTCGTCGTCGGTTTTTTTTTGTTTCCCTCTGACGGCTCCCTGATCGAGTCACCCATACAGCAACGACGATATCCAGGTTAAGGTAAGAACGATATCCGTGTTGTTTTGTTTGTTTGTTGTTTGTTTGTTTCCTCTCCCAGGGCTCTCGAGACAACAGTGATCATACGTGTGTGCCAGAACGCACCACACGCATTCTTTGTGGAAGGACACGCAGCGTCCAGAGGGAATCGCGACCAAAGCACTCGACCCGATCTCAAACTGCCGTACCTCACGCCCCCGATGAGACCCACGGGGGCCGAGAACGGGGCGAGGAGGCCCGTCTTTATTTCAGCACGGCGCCCGCATCCGAAGGCTCTCGGGGGGCATCCGAAAATTCAACGGTCCTGGGGAGGTCTCACAAATTCCCGCACCTCTATGGTGCCCAGAGGTCTCTAGGGCTCGCGGGAGGCCTCTAGAAGCGCAAACACAGCCAAGAACGGACAGTCGGACCTAGGACACAAGAACATCCTTCAAATCGGTGATCTACTGACCCGGGTCAATACAAACCCGGGTCAGTTAGGCCGTGCAGGATCCTGCAGGGTCCTGCACCCAAGCCCGGGTCAATGCGACCCTGGCCCTGCAGGAACCTGCAAGATCCAGCGCTCTGACTGACCACCGTTTGCATTGACCCCCGTCTCTGGAGCCCCGATCAAGAACATGAGAACCTCCGCTGGCCCAAAATGAAGAGCATTCGAGGGTCCCCTCCCCCAGGATGCACAAGAACATCCAAGACTCACGAGGACCTCGCTCTCATACCTCGGTCCGACCGTATCTCACAACATCCAGAAACACAGCTCACGGGTCCAGGAGCGATTCACAGGTGTCCCCCCGCAAGAAAAAAGGAGGCCAGCGCCGGCGGGCTCCCTGCGCCCTCCCCCCTCCTCGCACAAGTGAGAGTGCCAGAGAGGGCGCACAGGCAGACACGCCGCACGTGCCGCAGCACCGCTCCCGAGCGGCAGCCGCGGGATCTCGCGGCAGCCGCGCGGTCTGCTCCTCTTCCTCCTCCTCCTCCTCCCTCCTCCTCCCCCTCCCTCCTCCTCCTCCTCCTCCCTCCCTCCCTCCCTCCCGCCCTCCCTCCCTCCCTCCCTCCCTCCCGCCCTCCCTCCCTCCCTCCCTCCCTCCCTCCCTCCTCCCTCCACCCTCCTCGGGGGCTGGGACGGACGCCTGCCACTGGCCGCCGCCCGTGCCTCAGAGTACTCAAGGGCCCCGGGGGCCATAAGTAGGTCGGGCGTGTCCCCCGACAGGCAGGTTTTGGAGGACAAATAAAACACAGTCAGAAATACCCCCAAATGGTCAAACAAATGATAAACATATCGTCCCCATATTATGTTCTGACCATTTTTGAATATCCTCCTGCAGAGGGACATGCCCGACTGAAGGTCACAACTTTGAAGCCCCGCCCTCCCGATGTCTGCAAGTCTGCGGACCTCGGAGAGGAGTTCCACAACCTCCGAAGTCCATCGGCGCCGTCGCAGTTTTGCCGGCGACGGCGGCGGCGGCGCCAATGGCGGCGACGACGACAATTGCGACAGCGACGACGACGGGTCGCCGCCCTTTCGTCGCCGTCGCGGCGGCAGCAAAACGGCCATCGTCGTCGCCGCTGTCTACGCCGTCACAATCGTCATCGTCCCAGTCGCCGCCGTCGTCGCCGTGACGGCGACGACGGTGACTGCGGTGAGGGCGGTGGCAACGACGCCGACGACGACCGTGGCGCAGAAAGCCCCCGATCCTACCCCGAATGGGTGGGCGGCGAGCGTCCTGATCACTCCGATAGCCTCGGCTCCCCAAGGGTGGGCCCAAAACATCGAGAGCACACGCCTCCCCATGTATGGCTTGGAGTATTCAAGTCTGACGCCGCTTCTTAAGTCAGCGGCGCAGAGAGTCCGCAAGTGCGAACAGCGGATGGAGGTGCTAACTGCGACCGAGCATCGTCGATAGCGCAACGTGCACGCGTCGCACACTGCAACATGCAAGCGATGGGTGAAGTCTGGCGTCGCAGGCGTCTCTTGCGCGATCGTCGTGGCCGCCCTGGGCAACGCCCTCGCTTGGCAGGGGGGACGGAGCGGAGGCCACGCTGGGGCGGGGCCACGCCGCATAGAGCGGAAGCCACCACCACCACCAAACCACCACCACCACCACCACCACCACCACCACCACCACCACCACCACCACCACCACCACCACCACCACCACCACCACCACCACCACCACCACGACCACGACCACCACCACCACCACCACCACCACCACCACCACCACCACCACCACCACCACCACCACCACCACGACCACCACCACCACCATCGCCAGCATCACCACCACCATTATCGTTATCACCGCCATTCTCCTCGCACTCCGCCTCCTCCTCCTCCTCCTCCTCCTCCTCCTCTTCCTCTTCCTCCTCCTCTGCCCCTGCGGCACCATGCCTGCCCGCCCCCCCCCCGCCCGTACGGGTTCGGCGCCGTGCCGGCCCGGGCTGGCGAGGCGAGCTTGTCGAAGGGGGGGGGCGGCGGCGGCAGGTCGTTGGAGTCGGGCGGGTAGCTGGCCTCCAGGAGCGGTGCGGGGGGCTTCGAGCTGCGAGGGTCGAGCTTCGATCTCCTCCAGGGCCTCAAACTTTGAGGGTCGAGCTTCGTTGATCGAGCTGCTCGGGCGCTTGCCGCCTTCTCTGGGCTTCGGGGAGGCTCCTCGTCGTCACGCCCGGATCGTCCTCGAAATTCCCGATTTCTGAGATGTCGTGACGACCTCCCATAGACCGGCAAAAACCGACCTGGGGTGAAAAGCCAGTCCCGTGTGAAAGGGGTCAAAACCTCAGGGGTCCGACGTAATGACAAAAATAAGCCTCGACAGAACATGAACTCGTCGCCACGGCGACCTCGACATTCTGATTGTGTCGACTAGCCGAACGACTCGCTTGCCTGTATCAGCTACTCGCGGAATTCTGCCATGCCGTTCGCAATGTGATCGCGATTCTTGCATTCCATGCGCGTGGTCCCGAATAGCTCAGGATTGGTAGCGGTGCCATACGTTGCTGCAGCCAGATGACGAAACAGCAGAGTGGCATGTCTCAATAAGCAAAGGATTATGACTCATACCATAGCTCACTGTATGTAATTCACATCCTACCAGCTAATTGCCAGGAGTCTGCACACTCCCGCGGGAAACGAAGCCCTAACAATTGCCCGGTGCAGCGGTGGAAGCTCAGCGGCTTGTACTCTGTAGGCCATGGAAAATCTACAGCTCGAACTTTTTGGAAGTCTCCTCGAATCACGCACTCCTTGACCAGCTGGCAAACAAAAGTGCTAGCCTCCATCGGCCTTGCCTGTTTGTTTTGCTGCACGAAGCAAGGCCTGGGCTTAAGACAATGGGCCCGACAGCGAGGTGCCGCCGTGGGCGCACTGCTCCCCGGAGGAGCGGCGAGTGCCGCGCACCCTGCCTGCACTGCCGTGCCAATCCACCACCTCCCGAGGCACCCGCAGAAATGGAAGACTCGGCAGAACGACCCAGTCTCGGGAGAGAGAGAGAGAGAGAGAGAGAGAGCGAGGGAGGGGGAGGAGGAGGAGGAGGAGGAGGAGGAGGAGGAGGAGGAGGAGGAGGAGGAGGGAGGAGGAGGGGGGAGGGAGGAGAGGAGGAGGAGGAGGAGGAGGAGGAGGAGGAGGAGGAGGAGGAGGAGGAGGAAGAGCGAGGGAGGGGGGTGGATCCAGGGCAGGGGGGAACAACTCTGGCGCATGGAGACCGTGGGCGGTGCCCGCACATCCCAGACCCTGCACGAGCGGAAGGGTATTAATCAGGAAGACGGGGAGGACGGACGCTCTGCGCAGCAGCGCCCACGGCTTGCCCAAGACGAGGGGGAGAGGACCTCACTCCGCCCGGCGAGCAGGGCCTCGCGCCGGAAGATGGCCCGCAGGTCCGGGGCGCGTCGGATCTCGCCGGGGGCCCGGCTGTCGGCGCCTGTGCTGCCGACGCTCGCAACGGGCGCGCGGGCGGCCTTGGCCTGGGCCTCGAGGCCCTGGGAGGGCGGGCCGCGCGCGGGAGGCGCTGCGTCGCGGCCGCGCGCGGGGCCTCCCATGGGCCCAGGGAGTCCGGGGCTCGACGCCCGAGCGCGCGTGGAGGAGGATCCCGTGGAGGAGCTCCGACGCCCGAGCGTGTGGCTCGGGGCCGAACACCCGCCCCGCCACCTCGCCAGGGTGGCTCGCCTGCCCCGGCAAGCGGTCGAACAGCGCAGTCTCTCGTCGAGGCTGGCCGAGCTCGGTAGCCCCTGGGGGTCGTGGAGCTGCTGTCGTCCACAAAGGTGGTGCTGACTGACCGTGGCACGTACCTGTCTGGCCGATTGGGTCCAAACGCGCATCAGAAGTTCGATGTCGTCGATGGACTACGAACTGCCCTGCAGGTGGCCGTCGGTCCGGGCCATGGGCGGAGAGTGCACCCCGCGCGCGAAGATGCAGCGGACGAGGTCTGCGCAGGTCCGCCTGACATCGGCGACGTCGGCCAGCCAGCCCGCGTGGAGGGCGAGTCCGATGCAGACCTCGGTGATGAGGTAGTCGAAGCACTTCTGGTGGTCGAGCGCTGCCCTCGCAAGGGGCAGGGCGGCGCGGCGTGGGTGCTCGGCCTGGGGCGCCACTGGCGCGCAGACAGTCGCCGATGGTAGCGTGCGGGGCGGCGCTGAAGCTGGTGGTGTGAGTCCAGCGGGCGCGCCTCTTGGCGTGGCTGCGATGAGCGGAGGCCTCTCCCCGCGGCCCCTGCGCAAGCATGGGTTGGGGATGTGCAGCAGGGGCTCGGGCGCGACCGCCGTGGCCCGCATGGCGCGACGGGCGCGCGCGAAAAGGCCCGAGACCCCGTCGGGGAGGTCCTCGGCCTCGCGGGTGGTCCAACTGTCGAGATCACCAGCTCGCCTGGGGGGGCGAGTGCCGACGAAACGGATCGGCACCTCGTCGGCCAGGAGGGAAGGGGTCGGCGGAGCAGCGTGGCGGCAACTCCTCAGCGTTTTCCTGGCGGGACGTTTCTCGGGTGAGATGACCTCGTCGCTGCCAGGGTCGCCCGTGCGGCGGTGCCTGCCCAAGATGGGCTCCCGCGTACCGATCATGAGCCGCAGCATGGCCTTGGTGGGGGCCGCCTGCGAGGGTGGGACCTGGTGCACCGTGTCGTCGGACCCGTCGGTTGAATCTGAGGGGGCGTCCGTGTCGGCGACGTCTGTGGAGCCATCGCCATCGGCCACGCAAGCCGACACTGGGTCACGCTACTGTGGGGATCGTGCGCCCGCTCGCTGTGGGCCGTGCGCAGATAGCTCACAGAGGCGGTGTCGGCATGTTTGACCCAGGCCGCCTGAGCCCGTCCACCGTCCTGTGCTTGCAACTTTTGTCGCCAATGCTTGATCCGAGTGGCCTTGTCGCGGTCGCTGCGCGGGCTGACCTCCTTGTCGACCGATGTGATGATGGCGTGGGGTACGTCGGCTGGTGGCGGGGCAGTAGGGGCCCACGCTCGCAAGAAGTCGAGCACGGCGTCAAGGCGGTGGCGGTCCGTAAGACCGCCCAAAAGAAACATACCCGCCGTGAAAGGGAGTCGTGTTGCGAGAACCATACGATTTGCCTTCCCGACCTGTGGTTCCACCCGTGGGATAGCGTAGCCACCCTTGAAGCACGGGGCCAGCCCGGGCATGGCAGAGGTCTTAGGCGCGGGCTGCAGCTGTGCGCGGGATGGATGTTCCATACGTTCAATCTGCTATGCCCACCCCCTGGGGGACAAAGCCCGCACTATGAGTCGGGATGCCCCCCAGAGACGCGATCGCCTTAAGGGCAACGCGCAGTGAGGTGAGAGGAGAAGAGGCGCGGGTGTTCCCAATGGCCAGGACTGCGCTATCTTCCACAGCAGCACGGGCTCCCTCCAGCTTGTCAGCTCACGGGCTGTGGCAAAAACGGCTTCGTAGGCGATCGCGAACATGTTGTCCACGTCGCCCGTGACCTCCGCAAGGTCCACGTGGTGGGCGGACTCCTTTTCGATGTGATTGCCGAGGGCCTCGATCTAGTCTCTGAGGATCTGTGGGTCGGGGCTGGCGGGTACGGGACCACGTGCTGAAAGTTCAGGGCCCGCTGAAGGAGGAGGTCCTGGTCAAAAAAGACCTGGACGTCAAAATGCTGCTTTGTTGGGAGGTCACGGATCAAGACGAAACAGGTGACCAAGTGGCGGCCCGCCTGGTTGGCCAAAACTTAATCGACGCGTGTGTTGCCCAAGCCAGCCAAGCGGCGGTCCCAGTCGGTGCTTGTGCCGTAGGTGGGGGCGAACTTGTCAGGGTAGCCTGCGCCGAGATGGGTCGAGCTCGCCTGCAAGGCTTGAATGGGGAACTTGGAATTGCAGATGCCAGCGTTGGCGTCCGCGCAGCTGAAGGAGCACGCCCGACCCTGGCGGCCGTGTCTCGTCCCTGCTTGAACAGACGAAGTTTGTCAGCGGTAGCACGAGCGTGAACTGCCGCAGCGTCCGGCCCGTTCGGGCCGCCACGGCTGTTTGGCCGAGGGACTGTCAGTAAACCCTCGATCCATCGCGTCGAGCGGTATCGGAGGTTTCGACTGTGGGATCGTGCTGGCTGGTGTCGACAGTCGCTGTCTGTGCAACGATGCCGACATCTCTCTGCTTCGCGCAGCGGGGAAGCACGTGGTGGTGCGTGCCCCCCGCGTGCGCACGTCGAGTTACCTAGGCCGTGGGCGGAGGGAGCCCCCGCACAGGCCGCCACGCTCCCTTCGCTGGAAAACAAGCGGCGGATGGCTACGTCTCCTGCTGGTAGGCAGGATGGTGGGTCTCCTGCATGGCGACGACTCAAAGAGAGATACACACAAACAAACACATACGTGGATCTATGCACTTGCATATGCAGACAGACTTGCACGTACATCTATCCATGTAATATATGCGCATATGCATACACATCTGAGTGCATATGTGCGTGTACTGTTAGTGATGCATCTAACTGTGAACGGGAACATCCATTTAAACCATCCATGTGCATTAATGCATGCATGCATGCATCCATGAATGTATGTCTGTATCTACGTATGTGTATGTGTATGCATGTATGCATGCATGCATGTGTGTATGTATGCATGTGTATTCGTGCATCTGCATGCATGTGCGTGAGTCTGTATGCATGAATGCATGCTTGTAGGGTTGTCTGTGTACGTGCGCATGTTTACATGTATGCGCACATGCCTGCATGCATGTAGTATCTAAATGCGCATGCATGCGCGCATGTATGTCTGCATGTATGCATGCATCGATACATGTATGTATGTATGTATGTATGTATGTATGTATGCATGCATGTATGCATGTGTGTATACGTGCGCATGCATGCATGTGTGCATGTATGTGCTCGTGCATGAGTGCATGCATTTATGTATGTGCAAGTGTATGTATGAAATGGAACTATGCATGTGTACACGCTTGTGTGTATGCATGCATGCATGCTTGCATACATGCAGGTATGCGTGTATGCATGCATATTTGTATGTACGTTTGCTTGTATATGTGTATGTATAGCTATGTGTATGTGTGTACATTTATTTAGGTACGTATGTACATATCTGTATCTGTATATACACTTGTCTATGTGTAAATCTGTGCATGTGTACTGCATACATTTATATATGCAGAACTGTGCATGCCTATGCTCATATTTATGTGTAATTCTTTCTTTATGTCTATGTTTGCGCGTGCGTATAACTATATGTGTGTTTATACATACGTCTATACATTCTTATGAGTATGTGTATGTGCTTGAGGTCTATATGCATGCTCATTTGTATGCACATGCATACGTCTATGGATTAGTGTGTACATGTATATGCATGTGTATGTGTGTATATATACACGTGTGTGTGTGTGTGAACTGATATCCGCACGCGCGGCCCCCCCCACTGGAAGTAATCCGCCGAGGCCTGGCGCAAGTGGTAAAATGCTAATGGTCTCGCAATGCTGGGCGGCTTCCGCAGCGACCCCAAGCTGTACACCGCCGAGCAGCTGACGGACCTTCCGAGCACTGTCCCAGGCTCTTGGATACCTGTCCAGGTGACTAACCCCCCTCCGTCGCGGGACCCGCATGGCCCTCAGAAGCGACTCGCCTTCAAGGACCTGCCGCGCCCTGCACGTGCCAAGCCGCGGCCCCTCCGTGATCCCACCCCGACCGTGGGGTCACGCGCGCTTGTGCGCCGTGCTGGCCGCTCCGTCAGTGGCCGCCCCAGTGACCAGGCCATCGCCACGGGCCTCGGATCACTGCCCAGTCCCGCCGCCCCGCCTGGTCGCTATTCCCCTCCCTGCCCCAGGGGCCGGGCCGCCCCCGTCGCTCACCATCGTGCGCTTGACCCTTCCTGAGGACCTCCCTGCCGCCTGGAGGGCCCTTTCTCCTTGGCCCGCCTGCGCTGGCGTCCCGCCTGAAAGGCGCCAGTGCCGGAGCCGATCGACGACGCTGCGCGGTCCGTCTCCCAGGCGGTGTGGCCCCCTGCCACATCCTCGCCACGTCCGCCCCTGGCGCCCCGAGCCTCGGGCGCGCAGCCGCGCCCGTCTTGCCCCTGCTTTGTGGTGAGGGCCCGCGGGCGCCGGTGCGGCGCCCCCCACTTGCAGCTGGGCGCCTCTGGCCCGGCCGCCGCTGCACAGCCTTCCGAGGCCCCCTTGGCCTGCCTTTGCGCCGCCCCCCTCTCGCGCGCGCGTCCGCGGGCTTCGCCGCTCTTCGCGCTGTTCTTGTGCGCTGGGGTCGTTTCTCCCCGGCACCTGCCTGGGCTGGGCCTTGGCTTCGTCGCTCCCCCCCCCCCACCGCGGCTCCGCCGCTGCAGCTCGTCACTGCGCCCCCGTCGCGTCTGCGCATGATGCGCGCCGTCTCCCCGCGTCCTCCGGCGCCGGGAAAGTCAGCACGTGAGTTGGTTCGCGCTACTCCCCTCTCGCCCGACCCGAGCGTAGGGGGCGAGGCGGGGGCGGTCCGTGCAGCCGCGTGTGCGCCGCAGGTGCTGCACCGCGGCAGGGTCCTGAAGGACGACGACACCCTGGCCGCGAGCAGCGTGGGGGGCAGGGAGGCGCTGGTCGTGGCGCAAGCGCGCGCTCCGCCGAGGAGTGGCGGCTGGCCTGGTCGCTTGCACCGCTGATAGCTCTACACCTCTACACCCGTATGCCCTCCCCCACCCCTCGCGCTCCCCCGTGAGTGACTCGGTCGATTCCCCATGGGCGGATCCCAGTCTCCACGCCGCGTGGTCTGGGACAGCCGCGCGCGTCTCTCCGCCCGACCTTCCACGCCTGTGCGCTGCGCGCGGGGCCACGAGGCCCAAACGTGTCGGTGTGTATCAATATATATATATATATATATATATGTGTATATATATATGTATATGTAGGTACACATGATTGTATACATATAGACACGCACATGCTTGTACACCGACCTGTCGGCCTATCTAATTGCCTGCATACATATGTACACATACATACATGCACACATACATACATACTTACATCCATCCCGCCATCCGTCCATCCATACATCCATACATACATGCGCACTTACACATACACGGATACACTATACTTGTATATTACACTCATACCAAGAAATCTAGTGACACACGCATACACATATATACATACACATATATATGTATACACACATAGATAGAGGACTAGAGAGAGAGAGAGAGAGAGAGAGAGAGAGAAATTCGCCGGCCCAACGGGCCAGAGGCGTGCTAAGATCTCCGGTAACTGGTTAACAATTTTCTAGTTCGCGCGCGCGGGGCGGCCCCTGGGGGTCCCCGGACGAAAAGTACCCCGACCAGGTCCCGGCCGGGTCCCCCCGAGCGCTCCATGAGCGCACCAACAGGGCTCCGAGACGTCCCCGAGAGCCCCAAGAAAGGCCAAGAGGCCCCCAAGAGGCCCCCAAGATGGTACACGAGGGGTCCGACATGCCACAAGATCGCTCCAAGACGCCCAAGATAGCCCCCAGACGCCCCAAGAGGCCTCCAAGAGCACTCCCAATAGGGCCCCCGGAGGCAAAAATCATTGTTTTTCCATAGGTTTTTGAGAGATTTTGGAGCTTCCACCTTTTCGGCTTCCCGACGCCCCAAGACGGCCCAAGAGGCCCCCAAGATCGCCCCAAGAGGGCCCAAGAGGCACCCAAGAGGGCCCCAAGATGGCCCAAGAGGGCTCGAAGACGGCCCAAGAAGCCTCCAAAACGGTCCAAGAGGGCCCCAAGAACGCCCCCAAAGGGGCCCCAGAGAGGGAACACGAAACAACATTTCGAGCCCTCGGCCCTAAGAAGCCCCTACGAGGCCCCTAAGAGGCCCCAAGAGGCCCCCACGGGGCCCTCAGGAGGCCCCCAAGAGTCCCCCAAGCGGCCCCAGGAGGCCCCCCAAATGCCCCCCCGAGCGCCCCAGGAGTCCCCCAAGCGGCCCCAGGAACCCCCAAAGCGCCGCATTGACACCAGGCCCTCGGGCAAACGGCAGACATGAGACTGTATGGGCCGGCGGAATGAGCGAAGCGATTAAATAATGATGGAGATATGGGATATTCATATATATATATATATATATATATATATATATATATATGCACAGGGGAAACAGAGAGAGAGGACACAAACGAGACATATAAAGAGAAACACATATTGACAATTCGAGCCAGGAAGAGAGAGGAGAGAGAGAGAGAGAGAGAGATAGAGAGAAAGAGTGAGAGAGGAAAAAGAGAGAGAGAGAGAGGGTTGAGGAGGAGGCGGAGGAGCAGGAAGAGGAAGAAGAAGAGGAGGACGCCGACGACGCCGATGAAGAGAGGAGGAGCAGCAGGCCTGCCTTGGGCCTGGAGCTGGAGCGTCCGAGGGGCGCCGCGCCGGCGGGCGGCGGGGGCGGCGGCAGGCCTGGCGGGCGGGGCGCGGCCGCCGCCCCACTTCAGGGCTGGGGGGGGGGGAATCGAGGAGGAGGAGGAGGAGGAGGAGGAGGAGGAGGATGAGGAGGAGAAGCAGGAATGGAGGAGGAGGAGGAGGAGGAGCAGGAATGGAGGAGGAGGAGGAGGAGGAGGAGGAGGCGGAGGAGGAGGAGGAGGAGCAGGAATGGAGGAGGAGGAGGAGGAGAAGCAGGAATGGAGGAGGAGGAGGAGGAGGAGGAGGAGGAGGAGGAGGAGGAGGAGGACGAGGAGGAGGAGGAGGAGGAGGAGGAATGGAGGAGGAGGAGGCGGAGGAGGAGGAGGAGGAGGAGGAGGAGGAGGAGGAGGAGGAGGAGGAGGAGGAGCAGAATGGAGGAGGTGGAGGAGGAGGAGGAGGAGGAGGAGGAGGAGGGAGGAGGAGGAGGAGGAGGCGGAGGCGGAGGAGGAGGAGGAGGAGGAGGAGGAGGAGCAGGAATGGAGGAGGAGGAGGCGGAGGAGGAGGAGGAGGAGGAGGAGGAGGAGGAGCAGGAATGGAGGAGGAGGGAGGAGGGGAGGAGGAGGAGGAGGAGGAGCAGCAGGAATGGAGGAGGAGGCGGAGGAGGAGGAGGAGGAGGAGGAGGAGCAGGAATGGAGGAGGAGGAGGAGGAGGAGGAGGAGGAGGAGGAGGAGAAGGAGGAGCACCAGTGTAAGTGAAAATCCAAGACTCGTCCACG
>CAUYUJ010014294.1:290975-350975 GCA_963575745.1 Prorocentrum cordatum
GCTGATGATGACGATGATGACGACGATGATGCTGATAATGCTGATGATGATTACGATGGTGAAGAGGAGGACGAGAAAGAGACTCAGGAAGCGGATGAGGAGGAATGAACGGTGAGGACTAGGAGGAAGGTGCTAGGGAGGCGGAGGAAGATGATGATGATGCCGCTGCTGCTGAAGATGAGGCTGATGCTGCAGCTGCTGATGGTGATGCTGATGATGAGGATGATGAGGACGACGATGATAATGCTGATGATGATGCTGATGATGATGGTGGTGGTGGCGATGGCGATGATGAGGATGGTGATGATAATGAGGACGATGATGATGATGAGGATGATGATGATGATGCTGATGCTGACGATGACGAAGCTGATACGAATGATGGTGATGATGATGACGACAACGACGACGACAGCGACGATGCCGATGCTGATGCTGATGCTGATGATGATAGCGATGATGATGATGACGATGATGATGATGATGGTGATGATGATGATGATGATGCTGCTGATGCTGCGGTGGTGAGGATGAGGGTGCCGAGGACGACGACGATGATGATGATGATGATGATGATGATGATGATGCTGATAGTGCTGGTGATGATGATGCTGATGCGTACGAGGATGATGCTGATGCTGATGACGCTGATGATGATGCTGATGCTGATGATGACAATGCTGGTGCTGACGATGATCATGATACTGATGATACTGATGATGATGCTGATGCTGCTGCTGCTGCTGCTCATGCTGATGCGGATGTTGATGATGATGAGGAAGAGGAGGTGGAAGAGGAAGAGGCGGAGGAGGATGATGGGGGAATAAGGGCAGAGCAGGAATGAGGGACGAAGAGGGAACGCAACAAGCGGAGGAAGAGGAGGGAGGAGGAGAGGCAGAACGAGGAAGAGGATGAGGAGAGGATGAGGATGCGGATGAGGAGGAGGATGAGGATGAGGAGGATGTGGATGATGATGATGATGATGATGATGATGATGATGATGATGATGATGATGATGATGATGATGATGATACTGATGATGATGATGATGCTGATGATGATGATGATGATGCTGGTGGTGGTGGTGGTGGTGATGAGGATGATGATAATGATGATGCTGCTAATGCTGCTGATGATGATGATGATGATGATGATGATGATCATGCTGATGAGGGGGATGAGGAGGAGGAGGAAGAAGAAGAGGATGGGGAGGAGGAGGATGAGGTGGATGAGGAGAAGAATGAGGAAGAGGAGGAGGTGGAGGAGCAGAAGGAGAAATGAGGGAGGATAATGACGAGGATGATGAGGGATGAGGAGGAGGAAGATGTTGGGGGAGGAGGAGGAGGACGACGACGAGGATGAGGAGGAAGAATGATGGCGGAGGTGGAATTAAGAGGGAGGAGGGGGAAGATGACGGAGGAGGAAGAGGAGGGGGGAGGAGGAAGAGGAGGAGAAGGAGGAGGAGGAGGAGGAGGAGGAGGAGGAGGGGGTGGAGGAGAAAGAGGGGAGAGCAGGAGGAGTAGCAGGAGGAGGAGAAGGAGGAGGAGGAGGAGGAGGATGAGAAGGACGAGCAGGAGGAGGAGGAGGAGGCGGAGGGAAGGAGGAGGAGGAGGAGGAGGAGGAGGAGGAGGAGGGAGGAGGAGATAACCTGATAATGATGATGATGACGAGGATGCGGATGAGGATGATGAGGATGATGATGCTGCTGCTGATGATGCTGATGATGATGATGACGATGAGGAGGAGAAATATGACGAGGATGATGATGATGATGAGGAGGAGGAGGAGAAGGAGAAGAAAGGAGGAAGAGATAGAGGAGGAGGAGGAGGAGTGAGAGGGGAGGAGGGGAGGAGGAATAGGATGAGGAATGAACGAGGATGATGATGATGATGCTGATCATCATGATGAGGATGCTGATGATGAGGAGAAGGTGGAAGAGGGGGAGGAGGAGGAAGAGGAGGAATAATGAGCGATGATGATGATTATTCGGATGATTATGATGATGATGCTGAGAATGAGGAGGAGGAAGAGGAGGAGGAGGAGGAGGAGGAGGAGGGAGGAGGAGGATGAGGACAGATGGCCGAGGAAGAGATTCCTGTTTACCTCACTTCCATCTACGGCACGAGCCAGACGACTACATCCCTGCTAAGCACCTTGCTATGCCGACTCTCGGGCTCTCCTCCTCCCGCCGAGCGGCGGCGAAAACTCCCCTCCCTGCCTGCCTGCCCACCCCCGCCTGTGTGCCTCCGCCCGCGACGTCTCCCGTTCCTGCCTCCACTTCCTTTTCCTCCAAAGCCCGCTTGTCTTGGCGGTGCGCTTAAGGGGGCCTTCTGAGCAGACGGGGGCCTTCTGAGAAGGCGGGGGACTTTGACAAAGCCCCTGCCTTCTACGAAGCCCCGCGCCGTCTTAGAGCGCTATCCCCCCTGGCGCCCCCCCCCTCCCCGTGCGCATCGCCAATGCTGTCCATGTGAAGGACGCGGAGAAGGCCTCCGAG
Source organism: Prorocentrum cordatum (assembly GCA_963575745.1). Lineage (NCBI taxonomy): Eukaryota > Dinophyceae > Prorocentrales > Prorocentraceae > Prorocentrum > Prorocentrum cordatum. The sequence continues at coordinate 293,470 of CAUYUJ010014294.1, forward strand.
GGGTCCCGGGTGCTCCCGAGGGCCCCGAAGGGCCTTTTGAGGGTCCCCGAGGGCCTCCGAGGGCCCTCGCGAGGGCCTCAGAGGGTCTCCGAGGTGGCCTCCGAACGGCCTGCGAGGGCCCGCCTCCGCCGAACTCCTCGGCCGCCCCGCGCGGGTGCCCTCCCCACGCGCGCCAAGACCTCTGTCGCTGGGTGCGCTGCTCAGCCTGGCCGGCGGCTGCCTCTCCGGCGCGCTGGGCATCCTGCCGACGCCCTCCTGCGGGATGCGCCGGGCTCCGCGCGACGACCACGAGACGACGACTCGACAGCCGCGCGCTCGCCCAGAGCGGGGAGCGATGGCCCGTGCGGGGGGCAGGGGCCCAGAGTTGAGTCGGGCCTGTCCCTCTACAGGAGGAATATCAAAAAATAGTGAAAAATAATAGGTTTGACTACTTTTGACTACTTCTGGAATATTTTCATTCTCTTGCACAGGGTGTCTAGAGCTCCGACCACTTGATTCCGCGTCGCACCGCACCCCCTACTGCCCCGCCTCCCTCCTGCCCCTCGCCAGCGTTCCCCAGTGGCCCAGTGGAACCTTCGCCAAGTGCCCCCTCCGCCTCTACCATTCTATTCCGCGTCGCACCGCGCCCGCCCCCCCCTCCCCGCTCCCCCCTCCCCCAGCCCCGCCCCCCTTCCTACCCCCCCCCTCCCCAGCGTTCCCCAGTGGCGCAGTGGAACCTCAGCCCAGTGCTCCCTCCGCCCCGACAATTTTATTCCGCGTCGCACCGCCCCCGCCCCCCCCCAATCCCCGCACCACCCCCGCACCCCCCCTGCACCCGCCCCCCCCGCATCCCTCCCCAGCCCCGCCCCTGCCCGCTCCCCTCCCAACCCTCCCCAGCGCGCCCCAACGGCACAGTGGAACTTCTGCCCAGTTGGAACTTCTGCCCATTCGCCACGACCACTTTATTCCGCGTCGCACCGCCCGCCCCCCCCTCTCCCGTCCCCCCCCCCCCCCCGCCCCTCCCAGCCCCAGCGGCCCAGTGGAACCTCAGCCAGTGCCACCTCCGCCCCGACAATTTTTCAGAGTCGCATCGCACCCCCTCCTCCTCTCCCCAGCGTTCCCCAGGGGCCTAATGGTTCGCCCAGTGCCCCCATCCGCCCGACTATTCTATTCCGCGTCGCACCGCGCCCCCCCCCCCTGCCCGCCCCCCTCCCGACCCTCCCCAACGTGCCCCAACGGCCCAGTGGAACTTCCGCCCAATGCCCCTCCGCCCCGATCACTTTATTCCGCGTCGCACCGCCCCCCGCCTCCCCCACCCCTCCCCAGCCCCAGCGGTCCAGTGGAACCTCCGCCCCACCTCCGCCCCAACCATTGATTCCGCGTCGCACCGCCCCCCCCCTCCTCTCCCCAGCGTTCGCCAAAGGCCCAGTGGAACCTCCGCCAGTGCCCCTCCGCCTCGGTCATTTTATTCCGCGTCGCACCGCGCCCCCCCTCCCCGACCCTCCCCAGACCCTCCCCAGCGTGCCCCAACGGCCCAGTGGAACCTCCGCCCAATGCCCCCTCCGCTCCGACTACCTTTTCTCTTGCACAGCTGTGTTCTAGAGCTCGGACCTCTTCATTTTCGTTTGTCGTTCGTTCGTCGTTCGTCGTTCGTCCCCACCCCCCCACGGCCAGGGAAGGAAACTCCTGGAGGAAGGAAGCGAAAGCATCCTGTCCCTCGCAGCTCCTTGGTGCAAGAGCCAGGGGCACGCGCGCCACTTGTTCTTCGTCCAAAATCCGCCTGTCGGAGGACATGCCCGACCCGAGCCAAGCACCGAAAGGAAACCGGCACGAGCACAAGGTTGGAACTCTTGCTCCGCGTGTCGCGGTGGCGGCCCCGGCGGCACGCTGCCCCCTGCAAGCGGACGGCGCGTCGCTCCCCTCCGCGGGGCGGGAGGCCTCGAGGAGGCTCAGGACGTCGACGCCTGGGGATGGGGACGTGGACCGCGTGCCGCGCCGAAGCGTGGTGGGCCAAACCCGGCGGAGCGCCACGCTCCGCCGGCGCTCCCGGGCAGAAGCTCTCGGAGGCCCTCCACCCCCTCTCTCCGTGGGGCAGTCGCCCTCCGTGAGCTGCTTCGGGCGCTAGGGCTGCTCTATACCTCGCCCGACCAAGTCCCCCCGCCCCTCGGGTCTCTCTCCCCACTGTGAAGAGCAAGCGCTGCGCGCCCTTGCCCCTTCCACGCACGAGTCGAGCTTGGGCCAGCCCTGTGAACTGCTTCGGGCGCTGGCTGCTTCACCTCGCTCGACCAAGTCCCCCTACACCCTGCGAAATGCTTAAGGAATCATGGGTTAAGAGATTCAGAGTCTCAGAATCTGATAGAAAAACAGACATTCGAGCAAAATCTTAGGATCTACATGGAAACATAAGAATCATCGAGACTCTGGCCGAAAACGTAAGTTTTCTTAAGCATCGCCTAGGGTGTACCCCTCGGGTCTCTCTCCCCACCGTGGAAAGCAAGCGCTGCGCGCCCTTGCCCCTTCCACGCACGAGTCGAGCTTGGGCCCGCCGCGGCGCAGGGTCGCTCTCAGTGCGGCGCAGCGGGGCCGCGCGGGCAGACCTCCCGGATCGACGCCGGGCCCCTCCTGCCTGGCGCGCGGAGCGTGCCGGGGGCGTCGCCGGAGGCGCCGCCGCGGGGCGCCAAGGCCGACCCGAGAAGTCCGTGCATACCTTCGTTTTTTTTTTTTTTTTTTTTTTTTTTTTTTTTGTTTTTTTTTTTTTGTTTTTTGTTTTTTTTTGTTTTTTGTTTTTTTCTTTATTTTTTCTCTCTCTCTCTCTCTTCTTCTTCTTCGAGGGCGGGGAGCATCGGATCGCTGGGTCGGATCGGATCGGAGCTGGCATCGGATCGGGCCGCGAAGAGGCGCTGCATCGGAATCGGGCGCGCCAGGATGCACAGCGGGGCCGTGCAAACGCGAGGCCGCATTGGGTTGCCCAGACGTCGGGATCGAGTCCGATCGATCCGGCCAAAGCCGAATCCCCGAGGACTCGGGCCCACGTCGGCGTTGTCGTCGTCGCCGCCCGCCGCCACCGCCGCCGTCGTCGTCGACGTTACCCCTCAGGGTCGGCGGCACCGGCCGCAAGGCCTTCGCAACCCGATCGATCCAGCCGAAGCCGATGTCGAATCTGATCGATCGTCGATCCAGCCGAAGCCGATGTCGAATCTGAAGTCCGAATCCGAAGCCGAAGCCGATCGATCGATCCAGCCGAAGTCGTGCCCCCCGGGATCGAATCCGATCGATCCAGCCGAAGCCGATGTCGAGTCGGATCGAGCTGGTCGAAGCGGGGCCCCATCGGGGGCCCCTCGTCCCGAACCGCTGCCCGGCGGCCCCGGGGCTTCGAGGCGGCCTCCGGAGGCAGACAAGGGCGAGCCATTGTTCGCCGTTTTTTTGTTTGCTGCTCTTATGTTGTTGTGCTTTTCTGTTCCTTGTTGTTGCTGTTGTTGTTGTTGCTGTTGTTGTTGCTGTTGTTGTTGCTGTTATTGTTGTTGTTGTTGTTGTTGTTGTTGTTGTTGTTGTTGTTGTTGTTGTTGTTGTTGTTGTTGTTGTCGTTGTCGTTGTCGTTGTCGTTGTCGTTGTTGTTGTTGTTGCTGCTGTTGTTGTTGCTGTTGTTGTTCGAAGTTTCTCCCTGTGTATTCAAAGAGCCCCTGGCCAGAGAGGCCCCCGAACTCGGGAGCGGCGCTCTCGCTCGAGAGTTCCTCGCACGTCAGTCAGTGGCCGACAAGGAAGACATTCCCCCCGAAAGAGGGGTGCAATCGAAGACGAAGTGGGTGGGTATCGAGGGTTGGGGTATACAGAATGCAAGACACGCGTGCCAGTAAAAGTGATCAGTCTCGTAATCATTGTTATTGTTGTTCTTGTGGTTGTTATTGGTGATATTCTTGTTGATGTTGTTGCTGCTGTTGTTGTTCTTTCTGTTGCTGCTGCTATTGCTGTTGTTGTCGTTGTCGTTGTCGTTGTCGTTGTCGTTGTTGTTGTTGCTGCTGCTGCTGTTGTTATTTTTGTTGTTGTTGCTGTTGCTGTTGATGATGATGTTGTTGTTGTTTTCTCATTTGTAAAGAATTATGATTGTTGATCCCCCTGCCCAGTAACCATTGTCTTTTTCAATGAAGCTGCTTCTCTCGGGGCTCGCATCTCTTGTTTACGAGGGAAAGCGAGGGGTCACCAAACTGTGCCCCTGGCTCCCGGTTTACAAAAACAACGGTTCCAGCCTGATATTTCTTCACAATTCATTCCCAAATCGTGCTCTCGCGTGGGACTTCCTCGCAATATATATTCAGACTCCGCGCCCTCGACACTCAGGACACACGCTCTCGTTCGGAATTTCCTCACGATTCATGTGGGAATCGCGCTATCGCTCGAGACTTCCTCGCGATTCATTCCGGACGCACGCTTCAGCAACCCGGCTGCCCCTTGTCCCTTCCTTCCATCCGTCCTCTCTTGCCCTGCCTTCGGGGCTGCACGAGATACACGTTACAGATAAGAAGGGTATATAAAAGTGGGGGTACGATCGAAGACGAAGACGGCGGGTATTGAGGGTTTGGGATATTATACGTGTTGAACTGCACGCGAGCAGATAAGAGCGAACAGACTTACCTTTATTCTTGTCGAGATCTCATATGTCAAGAATAAGTATGGTTGATCCGCCTCCCCGGTAACCATTGCATTTGTTTAATTGAAGTGTTCCTCCCGGGGCTCGCACCCTGTTCTTAAGAAGGCAAAGGAGGTGTCACCAAACTGCGCCCCTGGCCCCCGAAATACAACAACAACGGCTCCCGCCTGATACTTCCGCACAATGTACTCCCAAATCGCGCTCTCGCGCGGGATCACAATTCATGCAAGCATCGCGCTCTCGCGTGGGTCTTCCTCGGAATTTATTCAGACTCCGCGCCCTCGACGCTCAGGAATCATGCTCTCGCTGTGAATTTCCTCACGATTGATTTGGGAATCGCGCTATCGCTCGAAACTTCCTCGCGATTCATTCCGGACGCACGCTTCAGCAACCCGCCTGCTCGACGTGGCCCGCCTGGGCCCGCCTTCCCGACCCGCCCGTTAGGGTTTACGCGCCCGATCTGCCCTGGTTCCGCCACGTGTTTTCCGCTCCTACCCCCCTATCCTGCTACTCTCTCTCCTGCTCCATCCTTATCCCTCCCCCTTGTCCTTTCCTTCCGTCCGTCCTCTCTGACCCTGCCTTAGGGGCTGCACGGGATACACGTTGCAGGTAAGAAAGATACACCCCTGATTGGGGGGGACGATCGAAGACGAAGAGGGCGGGTATCGAGGATTTGGGATATACGTGTTGAACGGCACGCGAGTAGATAAGAGCGAACAGTCTCAAAGTGATTGTGGTTGTTGTTATTATTACTGCTGTTGAGTTCTCACTTCTAAAGAATAGCTACTGTTGATCTCCCCGTCAAGTAACCATTGCATGCTGTTCAATTAAGCGCTTCTCCCGGAGCTCGCACCCTGTTTTTTACAAGGTCACCAAGCTGCGTTGTTGGCCCCCGAACTACAACAACAACGGCTCCCGCCTGATACTTCCGCACAATGTATTCCCAAATCGCGCTCTCCCGCGGGATGCCCTCAATGCATGCAGGAATCGCGCTCTCGAGTTGGAGCCACTCACTATTTCCCAACCGTCCTTGGTTGCGTAGTCGTTTTGAATACAGCACTGCGGTTTCCAGTTCTCCTCCGCCCGCCTCCCGTCTCCCGCTCCCCTCTTGTCTCCTCTTGCCATGCGCGAGCCTGGCCGTCCCTGGGGGGCTGCGATCTGGGACAGTGTCGCCACTTTCGAGGGTTGCTGGTGGGCCAGGCGGAGTGAGGCACCGCGGGGATCTGAGCGGGACCTCGCCGTCCCTGGGGGGCTGCGATCTGGGACACTGTCGCCACTTTCGAGGGTTGCTGGTGGGTCCTGTGGAGTGAGGCACCGCGGGGATCTGAGCGGGACCTCGCCGTCCCTGGGGGGCTGCGATCTGGGACACTGTCGCCACTTTCGAGGGTTGCTGGTGGGTCCTGTGGAGTGAGGCACCGCGGGGATCTGAGCGGGACCTCGCCGTCCCTGGGGGGCTGCGATCTGGGACACTGTCGCCACTTTCGAGGGTTGCTGGTGGGTCCTGTGGAGTGAGGCACCGCGGGGATCTGAGCGGGACCTCGCCGTCCCTGGGGGGCTGCGATCTGGGACACTGTCGCCACTTTCGAGGGTTGCTGGTGGGTCCTGTGGAGTGAGGCACCGCGGGGATCTGAGCGGGACCTCGCCGTCCCTGGGGGGCTGCGATCTGGGACACTGTCGCCACTTTCGAGGGTTGCTGGTGGGTCCTGTGGAGTGAGGCACCGCGGGGATCTGAGCGGGACCTCGCCGTCCCTGGGGGGCTGCGATCTGCGCTGTCGCCACTTCGAGGGCTGCTGGTGGGTCCTGCGGAGTGCGGATCTGCTGGGAAATCTGTCGCCACTTTCGAGGGCTGCTGGTGGGTCCTGCGGAGTGAAGCACCGCGGGGATCTGAGCGGCACCTCGCCGTCCCTGGGGGCTGCGATCTCGACGCTGTCGCCCACTTCGAGGGTTGCTGGTGGGTCCTGCGGAGTGAGGCACCGCGGGGATCTGAGCGGGCACCTCGCCGTCCCTGGGGGGCTGCGATCTCCGACAGTGTCGCCACTTTCGAGGGTTGCTGGTGGGTCCTGTGGAGTGAGGCACCGCGGGGATCTGAGCGGGACCTCGCCGTCCCTGGGGGGCTGCGATCTGGGACACTGTCGCCACTTTCGAGGGCTGCTGGTGGGTCCTGCGGAGTGAAGCACCGCGGGGATCTGAGCGGGACCTCGCCGTCCCTGGGGGGCTGCGATCTGGGACACTGTCGCCACTTTCGAAGGCTGCTGGTGGGTCCTGCGGAATGAAGCACCGCGGGGATCTGAGCGGGACCTCGCCGTCCCTGGGGGGCTGCGATCTGGGACACTGTCGCCACTTTCGAATGCTGCTGGTGGGTCCTGCGGACTGAGGCGCCGCGGGAATCAGAGCGGGACCTCGCCGGCCCTGGGGGGCTGCGATCTGCGACTCTGTCGCCACTTTCGAGGGCTGCTGGTGGGTCCTGCGGAGTGAAGCACCGCGGGGATCTGAGCGGCACCTCGCCGTCCCTGGGAAGGTGCGTTTGCGACACTGTCGCCACTTTCGAGGGCTGCTGGTGGGTCCTGCGGAGTGAAGCACCGCGGGGATCTGAGCGGCACCTCGCCGTCCCTGGGGGGCTGCGATCTCCGACGCTGTCGCCACTTTCGAGGGTTGCTGGTGGGTCCTGCGGAGTGAGGCACCGCGGGGATCTGAGCGGGACCTCGCCGTCCCTGGGGGGCTGCGATCTGCGACAGTGTCGCCACTTTCGAAGGCTGCTGGTGGGTCCTGCGGAGTGAGGCACCGCGGGGATCTGAGCGGGACCTCGCCGGCCCTCGGGGGCTGCGATCTGCGACTCTGTCGCCACTTTCGAGGGCTGCTGGTGGGTCCTACGAAGTGAGGCACCGCGAGGATCTGAGCGGGACCTCGCCGTCCCTGGGGGGCTCTGGAGAGCTGCTGTGGGATACGTTAGGCGCAACGGGCGCATGGCCCAGCCAACGGGGGTGATTTGTGAAACAGACCATCTGCCGGGCGATGGCCATAACGTTGCGCCTACACGCATCCCGCGGGGGCTCTCAAGAGCTGCTGTGGGATACGTTGGGTGCAACGGGCGCATGGCACAGTCAACGGGGGTAATTTGTCATTACGTAGCCCTTAGAGCTTGATCGGGGGCCTGCGAGCCTTCCGATTGCTGTTCGCAAAATCACATGCGTCCATGTTACGTCATCGCCCCCGTTGTAGCAATCCTGATGTACTTATGCCCCGCATTGCGCAATGGTTGGGTACGTCGCCAGGGTAATAATTGAAACGCCGCGCCGTCGACACTCAGGAATCACGTTCTCACTTTGTTTATTTTCCCGATTCACTTGCGAATCGCGCTATCGCTCGAGACATCCTCGCGATTCATTCCGGACGCACGCTTCAGCAACCCGCCTGCTCGACGTGGCCCGCCTGGGCCCGCCTTCCCGACCCGCCCGTTAGGGTCTACGCGCCCGATCTGCCCGTCTGGTTCCGCCACGTGTTTTCCGCTCCTAGCCCTCCTCCTGTTACTCTCTCTCGTGCTCCATCCTTCTCCTTCCCCCTTGTCCCATCCTTCCATCCGTCATTTCTTCCCTTGCATTATGGGCTACATTAAACTAAGAAAGATATATACCTCAAGGGGGTATCCTCGCTATTCATGCAAGACGCACGCTTCAGTAACCCGCCTGCCCCTTGTCCCTTCCTTCCATCCGTCCTCTCTTCCCCTGCCTTCGGGGTTGCACGAAATACACGTTGCAGGTAAGAGAGGTATATACCCCTAAGGGGGTACGATCGAAGACGAAGAGGGCGGGTATCGAGAATGGTCCGCGAGCAGATAAGACGAAACAATCTTAAACTGAATGTTGTTGCTGCTGTTGTTGCTTCTGGTATTGTTGTTGTTGTTGCTGTTGGTTTTGCTGTGTGGTTGTTGTTGTTGCTGCTGCTGTTGAACTCTCATTTCTGAAGAACAATTATTGTTGGTCCCCCCTATCACCGGTGCAAGCTGTTTTCTTCTCAATTTTTTCTCAATCAAAGTGTGCCCCTCGACGCTCGCATCCTGTTTTTTGACAGGGAGAGTCTTGATGCTCAAACTGCGCCCCTGGCCCCCAGGTTACAACAACAACGGGCTCCCGCTTGAGACTTCCTCACAATTTAGCCAGGAGCCCCGCTTCCGCCCGAGACTTCCTCGCATTTTATTCAGGAGTCGCGCTCTCGCCTGGGACTTCCTTACAATTTGTTCAGGAATCGCTCTCCCGAATAACGCCCTCGCGTTAAAACTTCTTGCAATTTACTCAAGCACCGCGCTCCCGACACCCAGGCACCCAGGAGTCGCGCTCACTCGTAGGACTCCCTCACAGATTACCTAGGAACCGGGATCTCGCTGCCTTTCGTGGCCCCGTTGCAGCCCTTCGTGGCCCCCTCGCTTTGTTTCGTGGCCCCGTTGCAGCCCTTCGTGGCCCCCTGGCTTTGTTTCGTGGCCCCGTTGCAGCCCCTCGTGGCCTTCTCGCTGCCCGTCGTGGCCCCGTTGCAGCCCTTCGTGGCCCACTGGCTTTGTTTCGTGGCCCCGTTGCAGCCCCTCGTGGCCTCCTCGCTGCCCGTCGTGGCCCCGTTGCAGCCCCTCGTGGCCTCCTCGCTTTGTTTCGTGGCCCCGTTGCAGCCCCTCGTGGCCTCCTCGCTGCCCTTCGTGGCCCCGTTGCAGCCCTTCGTGGCCCCCTCGCTTTGTTTCGTGGCCCCGTTGCAGCCCTTCGTGGCCCCCTCGCTGCCCTTCGTGGCCCCGTTGCAGCCCTTCGTGGCCCCATAGATGTATGCCCTTCGTGGCCCCCGCTCGTTCGCGCCCGTGGTGGCCCCATATGCATGCCCCTCGTGGTCCCGCTGTCGCCCTTCGTGGCCCCCTCGCTGTCCTTCGTGGCCCCGTCCTTGCCCTCTGCGGCCCAACATACGTATGCCCTTTGTGGCCCCCGCTCGTTCGCGCCCGTTGTGGCCTCATGTGCGTGCCATTGTGGCCCCGCTGTCGCCGCTTGTGGCCCCCTCACTGTCCTACGTGGCCCAGTTGCTACCCTCAGTGGCCCCATCGTTGCCTTCTGTGGCCCCGCATTATCTGCCCTTCGTGGCCCCCGCTTCGTGTCCTTCGTGGCCCTGCTGTCGTTCTCTCTCGCTCTCGCTTTCGCTCGTCGTCGTCGTCGTCGACGTCGTCGTCGTCGTCGTCGCCGTCGTCGTCGTGGTCGGACGGTCCGCGGCCGCCCCGCCGCTTGCCGGGGCCCGGCCTGCAGGGAAGAAAAGTATGCCCCCCAAAAGGGGTTTGATCGAAAACGAAGAGGGCGGGTATCGAGGGTTCGGGAAATACGCGTTGTTGGACACTCGAGCAGATAAGGGCGCCCGGTCTTAAATTTGTTGTTGCTGTTATTATTGTTGTTCTTGTTGTTATTCTCATGGCTGCTAGTTTTTTTTTTTTTTTTTTTTTTTTTTTTTGTTGTTTCTTTTTTCTTCTTCTCTCTCTCCTTATATATATATATATATATATATGGGATTGCTATTTTTATTCGTATGAGTGAGACTACTACTTCCATTAATATGTTTACGAGTATCTATGTACATATTTATGTTTTTGTTTATTTATTGCTTTTTTCATTTATAATCTTAGTAGTATGATGTTTAGTATTGTTAGGGTTATCATTATTATCATTATTACCAATATCATCATTCTCATTGTGATCCTTCATATTATTACGATTGCTATTATTATTCTTACTACTATTAGTATAATCATTATTCGTAGTAGTATTATTAGCATTATTATTGTTGTGGTTTTTGTTTGTCGTTGTTGTTGTTGCTGTTACTGTTGGTGGTATGATTGCTGTTGCTGTTGCTGCTGCTGCTGCTGCTGCTGTTGTATGTTGTTCGTTCATGCGTTTTGTTTTTCTGTTCGTTGTCTCGTCTTCCTTTGGCGCCGGGGTCTGAGGGTCGTGGCCCGATCGCCCCCGCGCTGTGGCTGCAGGGGGCCCCTCTCTGCAGGGGCGTCGCCTCCCGAGCTCGCGCGCCTCTTGGGGGCACGCCTGTGCCTGGTCGCTCCTCGGAGCCCTGGCCCCCTTCCGCCCGGAGGAGGAGGAGGAGGAGGGGGAGGAGGAGGAGGAGGAGGAAGAGGTGGAGGAGGAGGAGGGTAAGGAAGAGGAGGAGGAGGAGGAGGAGGAGGAGGAGGATGAGGAGGAGGAGGAGGAGGAGGAGGAGGAGGAGAGGAGGAGGGGGAGGAGGAGGAGGAGGAGAGGAGGAGGAGGGGAGGAGGAGGAGGAGGAGGAGGACGAGGAGGAGGAGGAGGAGGTGGAGGAGGAGGAGGAGGAGGGTAAGGGAGAGGAGTAGGAGGAGGAGGAGGAGGAGGAGGAGGAGGAGGAGGAGGAGAGAAGGAGGAGGGGAGGAGGAGGAGGAGGAGGAGGAGGAGGAGGATGGGAAGGAGGAGGAGAAGGAGGAGAAGGAGGAGGGGGAGCAGGAGGAGGAGGAGGAGGAGGAGAGCAGGAGGAGGAGGAGGAGGAGGAGAGAGGAGGAGGAGGAGGAGGAGGAGGAGGAGGAGGAGGAGGAGTAGGGAGGGCCCCGGAGGAGGAGGAGGAGGGAGGGCCCCCGCCTCCTCACGCCGTGAGGACATCATCACAGCGAAAGGCGCTTCGCCATTTGCGGCCTGGAGCCTTCGGTGGGCCCAGGGGCCGGCAGACGAAGCATCTCGAGAGGACCAGCACGTCCTGGGGAAGTGGTCCAGACAGCCGGGGCTCCCAGTTGCGGTTTCTCCTGCCACAACAATTCAGAAGCTGGGCAAGGGCTGGCACATCCGCGGCTGCTAAAACGGTCTTCCTGGAAGAAAGCAACAATGATACCGGAGAACAGCCCCAATCATATATTTTGTTAGGGCTATAGGGCAATGTGACTATAGGGCTATAAGGCCTATAAGACTATAGTGTTATAGGGCTATAGAGTTAATAGGGCTATAGGACTACAGGGCTACAGGGCTATTGGGCTATAGGGCCATATGGCTATATAGCTAGACGGCTATAGGGCGATAGAGCACCCTGGCGCCTGGGCACCCCCAAGCACCTCCGGGCACCCCGGGCACCTCCAGGCACCCCCGGGCACCTGGGCCGGCCACCGAAATCGGCGACGCACCTCACCTAACAATATGAAACCGCTAGGACCCCTACAGAGGCAAACTATGATTGGGGAAATTCCCAGAATAAAGCTCCTCGCACTCAATAGTAAACGGGCTGCTTCCTGGAAGGAAAAATCAATTTCCTGGAGCTCCATTTTAGCAACCACTGGTTTGCCAGCTTTCGCGTGGCTTCTGAACAATGCAGGCGCAACAGGAGAGGGCTCCTGCAACGCTCCCCAAACTCTCGGCGACCACCGAACCTGATAGCAGTCCTGCAGCCGAACATCTGCCGAAACGCATGGTTGCATGCAATAGTGGCGGGAGGGCAACAAGAAGGGAACGTAGAAGAGATACCCGCACGTGCGTGCGCTTACCAGGCCTTGTCGCGCGGCACTCGCACAATTCTCCCTCACGGGCAGAAGCAAGGAGCGTCACAGAAGAGAGGACGGGAGACCGAGGGCAGAAAATGGACGAGACAGAGCAGACTACCTGCACAGCCCCTCCTGCCGAAACAGAAGAGCCCGTCCATGAACGCCCGGCTCCCCATGGGGAAAAAATCTCCAGAGGTCTTGGAAGACCGCCGCGAATTTCCAGAGACTACCCCAAGCGCCCGTCAGCATGGCGCTCAGACCTTCGTTGTCTTGATTTTCTAGCTCCAGGTCCCCAGATCTCCGGTTTTCCAGGGCGGTGGAGGAACGCCACCTTGACCTCCGAGGCGCTGGAAGTCTGGGCGACGGTGAGCGGGGGGCCAGGGGGGCGCAGCTTCCGGAGGGTGCCCGGGCGGGGCTCGCCTGGGCCTCCGCGACGCCTCGATCCTCGCCCCTCGCGCCTCGCTCCTCCGTCCTCGAGCCTCGGGCCTCGAGCCTCGAGCCTCGAGGCGTCGGTGCAGCCAGCGCGGAGCGGCAAGGCTGTGCTCCGAGGTCCTGCGGCGGGTGCTCGTGGTGGGCCCGCCGCGCCTCCACGACGGCGGCGGAGGGCTGTGGGCCGAGGTCCGCCGCGGGGATGTAGTTGCCTGGCTCGGAGGCGTCCAAGGGGGGGTCCGCGACTCGTGGCCCGAGGCATGTGAACCGACCAGGGGGGGGGGGGGGGCAGGGAACGTATCGAAGTGAGAAGATGGGCCAAGGAATCCAGGGTGACATCATGGCCCTCGCCATGAACCCTCCCCCCCGGTCAGCCCCCTGCCCTCTTGGCCGCCCCCGACTGGCAGGGGGGGGCTCCTTCGGCTGGGATGCGGCCCCGCTCCCCTTGCCCGTGCGCAGGTGGCGCCCGCACGCCCACCGCCTGGCCTGGACCCGGGCCATTCTGGGCCCCTGCTTGGGAACTGCGCCCTCAGCTCAGAAGCAGCAACGGCGCGACCAGAAATTTTCGGAGGTTCGCACTCGTTTCTTGGGTCGGCGCTGGCCCCTCCCTTCTCCCGCGCGCGCGACGCGCGCCAGCGGCGGCGCCAGAGGCGCCGCCAGGGGGACCCAGCATGGGCCGAAGAAATCCGCGCGGACCTCTGGCTGTTCTTTTGGCCTGGTTCTTCGGCTCTTGGCCGAGGTCAGGACGGTCTATACGACACCCGTGCCCGACATGGCCCTGGCCAGACATGGTGGTGACCAGTGTTCTTCTAAAAGTGTTTTCTCTTACGGTGTGCTCAATCCGATAGTTTTCGGTGTTTCAAGATGGTGCTCCCGCTGCAGCGTAGGCTTCATTTTCGGATCGGCGCTTTGATCCCGTCGCTCAGATTGGCGTTCTCGCCCCAGCGCGGGCAACTTTTCTGGATCCGAGTCCTTTTCCAAAGGATGTCGCCCGCCTCATTTCCCCTCCTCCGCCTTCCCCTGGTCCTCCTGCTTCTCCCGCTCCTTCCACTCTAGTTCCTGCTGCTGCTGCTAACACGGATCAAATCTAGCTTGAGCTGCACCACGCACGCTTTCATGCCGTGTTTCAGCAGTGTGCCATAGCACAGACAATGGATCGCAATCGGCTCTATCTATCTATCTATCTATCTATCCATCTATCTATCTATCTATCTATCTATCTATCTATCTATCTATCTATCTATATATCTATATATCTATATATCTATATATCTATCTATCTATCTATCTATCTATCTATCTATCTATCTATCTATCTATGTATCTATCTATTTCTCTATCCTGCTGCTGCTGTTTGTCCTCGTCCTCCTTCCTCCTCCTCCTCCTCCTTTCCCTCCTGCTCATCCTCCTGCTGACCCGCCACCTCCTCCTCTTATGTACGCAGCTCCCCTTTTCCGATTGCGAAAAACACGATGTAGTCTGTTCTGGAGCTCCAGGTCGTCTATGTCACCCGTCCACGTATATAAAAAACGAGCGCAATGGGAATGAAAGGGATGGGAAGGGGGGGATCGGATGTCAGATGTGGCGCGGGCGCTCTCCGCCCTCCCCTCCCTGCCGCCTGCTCCTCCTCTTCCTGCTGTTCCTCCCCCTTTCTTACGCACGCCCTGAGAGCGAAGTTCCGACGCGTCACAGTCTGCTTCTCCTGCTGCTGTTGCAGCTACTCCTGCTCCTCCATTCCTGTTCCTTCTAGACAACTCCTCCCAGTCGCACCCCGAGGCTGGTCGAACAGGCGGGCAGGGCGTTTTGCCTGAGACTTCCTCACCACTTATGACCATGATGCTTGAGAACTGACAACCGTTTCACACATGGGGGGCGGATGGGTTCCGCGCACATTCGTTGAGAACATGTGTTAGAGCTTCACGGAACGAGGGCGGGTAGTTTTCAACATGTGGCTCTCGCCTCAGCGCCACGCACATTCGTTCTAAAGTCTAAAGCTTTGCAAAGGTTTCACGGATTGAGGGCGGGCGGTTTCTCAAATGTGGCTCTCGCCTTACCGCCGCGCACATTTGTTCTAAACATGTATACGGATTTCGCGGATGGTGGGCGGTGCCTTTTCAAAATGTGGCTCTCGCCTTAGCGACGCGCGCATTCGTTCTAAACATTTGCAAACAATCATTGGTTCTCATGGTTCACGTACCAGAAACGGTGTTTGGGAACGGTTCAGGATTGTAACGGCGCAACAATTACGTTGATTCGCGGTGTTTAATCCCAGGAATGGTGTTCTGGCGCGATTCAGGATCCTCAAGGCGTTAAAGGCAGGTTAAATCGTGGTGTTGCAATCCTGAGAATGGTGTTTTGGCAAGCTTCAAGATGTTCACACGGTGCCCCCCCAACGGGGCATTTCCCTCAATGGAACTGACCCTTGTAGGGGCCTCTGAAGAGGGATCTTGGAGGGAGGATGTATCTCAACACAGTTGATGCATCTTGGGTTTGCACTGGCCCTCCTTCTCCTTCTCGTCGTCCTTCTCCCGCTCTTCCTCCTCATCCTCCTCCTCTCCTTTTTCGCCTCCAGAGCCACTCGAGCAATTTTATCGAAGAGCCGTCGCTGCTGCGCAGCAAATGCCCAGCGAGGCAGATCAAGAACAGGTGCAGACAGGCCCACACCAGGCATGAGGCCTGCCCATCGTCCTGGCGTTCTCTACACTAGGGATGGGCAGTGCCGAATCGTCCTGGCGTCGCCTCTTTCTTTGTGTACATGTGCGTATGTGTGTGCGCGCTCCCCGCACGCGTGTCAGACACCCCGCTTCAGGGGGAAGGAACGCCCACCCATTTCCTTGCGGCATTGGCCGCTGACACGCCTTGGCGCGTTGCAGGTTCGATCTGGGGTTTTAATCTTGTGTCCCTGGCGGTGCAGTACGCAGCCTGCCGTTGTCCCGAGCTTTGGGGAACCGACAGCTTGTCGAGTCATGCCGCCTTTTTCACTGCAGTGTGATTTTTTGGCGATCTTGTGTTGTATGTGTGCGCGTGCGTGGGTCTTTTGCACTCGTGTCAGGCACCCCGCCTCAGGGGGAAAGAGCGCCGCACAGTTCGTCTCCCCTCCTGTCTTGACGGTGTTGGTTACGTTGCAAACCTTGTGCCCGAGCCTTGGGGTACCGTCATGCAGGAGGGATCCCACGGGGGCCCTGAGCACGGGGGTGGACAGGGTTGCCTGCCCGCCCCGACCGTGGCTCAACCCCCCCTCTCGGTGCTGCTGCGGCCCAATGTGCAATGCCACACCAAACCCCAACACCGCATTCAGCGTCGGCAGCGCACTGCCGTCTCAGCGGCCGAGGCCGCTGTGGAGCACATCAGGTGGCCCAGTGCCACGAGGTTTCGGGTTAGGGTCGGGTCGGCCAACCCCTGGCCTCTCCCTCAGCCAGGTGATGGTCCTTCTCGTCCTTCTGCTCTTCCTCCTCCTCCTCCTCCTCCTCCTCCTGCTCCTCCTCCCCCTCTCCCCCTTGTTCTTCTTCTTCGTCTTCTTCTTCTTCTCGTTCTTCTTCTCCTCCTCCTCCTCCTGCTCTTCGTCTTCCTCCTCCTCCTACTCTCCCTCCTGCTCTCCCCCCTCCCGTCAAAAAGGGTCTGGAAGCTGTGCGAGGGGACTTTTCGGCTAGACTTTCAGCGCGGATCCATCTGTGGCGACGGGTGCGTCCCAGAAGGCCCCCTACATGCCCCAAGCGTCCAAGCACCTCGGGCCTCGATCTTCCTTCTCCCCTCGTCCTCTGCCTCTTCAGGAGAGGACGAGAACGACGAGGGAGGACAATGGGGGAGGATGGTAATAGGCGCAGATAACTGGGATGGGGAATCAAGCAGAGGAGGGGGATGATGATGATTCTAATGATGATGAAGGCAAGGAGGAGCAGCAGGAGAACGAACGAAGGAACATGGAGGACAAGGGGGGTAATTGTCCCCCGTGTTGCTCCTGAAGACCATGGCAATTGTTTGATCCGCCAGTCCCTTTGGGGGTGCAAGTCTGTGAAGCATGCCGCGGGGCCAGTCTTGTTTTCGGTGTGCTGTCTTTTACGGTGCCTCTTAGCTCTCCAATCCTGTCTCATGTCGACTGTCTACCGGGGGGGGCACCCTCTTCAGCCTCCTGGTCGCTCCAGCCTGCCACAACGTTCCCACAGGAACGCCACCAGATGGCCAGATGGGCCCACGAGACCCAGGATGGCTCCAAGAGGCTTCGGAGAGAGAGCCCCAAGAGCCCTAGGTGGCTGAGGGTGGCCCCGCGATGCCTTTAAGCTGGCCGAGAGGGGCCCAACGACGTTTCCGAGAGGGCAGCCATCATTGACACATCAGCGTGTTGCTTTCACACTATTACCCTGGCCCATGTTCTGCCCCCCGCGACGTCCCGAGACCGCATCAAGACGGCCACCGCGGCGACCTCTCACAGGCAGCCACGTGCCGCCCAGATCGACTGGGTTGCACATGGCGGCCCCAGAGACCGCAAGACCTCACGATGCGGCCCGCCGCAGAGGACGCTGCGTTTCAGACGTTGCAAATAAGGAGGAGCAGAAGGAATGATGATGCTGATAATGATGATGGTGGTGGTGGTGATGATGATGAGGATGATGTTGACCATGGTGATGGTGGTGATGGTGATGATGATGGTGATGCTGATGATGATGAGGAGGGAAGAGGTAGGAAGGATGAGGACACTGATGAGGATAACGATAGGGATACTGTTACTATGATGATGACGGCAATGCTGATAATGATGATGATGTTGATGATGCTGATGCCGCTGATGATGCTGCTGCTTCTGATGGTGAGGAGTCGAGATGAGACGGAAGAGGAAGGGGGGGAGGAGGATGGATAATGGAAGAGAGTGAACTGGTGGTGCAGCAGCTGGGATGGGGGTGGCGAGGAGGCGGAGGATGGTTAATGCGACGAGAAGGAGGATGAGGATGGCTATGGAGGAAGGAGCGTGTATGCCAAGACAAGGGGCGAGATCTAGACGCAAAGCACGGTGGTAAGCAATCTGTACAATACACCGTTCCAGGGCGGCATACACTTCTGGACTCGTGCACTCCAGGTAGGACGGTTGAGGGATGGGGTTGGAAGAGAAGGAGGATGGATACGGGGAGGATGACGGAGGATGAAGATGATGGGCCTGGTTGGGGGGGGAAGGGTGACTGGTATATCTGGCGGAGGAGGAGAAGAACGCGGAGGATGGGGATGAGAGGAGGATGAGTATTGAGGAGGCGGGGGAAACATCTGATACTTCGGTTGACTGGTGTAACTGGTGCATATAATGTGAAACATGTGGAGGTACGCTTGGGCCCTCCCTCACAACCGTCTTCGTTGGCCGAGGAGCCGTAACGGAGCCCTCGGCCCCCTCCAGTGCCCTTCAGCGGCCTCATGATAGGTATAGTGATGGGTGCGGGGACCCACGCGGCCACAATGATGGAAGCCGCGCGAGGTGTAAGGCCCGTGGCGATGATGATAATGACGACGACGAGAAAGATGATACTGACGATTGTGATGATGATGCTGCTGATGCTGATTCTGATGATGTGGGTGACGACGACGATGCTGATGCTGATGCAGCTGATGATACTTGCAGAAGATGACGATGACGACGAGGATGATGAGGATGATGCTGATGCTGCTGATGATACTGCTGATGATGATGACTATGCTGCTGCTGCTTGTGATGATGCTGAGGACGGCGATGTTGGCTATGCTGATACCGACGGTGCTGATGTTGTTGATGATGATACCGCCGCCGCTGCTGCTGCGAATAACGATGCTGATACTGATGATGGTGACGATGCTGATGGTGATGATGATGCTGATGATGCTGATGGTGATGGCGATGCTGATGGCGATGCTGATGGCGATGCTGATGCTGATGATTCTGCTTACGATGTCGGCAATGATGATGCTGCTGATTCTGATGATGATGAGGCTGATGATGATTTCGAGGTTGATGCTGATGATGTTGATTACGACGATGACGACGATGACGAGGAAGAAGAGGATTAGGACGAGAGAGGTAGGGCAACAGGCAGACAAGGACCACGACGAGTAAGTCGCCGCCTGCGCTGGGGGCGTCCGTGCCGCAGATCATGCAGCGTTGCTCCTTCTCAGAGCAGGGCGGGCAGAGGGCGAATTCAGCGTAGTTGGTCTGCAACACCATGTGGCAGCCCTGGCACTCCTGTGCGGGGTTAGGGGAGGGTGGGGAGGATGAGGAGGAGGAGGAGGAGGAGGAGGAGGACAGGAAATGGGGAGGAATCTGAGGACAAGCAGGTTGGAGGACTAGTATGAGGAGGAGGAGGAGGAGGAGTAGGAGAAGGATGAAGGAGGACGAAGGAGAACGATGAGGAGGAAGGATGAGGAGAAGGAGGAAGGAGGATGAGGAGGGGGAGGAAGGAAGAGGATGAGGAAGAAGAGGAAGAGTTTCACGAAGAGAAGGAACGAGGATGAAGAGCAGGAATAAGAGGAGGGAGAGGAAGGTGATGAGGATGAGGTGGTTTTTTCCAACGCGCTGCTGACACCCAGGCTCCAGAAGGAACAACGTGCAGGGCCTTGCCAGGAGGGAAACATGTATTAAACGTCCACCCAACTCGCCAGAGTCTTGTCAGGCGGCAAGCCGTTACATACCCTCAGAAGGTCCTCCAACGGGGATTTCCTGAGGGCGTGTGGGCCATAGACTGCAACTGAGCAGGGCTCCCACATCAATGTCGGACGAGCTCTGGCCCAACAACCGCAAGCCCCACAGAAGAACAAACATGCGTTGCTCCAGAAGGCGTGGGACTCGTGCACCGCCCTGCCAACTACCCAAGGAGTGATTCTGGTCGGCAGCGGAGCGAGTCCGAGAGAGCGCCAGAGACTATCGTTCCGCTAGGGGATCATGCGACATGCTCTAGCCTAGCGAGGCTGGCCCAGCGAAATCACCTCCCCCCCTGGGTGAACAGCCCCGTCCCACCCCACGGCAGGGCAAGAGCTGCAGAGACGGGCTGGCTGGATCGCTGACCTCGCGTCGGCGGAGGGAGCGCAGGTCCAACACCATCAGACAGACTCCACGGGTGCGACCTGTTCCTGACGTCAGCTTCTATCCAACGCCAGCGACGAAAGAATTTATCCGAGGGAGGCCTGGCCAGGTGACATTGCGCTTCAGGATCGTGCGCGCCTGGGACATCTAGTTCGTCATAGTGATGAGCGATGTCAATGAGGACCTTGGCCTCAACGGCTCTGCTCAGCCAGCTCATCAGCAAGAGAGTTGGGAGCAACATGGTCTCAATCCACCAAGCATCCGAACCTCGAAAACTTGGCATCATCCTCCAACAGATGGGAGGGAGCTAATCGCCCGACACGGCATCTAAGAACCACCAAATCTGCCGCCCAGAGGCCGCGGTTCGCCAACTGTGACGAACGGCCTCTGCCCTGGCGAAGAACTTTTGGTGATGTGAGCATGATCAGCTACAGCGTACAGTGCTTGGGTCGGATCAACCGAACGAAGGCACCCAACAATGGCAACAAACTCTGCACGTGGGGCCGCTTGTCTAACAGAGTCGAGGACGCCAGTGGCCGCAGTCCCAACCAAACTCAAGGTCTGGCACCAGGCGCACGCAGGAGAACGCAACTCGGTGGAAAACAACAATCTTGGAGAAAAGGCCTCCTGATCCTGCCGTGCCGTGAAGGCCTCTGGGCAAACTAGATGGGGCGATGCTTCGTGGGCACCGTTTTCCCTGGAGTACCCTAGACTCAGAGATGTGAGGGGGGCGAGGCCAGGAAACAGGAATGATGTCACGATTTCAAAACCAGGGCAAGTATTGGTTCTCCTGGGAAGTTTGATGGCGCAAATTCTGGCTGGCAATGATATAAGGATTTTGGGACGTGTGAGTTCACGTGCAAGACCAGAACCTGTGCCCAGAAGAGTCTGTATCGCGACAGCAACGGCGCCAGAAAGGATCAGGCGCCGTCTGGCCTTCGTGGTGCCGCTCCTCAGTCCAACAGCCCCCCGCCGCCATCAGACGAACCATGCTGGCCACATCATGGTGTCCCTCCTTCTCGAGAGAGTATTTAAAATCCCAACCGTGAAACAAACGGAACAGAGCCTCGACTACTGGTTGTGCAAACGTGCGAAAATCTTATTGGTGGCCTGCCAGCCTTAGGTGAAGCAGATTTCTTGACAACAACTGCGCGCCTCGTTCCACAAAAAACGTCACGGCCAAAGCCTCCGGCCGCAAGCACCGCAGAAAACGGGCAACCAAGAAACGTCGCTGTCCGACACATTGGAACTGGAAGAAGAAAAGGGGGCCATGACATCTTGGAGATCTCATGGCCCCGGCCATGATACCCACTCCTGCTTGTCCTCAACTCCCTCTTCGACGACCGTTGGCTTTCTGGTCATAATCGAAGGCTCCGGCGGCCGTTGGTGGCGACTCGGGTACACCAGGAAAGTTCTCGCCAAGGCGCATCTGCTGGAAATCGTCCCGAGGCGAGAAGGCCCCCAAGAACAAAGAAACAGCTCTTTCCAAAATACAGCGCGGGCGTCCTCCCCCCCCTTTTGAGCGCCCCCAAAGCTCAGGTCGCCTCTGGACCGCGGGTCGTCTGGGGCGAGACGGGTATCCCTGGAGATTTCTGAGTTCTCATCGAAGCACAGCTGCTGGGAAAACACCCCAACGACGAATACGCCTTTCACAGACATGCCATGTTCTATCAATACGGGGTCTTTCGAAGTCTTGACCACTTTCCTAAAGCCGGTTCTTCATCCCAAATCGTTTTTAGACGGCCCGGGCACCTGGCGAAGGCCCCTGGGGGTCGAAAGCGGTCACAAAGCTTTGTCGTGCTTGTCTCCGCGACGCGAACATGTCTGGGTTACCCCCCTCCTTTGGCGCCGCCGAAACTCAAGTCCCCTCCGGTCCGCGTGTCCTGGGACCGTGGCGCCACCTTTGGCCGCTGCTCTGACTTCCCGTGCTGCGGGCAATACCTGGGCGCGGAACAAGCATCTAGGGGGGCAGGGAAGCAGGGGCGCGGGGGGCGTTAGGAGGAGGGGGCAGCAGAAGGAGGAGGAGGAGAAGGAGGAGGAGGAGGAGGCGGATGATGATGATGATAATGATGATGATGATGATGATGAGGAGGAGGAGGAGGAGGAGGAGGAGGAGGAGGAGGATGAGGAGGAGGAGGAGAGGAAGAAGGAAGGAGGAGGAGGATCAGGAGGAGGAGGGGAAGGAGGACGAAGAGGAGGAGGAGGAGGAGGAGGAGGAGGAGGAGGAGGAGGAGGAATGGGGGGGAAGGCGTGGTGGGAAGGGAGGGGGGGAAGTATGATGATGATCATGAGGAGGAGGAGGGGGAGAAAGAGGAGGAGGAGGCGGAAGGGTGGCTGGGATGAGAGGGAGGAGGACAAGAGAGCCCAACGAACGAACATTGGCAAATGGGGTGAGGAGAGGGAGGAACTGGAATTGCGGCTGGCAGGGGTGAAAGGTAGAAGACATGTCGACAATTGTATCATGAGAAATAGCAGAATGTGTGTCCTTTTCAATCCAATACATGGTACACCGCGTGCGCGCTGCAAGCCAGAATGGCACCGGGCGCGCAAGCGTTCTCCTATTCGAGTCTGGGCTACCGGGGAATTGGGGGGTGCCCCTCCGCATCACTTTGGCCGCAGAGGGCCCCCCGCAATGAGGTACCAGAGCATTCACCGCGAGGCCTCAGCAGTGGACGCTCGGCACGACTCACCCATGGCTCAGGAGCCTCAACCCATAAGGAATGTTGTGAACCCTGGGGAGCCCGGTCGGCTCGTTGCGTGGGATGAGCTGGCCATGACCAGGGTCGTGAATCGTCAGTGGCGGCACCCCACAGCAGGGAGAGCCTAAGGACAAGCTCCTTACCCGATGTGGTGTCGACATGCCGATGTTGCCGGACCGCTGGGAGCAGGGCACTGCTCGGCTATACGCAGGAGTGACCCTGGGTAAGAGTGACCTTTGGTGCGCGACTTTTTGGAGGTCATGGGGGGGACCAAACCTGGGTGCGCAAGCAGCTGCTGCTGCTGCTGCTTCGTTTTCAGCCATCTGGGGACCCATCTGTGCCCGCACCAAAGGTCACTCCGGCGAAAAAGGTCACTCTCACGTCTGGTCGAACTGCTCGTGGGGGCCCGGCACTGATCTTGCCCGGCGTGCGCTCGAGTCGCAGCACTCATCGTGCCTTCTGGACAGACTGGTTCCGTGTCTCTTTGCGCGGCCCCTTGCTGGCGCAGCTGCCCGCCCTCGGCACGCCTTCGCGTGGTGGTGCTGGCGGGCGTGGCCAGTCGCGGCGCTGCCTGGGGCCAGCGACGCAAATGCGTCCACGTGCACATTTCTTCGTTGTTTTCACGCGCAGCCCGCCCGATCCGCTGCCCCTCCAGAGGGCTATCTTCCCGAGGCCACGCGACGAACGCACCAATTGAGCCCACGTCCATGTGCACACGTGGGGTCTGGCCGCGCCTGTCTTGACGAGCGCGCGGGCGCAGTTCGTCCAGCGTTCCGCGGCAGCGTGCCGCGGGCCGCTGGGCCTTTCTGCGGACGGCGGTCGGCCAGCGGTCGTCTTGGCCTGGTCGTCGGTTTGTGAACTGGCGGACTTTGGCCCGCCGGTCAGTGCCAGCCAGGCTTCAGGCTGACGCAGTCCGCGTGTAGGATGTAGGCCGAGGTGTCGCACAGGTCCTGGTGCTTCATGAAGTGCACCTCGGGCCACGGGTCCGAGGCGATGATGGGCGGGTGTGCCTCCGAGGTGCTCTTCAGGCCATCGTGCGTAATCACAGCGTTCATGCATTCGACAGATTGGGTCGATGGTGTTCCGCGGCGGGAGGGCGTCGGACAGCTCGTCGATGCCCAGGCCGGCGCTCTGGTTGGTGTGGGGGCTGCCGCTGTAGTGGCAGGCGCCGAGGGCAAAATTGAACAGGCGCTCGTCGCGGAAGAGCTCGTCCTTGCTCGAGCTCCTGGGCTTGCCCTTGTCGTCCACGGGGATGGCCGCGTCCTAGATCTCGACCTCTGGTCGTCAGAGGATCTGGGCGACCTCGTGACTCTAGAGTTGCTCGGCTCGCGGTCAGTCTGGAGACAGGGTCCCGTTATCGCCTCAGCCGTCACTAAATCCTGACTTGCCATGGCTCTGTAATAGTTCTGGGCAGGTGCGGCACGTCCGTATACGATCGTGCTGCACGCTGCGTTGGTGGCTGTGGCGGCGCGTGGTCTCAGACGACATGTCTCAGCAGCTTGTAGTGCGCACTTGGAGGTGCATGGGGCTGACTGGGTATTCGAGCATTGTCGTCCGAAGTGAACGGCGTTGTGGAAGTTGTGCGCAGGTGGCGCGTGGAGTGCGCTTGGCTTCGTCTGGGGCCCTTCTTGAAAACAAGTGTTGTGAGGTACCTGTGATGCTTGATGGGTCGAACGCTGATCAGTAGGAGAACAGTGGTGGATCTCGCGATCGGGGCCGAAATCGCTGCCAACATGCTGTGCGATAGGCCGCAAATGCACGAACACGTTCTCGAAGCATCAAGGCCAGAGGCGGCATGGCGTCACGCGCTGGTTTCATGGGCGATGCCTCCTTGGGGACTGCTGTCGCTTATGGGCCAGCTGCCTGCACTGCTGTGTGTGTGATTGCGTGTCTCGTGATCGTGTTCGGCTACTCGGCACTTTGAGCGGGTGGTCCTTGAAGGCGGATGCCGCGTGCCGAGTGCGGTTGTCGGACCTTCCGCTGCTGCCATGTGCTGCGCGCAAGGCCAGTCCGCTGGCGAAAGGTTGCATGCGTGAAGTGGTTCAGCCACGTGACTGGCGTCCAGCACCAGAGAGGCTGGTGCTGCACTGCAAGGTTGAATGCAACGGTGGCGTGGAGGCCGCAACCGCGCCTGAAGCACTGTGTAAACGCACCACTGGGCACAGGCGATGCCCCAACGCGCGTCGCACAGCGCGCGGGTGTGTCGAGGCAGAAGCAATATGCTTCCCCCCTGCAGTCCTGCAAACTCTAGCGTTCACCATGCGGTGGCTCTGCGCGCTGATCAGGCCCTCGATGTGCGGGAGGGCTGGGCCATAGTGCTGCCGCGCATGCGCCCTCGCGTCGTCGTCGAACTTGTGTCGGTGGGCTCGAACAAGGATGTTGGGCCTGCCGAAGCGCTTGGACATGATCGCGGAAATATCCATCTCGTCGTCATCGTTTGGGGGTGCTCGTTGGTGACCTCGTTGAGCGACTGTGTGTTTTGGCAGGCCATGGAGGTGCAATCAGTCCCTGCGGCCGTGTGCACCTGCCCTGGGTGCCGGCCACGGCCAGAGCGCAAGCGGTTGTCGCGGAGGGAAGCTACGCGCTGCAACGCCGCGCGAGCGAGCTCCGTCGTGGTCGCCTGCGCGGTGGCTCCCGCGCGGCGTGTTGACGTCAGCCCAGCCCGGGCCTCTGCAGAACGCGGTGGCTGCCGCGCCGAGCGGTGCTGCCGCGATGAGATGCCGAAGGCGAGCAGGCCGAAGTTGTCGTTCCTGGCGGAGGGCGCGAGGGGCGCAGTGGATGCGCCCCTCTGCCTGGCAGCTGATGGCGCGGGTGCCGCGCGTGGTGCAGCTCCGTTTTGAGCCGCGAGCCAAGGGCTTGCGCGTGTATGTGTGCGCGCGCCGCTCGGCTGATCCCGCGGAGGTGGTGCGCGCGCTCGTACTTGAGCTGGTGCACTCACTCGGGTGTTGTTTTTTCCGTCTCTTGTTGGGTGCTCGCTGTTGAGTTGCAGTGCTCCTCGGAGTGCCGTTGCTCGTCGAGGTCCGCCACGTTCTGCTGGAACCTGCGCAGGGTGTCTTAGGCGCGAGTCTCGGGGAAAGGCTTGTCGTGGCGGTCTGCTGCTCGCGCTGCTCTTCATCTCCGTGAGCCCGCCGCGCACTGTCGCACACCCCAGGCCAACATATCTCTTGAGACGTCTGGCACTCCGCCCTACGTAGTTCATGGGCCAGGCGCCGCATGCAGTTGTGGGCGGCAGTGGTGCACAGTGCGCGCGAATGGCAGCGACTGGCGTGGAGCACGATGGGCGGATGTGCAAGGCACACTGGAGTGCAAAGAGATTGTCGTCAGCACTAGCGTGAACAACATGCATGTTTGGGAGATTTTGGGGGTGGCCGCAAGTGGATCTCACGCGCTTGGCCGCACCCTGGGTCGTGGCAACAGGCATCGGATGTTGTGCCCTGGCTGTTTGCACCGGCCTAATACAATTTGAAACTGTCCTCTCAGGCTCAGTTGTGCACAGACTTGCATCGCGCTTGCACCGACCTGATGTCTCTGGTCATTGTCCTCTCGATCTCGTGTCAAGCGCAAACGTACCAATACTTCCACTGCACGTGTCGGTGTGTATCCGCTCAATGTACATACTGCAACGTACCGCGTATGGCAGTGTTGACTCACACCGAGCGATCGACCTCTGCGTGTTTATGGTCGCGCCGCCGTGCCATTTTGGCTGCGCTTACTTGCTGGTCGCCACTGGGATTGCCAACGCCACCGGGTTTGGGAGTATCGGTTCTAGCTCTCCTTCTGAGCCTGCTCGCTCGCTCGCTTCGCTTACCTTTCTTTTCCTGCTGCCTAGTCGCGGCCCGACTAGTGTTCGGACGGCTTTCGACCCGCCTCGCGAGCCTGTTGACCAAAAAGTATGGCTGTGTCGTCCCATCCGTGCGGCGGGCCTGAGCGGCAAGATATCTGAAGTCGGAACTGGCTTGCACACTGCAGCTCTGTCGCCTGCAGGCTGGGGCCCGGACGGCCTGCGAGTAACGGCGCCAAAGAAACCCCGGCGACTGATCGCCTTCGCTGGGCTTCCGTGGTGATGTTTATGGAGTTGGAGGCCTCCCTGCGGGTGTCGGGGCCCGTGCGGTCTTGCGCACGCGGCCTCGAAGGTGGAAGGCATTGCATTAATGTTGCTGCTGCTCAAGCTGGCCGCGTCCGCCTCAACAGGTGCACGTTGAATGTCAGAGCACCTTGCAATGCCCAGGCTGTTTCCTCGGATCGGCCTTGCACGTGACGGCATGGATGTGGGTCAACTGTCGGTGGGTGTTCTGTGCCTGTCCCTGGCGTGTGTCGAGGCCTGCCGCGCGGTCGTCGCGGCGCGAGCATCGACGTGAACGTAGAGACGACGTAGCCGATCTCGAACTCCGTCCAATTCTCTGACATTGTAACCGCTGCTCGGCGGAGTCGAAGGGCACGGGCCTGTCGTGGAGGTCCGCGGCTCTGAGCGGCCGAGCGGCGTGGACAGCGCCATGAAAGCTGGCGGCCTCGTGGCCGGACATTCGTCCGCGTAGGGCATTGGGCAAAAATCCCGCTGGACCGTCGCCGCGCCACCCGGCCTGAGCATGAGATGCAGGATGGTGATGTGAGCGTGCTGGGGGCGTTCTCGGGCGGCTGGTGCGTGGACGCCGTCGAGGCCCAGGTCGCTGTGCACATGGCGTCCGTCGTGCGTGGGGGCTGCCTCCGCATGGGGCTGGGCGCTCGGAGTGGCGCCTCGCGTGCCGGCTTGCGCGCGGGGAGGTCGATCGCGCGCGCTCCCGGCGCAGTGGGCGCAAGCTCGTGGAGGCACTGCCGCGTGCGCGCACGTCCTCGCGCGCCCAGGCGTGCGACTGGAAGGGTCTTCGTGATCCTGGCTCGTGCTGCGCGACGGCGCCGAGCGCACATGCAGACTGGCGAGCGCGCGGAGCGGCGCCTGGGCTGGTCCGGCCCGGCCGTGCGGTTCCGGCCGGTCCGGGGGCTGCCGTGGTTCCAGCTGGCCGCTGGTGCTAGAACCGCCGGAGGGCCTGCGGTGATGATCGTGCTGGCCGCGACTATCGTGTACACCTCGAAATATCCTCGATGGGGTGTGTGTGTGTGTGTGTGTGTGTATCGTCTGCCTGACCCGGTAGTCTAAGGATCTGCACCAACGCGGATGTCATGCGCTGAGCTTGTTGTTCGCGCACGGAGATGCGCACCGAGGTGATACCTCGCGCGCAGCTTCGAGCGAGTCTGGCGTGGCAGCTTGTGCACCTGGCATGACGAGCCAGACGCCTGCAAGCCAAGAGTGCGCTAATGTTAAGGATAGTGTTAAGTTGGCGACGCATTGATGGGTCGCTGTCGTGCTCGTTGGAGTCTAGAGTGTCGCGTGCCGACTGCTGTCGTGCGCTGTGGTGTCGGTTTGGTGCGTCGGATGTACTGGTGTCGATTTGCTGCGTCCTCCTGGTCGTCGTGGGTGTCGTCGTGGCTGTTGTAACGGATGTCATGGTCGTCCACGGCATCGAGAAGTTCGGTGCTGGCCCAGTGGCGGGCATAGACGGCACTCAGCAACGCCGAGGAGGGCGCTGGAGCAGCGGCCGGTGCACCTGGCACTCGGCATCACCAAACTGTAAGCCTTGATGCGGATCCCAATCCGCACTGAACTCATACATTGTACAGCGCTTGGCATGCGTCAGACTGTTGTTGCAAATGATCGGGCTCTGACATGTACGTCTCGGAATGCTCACTTAATTTACGTACCAACTCAGGGAAGCATTCCGTGGCATATGCATCTTGCTTTTGTACTGCCTGTTCGCACCAGAGATTGCCTCTCAAACCAACCATATAATTGTAATCAGATCAAGCATAGAACTCTTCCGTGTTAGAATGTTATGCTGAATCACTCTTGCGTCTTGACGTGTGCGTGTGCGTGGACAGCCGCGCGCGCGCCTGTGTGTGTGTGTGTGTTGCTGCGCGCCTTGCTGCCGGGGCTGGCCGTTGCCTTGCACCCGAAGCGCACTGGCCTGTGTCAGAACTCTGCGTCGGAATATTCGTCCACGAGCACGCCGTGTTCGAGCGGTTGCGGCTATCCGCTGCTGCGTGTATAGTTTCCCGCGGTGGCCTGCATCGTGGAGTCGATTCTGGTCGTGCTGCGAGGCTTCTTCGTTGGGGTCGTTGCTGCAGTCGCGGTTCTGCGATGGACGGTGTGGGTGTCGTTGTTGTCGTAACGGTTGTGGTCGTCGAGTTGCTTGGGCCGCGCACAAACGTGAAACAGCGTTTGGTGCAAGTGTGGTCGCTGCGCGACCCCGTCGTGGTCCCAATTGCGCGTGGGGCGCGCTGCGTGTTCAACTTGGTGGCTTGATGCATCTTGGTGCATGGATTTGGCCCGAATGCTCTTTTTTAAGGCTCGGCCATGTGCCCCCTCTGGGCAATGCTCGCCGAGCGTGCGCACTGAAAGTGGCGTCGGCATGTGCCGGCGGTTGTGGCACGGTGTGGATCTGCCTGGTCAACTGAACTTGTAGCCAGCCGCGCCAATGGCAATGCCGCGCGCGCGAAAGCCGCGATGGCGGCCAACAGGCGCGCGCGGGGCCCTAGTCGACGACTGGTGGTACCTAGTGGTGGTGACGGTCGTGCGCTCGGTGGTCAGCGGCGTTGTGGTTGAGGAAATAGGCGTGGTCCTGCAGCACGTCTTGTACACTCGCTAGTCTCGAACGCGCGCACGGGAGTCGGATGTTGCGTACCTCGTCGCTACCACTTACGCGTGTAATTTTCGCAACCAGAAAAAACGTACCTGGGAGTTGTAAAGCTATTATGACATTGCCACTGCCACAACGCGGTCGGGTACCGCTGGTGCCTTGGCATGGTGTCCAGCGTATAACGACCTGTTGTCTGTTGTTGTAGTTATTGTTGTTGTTGTTATTATAATTATTATTAGTAATATTATTGTTGTTGTTGTTGTAATTGTTGTTGTGGTTGGTTGAGGTGCGTGACGGGCGTGTTCGCACGTGTGGGTTGGTGTCACAGAGCGCGAATGTTAGCTGACCTAGACTAAGCTCTGGCGCCATATGTTTTATACGTCTCGTTGTATCTTCCAATACATGAAAGCCAACAGTCGAAATGTAATGTGCCCAAAACATGGAATCGAAAAATCGAACAATTTCCCAGGACATGAGAGCGAGTAGTCGTCGCACCTCTCTGGAAATGGGGGCGAGTAGTCGTATTCACAATATCTGCCAAGAGATGGGAGCGAGTGGCAGCAGTTCGTTTTGCCTCCCGAGGAATCGGAGCGAGTCGGGGTCTACGGGCGACTGGTGTGTCCCTTCTTGCTCACCATTGGTAAACTGGCGACGGGAGGTCAATGTCGTGAGTCCATATGTTCACAATGCATCCGTCACGCTGCGGGTGGGCGAGCCAGCGCTGCGCGCCGATGCGGTCCTGCCCGGCGACCGTCAGCACCTGGCTTGGTCGCCCCGTGTGGGCTTCTCATACACTTGAGGCTGATGCTGCTCAGCCCCGTGCGCAATGGTCGCACTTGGGCCTATACTCGCAGAATCGTGTGGGGCGTTGGATCTTGTCGATCGTGTGCGCGCAAGTGTGTGCAACAGCGCCTAGCCAACACGATCGTGTATTCGTGCGCCACCTGTGTGAGCACTTCCTTGTTCAGGGTGCTGGCCGAAGTCGTGGTAGGCGGGCCTGCGCGCCGAACGTTCAAGCAACGCGGCGTTGTAGGGAACGTTCGTCATCGTGGAAGCTGAAATGGCACTCGCTGTGCTGGCACGGGTCGTGTATTGCCTGTGGTTGTTGTGGAGCTCTTCGTAAACTCCCCCCTCCGAGCTTGGCTGCGCCTGTTGGGCTTGCGCCGTACGATGGCGCAAACCCCTGCGGTGGAGTAGCCGCTGGTGGCAGTTCTCAAGCAGGGTGCGTTTGTGAAACCTGTGCTGGATGATCTCACAAACCTGGTTGATGTGTACTCGGTGGTAACGGCTCCTGGGCAGAGCCTGCCAGGGGCCTGCGCCGACCGGCGGCGCGGACCCTGTGGTAGCGTGGCCGCTGGTGGCGGCTCCCAAGCTGGGCGTGCCAGAGGCCTGTGCTGCACGACGGCGCAGGTCCGGTCGAGGTGTAGCCGCTTGGCGGGGCGTGCCAGAAGTCTGGCGCGTACCTCGGACCTGTTGGCCTGACTCACGAAGGCCGCGAACGACTGGCGTGCCGACGTGGGCGCAACTGGTTGCTCTCACTGCTGGCGCTACTGGCCTGCAGCAGATCGCAGTCAGCGCTGGCGTCAAAGGCGCAATGCAATCAACGACCCGTTAGCAGCCGAGTTCATGCGCGCAGGCAGGGCCAGCGTGTGCGCAGTGCCTGTGTCGAGCATTTATGGGTAGCGCGCTGGTGGCAGTCGGTCGTCATGCGTGAGCGGGTAACTTTCGCGTTCCACATCAGCATCTGCACCTTTGTGCCAGACGTAACAACGCCCGATTGTGAGCCGCCGCAACTGTCCCAAATTGTCGTGGCCACGATATTGGTCCATGATACGTTAGTGCTCCATTTTACTTCATGCCTGACTAAGGCGAGTCGGCACATCCGACAGCGCGGCCGAAAGCGTGCGCGGATGTGGCCGATCCTTCCAGCGTGACACAGAACAACCCTTGCCAACGCGTGGTGGATGTATCCGACGCGCGGGGCGGGGGCCAAGCTTGCCTTGTGACGACCACCGCGTCGCGCGGCCGTGGGAACTGTCCGACGACTTGCGACGGTGCTTCGACGCGAGATCCGCGCTACTCGACCATCGTCCGAAGCAGAAGAGGAAGCGCGGTCATCCTGGCGGTTCTTTTCCTCGTCGCCCCGCAGACTTCGCGCTGGGTCCACTTGCAAGTGTGGGCGAGCGATTTGTTGCGCGGAAGAGACTTTTCTTTCTGGGGGCCAGTCGTGCCTGGAAGCGCGTTCGCCCTCGCATTGACGACGTGGCCCTCTCGCTGCGACGTGGGCCTCTCGTCTCCTGCCTGGGGGGGAGGGAAGGGGGGGGAAGGGCCTGTGGCGGCGCTCCCAGCGAAGACAAGCCATTGCGTCGGTGCTCGCGCGAATTCCAGCGCACTACAACCTCCTGCAACCGCGGGGCTGATTGGGTCGCAAGGCGGTGGTGCGCGCGCCGCTTGCGGCGCCGCTAAGGATGGGTGTCTTGGCCCCCTCCGCAAATGTCCTGACTGTTCTCCTCGTCCTATGCTTTGTATCGCCCTGCTCGTCCTCGGCTTGCTATCCTCTGCGTCATCTGCCTCGCTATGTCCTCCTCGTCCCCCAGCTTGTCCAGCGGCGGCAGGTGCTCCGCGGTGCGCGGCGCGGTGGACGAGAAGACAGGGGGCCATGAGCTCTTGGTTGAGTGTCCAGGCACCTGGCGGCGTGCAGCCCGCGGCGCGTGAGCTCTGGCGAGCCCGCGCAATCCGCCCGAACAAGGCTGCGCACAGACGTGCGCGCCGGCCCTGTTGCGGGGTGCCGTGGCGCGGTGCGCGGCCGCGCTCTGCGCGCCTGTCCGCCGACCCAGGAACGGCAGAGCAGTCGTGCGCTCGCGACCGTAGACAGCGAACGTGGGAAATTAAGACCCGGTCGAACGCGATGTACAGCATGCTGGCGGAGCGGAAGCAGACAGCTGAGATGGGCGTGTAGAATGAGGAGAAAATGAACGAATCGGTCGAGAACGAGGTCGTCGGAATGGCCGACAAACGCGCGCCGTGTGAACTCTGTGGAGCTCGACCCCTTGGATCGTCGAGCACCGCCCCAACGACGGGCGCTGACCGCGATCTGGCGCCGGATGAGCGGCGCGGACCGGCGGGGCGCGCCCCTGGCGAGGGGGCGCCGAGCCGTCGAGCTGGTCGGCGAGACCTCAACAGAGGCATTTCTTCCGCCGGACGGCGGTCCAGCAAGTGGCATCGCGCTGGGCGAGCCTGGTTCTGGGCCCGCGGCAAATAGCATGCTGAGCGCTGCGCAGCTGGGCGGCGATGTGCAGTGAGGTACCGCTGCCCGCTTCGGCTGGCATGCGCTTCCACGACGGTAACGTGGCTGAGTGGGTGGATTGGGGTAGTGATGCAGAAGAAAGCGTGCAATGTGACGCGTGGGCGCGCGGGCTGGAATCGCATGCCAGCTGGCCAGGCCCGCGTGAGGTCTCTCTGTGAGCTGCGTCCCGTGTGACATTGCCGATTGCAGTCTCAATGTGCCTGGTGGCTGCCAACGTCGGTGCCGGCACGCGCTCGGAGAGGTGTCTGGGGGCGGCCTTGGCCGGGCGTGAGCGTGCTTGAAAATGCGCCAGCTCGTGCGTGCGAAGGCGCGCAGCCAGGCACGCGCGGTTGCGCGCGAGACTGGCGTGCGTCTGCCCCCTGTGCGCGCGTCGGCCCACGACTGGGCATGCTGTTGCGCGCCGTGCGATGCAAGACGTGTAGGTGCGCGCGGGTGCAGCGCCGCGCGTGTGCTGGCGCCACCAAGCATGAGCAATGCCCCAGCGTGCGTCGCGCAATGCATGGGGGCGTCGAGGCATGGTGTGGCGTGCTTGCGCAGCTGCGTCGCCCGGTATAGACGATGCCCTGGGCGCGCTGAGCAGCGCATGGGTGCGCGTAAATGGCGTGCGCCGCGACGCCGGCGCCGCCGCGTATCGACAAGGCGCAGGCGTGCTCGCCGCCAGCGAATCCTGAATGATAGGACAACTGCCTCTGACGGGCCAGCGGTGCGCACTTCTGTGTCTGAAACTGACGCGGCAGAGGGCGTGGAAGTTGCCGTGTGGCCGCGCGTCCTGGTCGAGCTGCGCGGCGAACGGCGTCAACGGGAACTTGCGGCCGACGGCGCGACAGACGTGTCAGCGCGCCTGAAACCGCGCGCTCAGTGCATCGTGCGTCCGAGCGCCAGGGCGCTCAGCATGTTCCAGAGCGTGGGACAACGGGTCTTGTTGTCAAGTGCGGGGCGTAGCTTTTCCCCGATTGCCTGACAATCGCACTCAAAATTGCTACCTTGTCGAGTGGGTGAGCGTGCGGCGCGCCGTTGGTAGATCTGACGCGTGGTCGTGGCCGGGGCAGCCCGTCGTGTAGCGCGTAGGCGGGGCCACTTCCCTGTTCTTTGAAGAAGAATCTGTGAGGGGGCGTCCAGGTCGTGCGCGGCGCGACAGCAATGGGTGCCAGCGGCGTGCCTAAACGCCTCATCCTGGAAGAGGATGAGTGCAGACGGTCGTGAAATCGCCGTCGAAGTCCACGGAGAACTGCGGCAGCTCGCAGTTGCCGAACTGGTTCAAATTGATGGTGAGACCAAGAACCCAATGAGCAGTGGTCCTGGCGTAGCCGTCGTGCTCGCCGCAGCTGGGCGTGGCCTCTGCAGCACTCGCCGACTGCGTGTCTGGCTGGCTGCGGCCCACACTCGACAGACCGACGTGCATCGGCGACATCAGGTTGATGATGGGGTGCTCCCATGGCGCCAGGCTGGCGTGCCTCCTCAGAGGCACCTTCGGACTCGGGACTGCACATTGACGGGCGCCACTTTCATGCTTGGGAACGCCGTAGTGGTGCTGTGACCCTCAGTCGATGTCAGAGTGTTGAACAGGTCCATTAACCAACACTGTGTCATTCGAAGTGCGCAGCGTGCTCGCCCAAATGTAAGCCAGCACGAGTGCGCACAGCCCAATCCCAAGTACTAACCCAGTCGTGCGGCCCAGCGTAAAGAGACTGCGTTCCGCGGCCAGTACGGCACGGTTGCGAGAAGGCCGGGGAGGCGTCGTGGCGCTCCCGTGGGCGGATGCTCGCCAGCATGTAGCCAACAACTGCTGATGCCTTCGCAGCCGATCTCACAAGGAGTCACACGGTCTGGCGTTGGTCTCATCGTGCCTGTGAGTGTCCAGGGCGAATTACCGGTGGGTTTGCAGAACAGCCATCATCACAAGCTGCTCAAGGAGTGGAACATGACGTCGTTGAAGAGTCGGGGGGAGTAAAAATGCGCATCCACATTGCACTTTGCGCACTCCGTGGGCTTGCACCAGCCCCGCTATGGACTGAACTTGCGGGTGGCAGGGGCGAAATGTAAAGACATGGCGGCAATAGTAACATGAAAGATACCAAATCGTATGTCCTTGTTCCTTGAATACATGGTATACCGCGTGCGCGCCGCCAGAATGGCAGCTGGCGCGCACGGTGCTCTTATTCGACTGCGGAAGAGGAGTGGCCGACATCAAAGGAAGGCTCAGCAGGGTCAAGCGCAAGGACACTCGGCCGCCCAAGGAAAGGGTCGGAGAAGGCGGAGGATAGGGAGGAGCAAGGGGACGAAAAATCAGAAGGGGAACGAGGAGGTTGAGGGAGAAAACGATCTCACGTAAACGGAGCTGTGGAGAGCGATGGCCACAACTTGTCATGTCCTCGTTGCTGCTGCTCCTGCCGCCTCCTCCCTCCGCGCCCGCTTCTGCCTGTCGACTCCTGGCAGCGATCTTTGGTACAAGGGCGGAGGAGCCAGCCGCGATACCTTTGCAATCGCTTGCGCGTCGACGGGGTTTGTGTGTGTGTGTGTGTGGGGAGAAGGACGAGGAGGAGAAGTCTGTTAAGCACGAATCGGATGAAGGTGAACTTGAAGATGCTGATGCTGCTGCTACTGATGATGCTGAGGGTGACGATGACGCCGCTGATGATGAGTAGCGGGATCAGATGCAGGAGCGTGGGGCAAGACGAAGGAAGGATGATGAACGGGAGGAGTGCGGGGGAGGGGAGGAAGGGAGGAGGAGGAGGAGGAGGAGGAGGAGGAGGAGGAGGAGGAGGAGGAGGAGGAGGAGGGGGAGGAAGAGGAGGAGGAGGATGAGGAGGATGAGGAGGAGGAGGAAGAGGGTGACGAAGGGGGACTTAAGGAGGGAGTATGAAGTCGGATGAGAGCAGGGTGACCACGAGGGTGGCAGGGAAGAGGAAGAGGAAATGAATCATGGGGAGGATGAGGATGATACTGGTGTTGATGATGGTTTTCTCATCTGCTCCTTCTCTTGCTTTCCTCCTCTCCCTCCTCCACGTCTTCGGCGCCTGGTATCTACGACGACTTTTTTTTTGTGTTGTTTTTTTCTCGGGCCTAATTCTGACTGAACATAGACATGCCCCCGCTGAGGTGTTCCCAGGAAGAGGAACCACGACCCAGACCTCCGATGTCGTGATTTTTTCGCAACGTCGACCCCCAGAGGTCGGGACCCCTTCCTGGGGACCAGATTTGCATCATGAGTCGTTTTTGACGGTCCCGAGGCCCGGCGAGTCCCCCCGGGCCGAAAATGACGAAAAACCCTCCCGTCCTGGTTCTTTTACGGCGCGATCATGTCTGGGACGAGGAAGGGGCCGAGGACGAGGAGGAATAGACGCATGACGCCGACGACGGCGACGGCCGCGGCGACGGAAGGCGACGGCAGCGTGCGCCTCGGCGGGACCGGCGCTGCCGGCGCGGGCGCCGGCGCGGGCTGGTGGCGGACCTGCCGCGGGCGCGGGGCGCCCGGGCGGAGTTTCTCTGGTTTCGGCCCACCGAGATTTCTGAGGATCTGGGCCCGCCCGGGAGGAGGAGGAGGAGGGGGAGGAGGAGGAGGGGGAGGAGGAGGAGGAGGAGGAGGAGGAGGAGGAGGAGGAGGAGGAGGAGGGAGAGGAGGAGGAGGAGGAGGAGAAGGAGGAGGAGGAGGAGGAGGAGGAGGAGGAGGAGGAGGAGGAGGAGGAGAAGGAGGAGGAGCACGTGTGAGCCCAGGCCTCCGACATGTTTTTTTCCATCGCGGCGTTCTGCCTCGAGTTCGGCCCTCGGGGGCCGCTGTCGGGTCCTGGGGCGATCAGACACGGACCCTGGGCGCAAAACTACTCTTGGGGCAGGGGGCGGGAGCTCTGGGGCCGCGGATGGAACAACAAATCTCATCGACGGTCGCCTCCAAAACATGATCGCGCCGTTAAGAAAAATCAGAGCGGGCGGTTTTTCGGTATTTTCGGTCCCGGGGGGCCCTCGCCGAGCCCTGGGGCCGTCAAACAACGACTCGGGACGAAAAGCCGGTCCTGGGGAAAAGGTCGGGACTTCCGGGGGCCCCGTCCTTACAAAAATCAGGACGGCGCATGCCTGGGCTGGGAGCCACGTGTGAGCCCTAGCCCTGCCGGTTAAATTTCTGCAGAACCGTCCAGGGTTCGTGGTTTGAGAGATGTCTAGAGCCAAATGAACCCCAGTGGGGGCATCCGGTGCTCCAGCGTCGAGCGGGCCCGCAGGAAATGGGTTCGTAAGTCGCAGGGAGGCACTGTTTCCATGTCCACATTCTGGGCGCTCCAAGAAGCGCCTTGCCTCTCCGGCGCGTCGCACCCTCGGCGTGCGCCAGCGGAAGACCAGCGGAAGTAAAACAACAGCAGATCCGCCCGCGGATATTCGCCGACCCCAGAGGCGTGGATCCTTCCACCGACGCTCCCCGCCTCCGGTTTCCATCCCACAATTTCTCGCCCGGAATCCACCGATGCCATTACCCCCCAACACGCCACGGCCCTCTGGACCGCTGTTCTTGGGGCACCCCGCCCTACAATTTCTGGCCCGGAACAGACCCCGACCCCCCACCCGGCCACCACCTGGTCACCCCACCACGCCTTGGCATCCTCACCCTGTGGACCTCTGTTCTCGGGGTCCCCCGCCGGACCATTTCTGGCACGGAACCGACGCCGACCCCCCACCTGGCCACCAGCTCGTCGGGATCCTCACCCTCTGGACCTCAGTTGTTGAAGTGCATGGCCCACCCGACAATTCCTGGCCCAGAACCGACCGGCTCCCCCCCCCGCTCTGACATCCTGGTGGCCTGGGACCTCTGGTTTAGGGACCCCCCCGCACCCCAACTTCTCGCCCAGAAGCGATCCTGACCCCCCCCGCCGTTCTGACATCCTGGCGGCCCGGGAGCTCTGGTTTACCTCGCCCTCGCCGTCGACCCCGCCCTCCCCTCCCCCCCCTCCCTCTCGCACCGTGGGGCGGCCCCAGGGGGTCGGCCCTCGTCCCCTCCGCCCGCCCGCAAGCCCTCGGCCCCGCGGGAGGCGAGCGTCAGCGGCGGAGCGGGGCGGAGGTCGGGAGCGGCCAAGAGGGGGGTGTCCAAGAGGGGGGGGGTGCAAATCATGACCGGCGGCATGTGCGCGGTTTAGCGGGGGGGCCTGGGACGTAATGAAATAAGAAGAGGTGCCATGAAATCTGAAGAAAAATCATGGCCCGCGCCATGAAATCCCCCCCCCCCTAGTCATCACCCCCTCTTTTCCGCCCCCGAGGAGAGCGAGGCGGGGCGCACAGCGGGCGCTCGCCCTGGGGCCGCCGAGCGCAGGGGCCAGCGGGCGCGGAGGCGGGCGAAGCCCTCGGCACGAGGCCGCCGCTGGGGCGCTGCGCGCCCCGCGCGCCGCCCCCTCCCCCCCCCCCCCTTGGAGGGGAGCGGCCCCCGCGGTCCAGGCGCCGCGAGGCGCCGCGGGGCGCGGTCGCAGTGTCTGTCATCTATGGGGGGGAGAGCGCCGGGCATGAGGGGGGGGGAGTGAAGGTGTTTGCGTGCCAGCGCATTTTCTTTTGCGGAGTTGGGCGCCCTGGCGCGGACGGCCGAACGACCCCTGCAGCGGGACACCCTGGCCACACAGGCGCGGTCGCGCGCGCCGAAGGCACTCTGGAAGTGCCTTCGGGGCGGCGCAGGGGTGACCAAAAAATGAAAGAGTTTGCGTGCCAGCGCATTTTCTTTTGCGGGAGGCGGGGGGGGGTCGGGGAGGGGGGGATGCTGGAGGCAAGGGAGGGGGGGGGGGGGGTGCAGGAGAGCGGATGGGGAGGGGAGGAGAGCAAGCGTGGGCCAGGAGTGGCCGATGGAGCGAGGGAGGGTACGGGGACAGGGAGGGAGAGGGGGAGAGGGAAGAATGAGAGGAAGGGGATCAGTAAGAGGAAGGGAATCGGGAAGCGGAGGTGGAAAACAATGAAAGAGGGAGGGGGGGAGAGGTGGGGGGGAGGAAGGGAGATACAGTCGACGTTTTTTGGCTGGCCCCCGGCCTGCTGAGTGGGCGCCTCCTCCTGCTCCTCCTCGGCGGGCGCCGGGGCACTGCCCTCGCTGTCTCCATTTCTCTCTGTATAGGTGTACACGGTAGTGTATCTATAACATGCAGATGTGGACAAGTATGTACAAAGGTGTGTCTAACCTATATATTAAATGTTTATCTGGTACACTCCTTTAGGAATCTACCTTATTCTCTTTCTCTTCTCAGGCGTAAACGCAACGAGGAATATAAGATAAACGGGCGGGGGAGATGCAGTGGATAATGATGAAGCTCAAAGCCAACAACTCTCGCAGCGGAATCTCCCGCATGAGAGGTTCCAAATCTAGGAGGAGGAAGCTATCTACGAGCCCCCCGAAGCACGCAAAGGAAGAAGCTCCCGCCTGAGAGGTCCCAACAACACGCGAAGAGGAAAAGGCCCCCGCCTGAGAGGCCACCCAACAACAAACACGTGAAGAGGAAGAGGCCTCCCTCCTGAGAGGTCCTCCAAACAAACGCGAAGAGTAAAATGCTCCCCGCCTGAGCGGTCCCCCAAAACCGCGAAGGGGACCGCCTGAGAGGTCCTCCAAACAACGCGAAGACGAATATGCTTCCCGCCTGAGAGGTCCCCAAACAAACGCTAAGAGGAATGGCTCCCGCCTGAGAGGCCCCCGAAAAACTCAGTCAAGTGGAGGCTCCGACCTTACAGATCCCCCCAAACCCAACCAAACCCAAGAGGGAGGTCTACCATCATTGTAACTGTATCAAACACCACCAACGCAGACGCTCCAGAGGAGAACCGACACACTCACCTCACACTTGGAGCTCTGTGTCGGTTCTCTCTCTCTCCTCTCTCTCTCTCTCTCCCTCTTCGCATATTTCCCAACCATCCTGTGCTGTTGGGTCCTCGTTTTGAAGAGACAACGCCCCGCGTCACTCATTCCTCCTCGCACCCCCTCCACCGCCCGCGTACGTCACCCACACCCATTTCGGCACACCCCTCACACGTTTCCGTGGCCGCATAGGGAGCTCCACCGAAGGCCACAGTGCCACCGCCCGCATGCGTCACCCACACTCGCCTGGGCACACCCCTCACACGTTTCGTGGCCCCACAGGGAGCTCCACCGAAGGCCACAGTGCCACCGCCCGCATGCGTCACCCACACCCATGTCGGCACACCCCTCACTCGTTTCGTGGCCCCATGGGGAGCTCCACCAGAGGCCCCAGTGCCACCGCCCGCATGCGTCGTCACCCACACTCATTTCTGCACACCCCTCACGCGTTTCGTGGCCCCATAAGGAGCTCCACCGAAGGCCACAGTGCCACCACCCGCATGCGTCACACACACACACACACACCTATTTCGGCATACCCCTCACACGTTTCGTGGCCGCATAGGGAGCCTCACCGAAGGCCCCAGTGCCACCGCCCGCGTGCGCCACCCAGACCCATTTCGGCACACAACTCACACGTTTCGTGGCCCCATAGGGAGCTGAACATCCCGCATGCGTCACCCACACTCGCTTCGGCACACCCCTCACACGTTTCGTGGCCCCATAGGGAGCTCAACCGAAGGCGGCAATGCCACCGCACACATGCGTCACCCACGCACACTCTGGCACACCCCTCACACGTTTCGTGGCCCCCCAGGGAGCTCCACCGAAGGCGCCAGTGGCTGCGTTCGCATGCGCGCACCGCAGCCATGCCGGCACACCCCTCACAAGTTTCGCGGCCCCGTAGGGAGCTCCACCGACGGCCCCAAGGGCTGCGTTCGCATGCGCCCACCGCACCTATTTCGGCACACCCCTCACGCGTTTCGTGGCCCCATAGGGAATCCCACCGACGGCCCCAGTGGCTGCTTTCGCATGCGCCCACCGGACAAATTTTGGCACACCCCTTACACGACTCGTGGCCCTAAAGAGAGCTCCTCCGAATGCGGTGCATATAACGACGGTGCTCACAATTGCAGATGGTTAGGTCCTTCGCCAGGTCAATTATGTTTTTGGTGTTTGCGATTGTGTGTTTGGATTTTTTTCAGTCGTTTCTGTTTTTTTCCAACATCCTGTGGTTTTGGGTCGTCGTTTTGAAGAGACAGCGGCCCGCGTCACTCGCCCACATGGAGCTCCACCGAAGGCCACAGTGCCGCCGCCCGCATGCGTCACCCACAACTATTTCGGCACACCCCTCACGCATTTCGTAGCCGCATAGGGAGCTCCA
Source organism: Prorocentrum cordatum (assembly GCA_963575745.1). Lineage (NCBI taxonomy): Eukaryota > Dinophyceae > Prorocentrales > Prorocentraceae > Prorocentrum > Prorocentrum cordatum. The sequence continues at coordinate 333,919 of CAUYUJ010014294.1, forward strand.
CCGAAGGCCCCAGTGCCACCGCCCGCATGCGCCACCCACACCACAGCACACCCCTCACGCGTTTCGTGGCTCCATATGGAGCTCCACCGAAGGCCACAATGCCACCGCCCGCATGCGTCGCCCACACCTATTTCGGCACACCCCTCACACGTTTCGTGGCCCCATAAGGAGCTCCACCGAAGGCCACAATGCCACCGCCCGCATGCGTCACCCACACCCATTTCGGCATACCCCTCACACGTTTCGTGGCCCCATGGGGAGCTCCACCGAAGTCCACAATGCCACCGCCCGCGTGCGTCACTCACGCCCATGTCGGCACACCCCTCACACGTTTCGTGGCCCCATAGGGAGCTCCACCGAAGCCTGCAGTGCAACCGCCCGCATGCGTCACCCACTCCAATTTTGGTACACCCCTCAGACATTTCGTGGCCCCGTAGAGAGCTCCAACGATGGCCCCGTTGCCACCGCCCGCATGCATCACCCACACCGATTTCGGCACACCCCTCACACGTTTCGTGGCCCTATAGGGAGCTCCACCGAAGGCCCCAGTGCCACCGCCCACATGCGTCACTCACACCCATTTCGGCACACCTCTCACACGTTTCGTGGCCCCATAGGGAGCTCCACCGAAGGCCCCAGTGCCACCGCCCGCATGCGCCACCCACGCCCATTCCAGCACACCCCTCACGCGTTTCGTGGCCCCCCAGGGGGCTCCACCGACGGCCCCAGTGGCTGCGTTCGCATGCGCCCACCGTGTCCATTTCGGCACACCTCTCACACGTTTCGCGGCCCCATAGGGAGCTCCACCGATGGCCCCAGTGGCTGCGTTCGCATGCGCCCACCGCACCTATTTCGGCACACCCCTCACACGTCTCGTGGCCCCGTAGGGCGCTCCACCGACGGCCCCAGTGGCTGCTTTCGCATGCGCCCACCAGACAAATTTTGGCACACCCCTCACACGATTCGTGGCCTTAGGGAGCTCCTCCGACTGCGGTGCATACAACGACGATGCTCACAATTGCAGATGGTTGGGTCCTCCGCCAGGCTAACTGTTGTTTTTGTTTTGTTGGTTGTTTTTTGATGCCGTTACAAGGATGAGAGGCCGTCTTTGTTGTTTTTGCTTTCTTTGGGACCTATCCGGCGGGAGTCTCCAACTCACTGAATTTTCATGGGACCTCTCAGGCGGGAGCCTCTTCCTCTTCGCGTTTGTTGGGGACCCCTGAGGCGGTGATCCTCTTCCTCTTCGCGTTTTTTGGGTACATCTCTGGTGGTGAGCCTCTTCCTGTTCGCGTTATTTGGGGCCCTCTCAGGCGGTGAACCTCTTCCTCTTCGCGTTTTTGGGGGCCGCTCAGGCGGGAACCTCTCTCTCTTCGCGTTTTGTTGGGACCTCTCATGGGGGGAGCCTCTTTTCCTCTTTGCGTTTTTCTGATGGGATCTCTCATGAGGGGAGCCTCTTCCCCGATTTGCGTTTTGTTGGTGCCTCTAAGGCGGGATCTTCTTCCTCGTAGCGTTTTTTTGGGAAACTGTCGGGCGGGAGTCTCCCCCTCCTAGAGGGTTGTTGGGATCTCATGGGTGCGTTTTTTGTTGCGACCTCTCAGGCGGGAACCTATTTTTCTTCGCGTTTTCTTGGGGACCTATCAAGCGGTGAGCCTCTTCCTCCTCATTTTTTTAGGGGGGGGGAACTCTTGGGCGGTGAGCCTCTTCCTCTTTGCGATATTTGGGGCCCTCTCAGGCGGTGAGCCTCTTCCACTTCGCATCTTTTTCGAGACCTCTCGTGAGGGGAGCCTCTTTTCCTCTTCGCGCTTTTTGTTGGGACCTCTCAGGCGGGCAGCCTCATCCTCGCGTTTTTTTGGAACCTATCAGGCGGGAGGTTCTTGCTCTTCACGTTTTTTTTGACTTTTCAGGCTGGAGCCTACCTTCGAGAGAGTGTCTTTGGGGAGCTCTCGGGCGGGAGCATCCTTTCGATGGGGTAGTAGTTGTTTAGACCTCTCAAGCGGTGCCCTCCTCTTCTCTCTTTGGCCTCTTAGAGGGGAGCCGGCTCAAGCTCCCCCCTACTTTCTACTCAAATGCCGATGTTTTCTAGTTTATGCCATTCTGGACTACATAGTACGCCCTCGTCTGTCATACTCTACTCTGCTCCGCTCTCATCTACTGTACTCCAACATTCTCTCTATTCTCCACTATGTGCTCGAATATATTGAAACATCTACCTTTTCTCCTCTCGCAAATCTGTCGCACAACTCCCTGCACGTCACTTACTACACCTCTACTTTTACCGCTACCCCTACTCTCCACCGCCTGCGCGACCATCCGCTCTACTCCCACTATGTACTCTACTTTCTGCCATCCGCCTTTCTATCGACTCTCCACTCCCTACGCTGCGCCCTCTACTCGGGAGCAATTATCTGCTACTCGGCCCTGCTCTACTGTAGTCTCTACTGTATTGTAGGGCGGGGGTAGAGTAGCGGGTCGAGGAAAGACCAGACTAGAGAGTGGTGCGTGGATTGGATCGTATGGATACAGAGTAGAGGGTAGATATCACATGGGAGGAGGATCGATAAGTCTGTCAGGTAGGGTACATCGAAGAGTAGAGAGCAGAGCAGAAAAAGGAGTAGAGACTAAAGAGCCGAAGGTATGTGACACAGCAAGGAAGCTATCTTAAAACCGGAACTGGGCGTGAGTGGCAGAGCGAAGTAGAGTGCGGAGAGGGAGAGAGAGAGAGAGAGAGAAAGAGTAAAAGAGACAACGGAATAAGGAGTGGAGTACATGAGAGGGTAAACAAATGGGATGCAATTGTGGCGTGGGTTATGTGGTACCGTGTTGTAGAGTAGACATGCCATCCTGTAGAGTAGAATCGAGTAGGATAGAATAGAGTAAGGTAGAATAGGGTAGGGTAGGTGCCAGACTAGAGTTGTAACAGGCTGATGAGGGGATAGATGGGCTTCCCTGGAACAAATTTAAAGTTCGGGCTTGGGCTCGGGCGGGGGAACATTTAGAAGTTCGAGTTCGGGAACAAGGAAAGCAAGAGTTCGAAACAAGTTCAAAAATTCAGAAAGAGAGAGAGAGACCGAAAACAGTTCAAATGTGTTCAAAGAATTTGGGGATAGTTCGAAAACACTTAGAGCAACATTCAAATTACCCCAGTGCGACCCTACCTTGAAGTTGGAGCCCCGAGGAAACCAGCATTAGTTGCTTTGCTATGCTATGCTATGCTATGCCATGCTATGCTGCGCTATGCTATGCTATGCTATGCTATGCTATGCTGCGCTATGCTATGATATGCAGGGCTGTGCTATGCTAAGCTATGCTATATCATGCTGTGCTGTGCTATGCTAAGCTATGCTATGCTATGCTATGCTATGCTATGCTAAGCTGCGCTATGCTATGCTATGCAATGCTATGCTGCGCTATGCTATGCTATGCTGTGCTCTGCTATGCTAAAGCTCAGCGAAGCTAAGATGAAGGTAATCTAAGCTAAGATAAGCCTGAGCTAAGACGAAGCTAAGCTAAGCTAAGATGAAATAAGCTAAGCTAAGATGAGATAAGCGACGCTAAGCTAAAGGGACGTAACTGGGGGAATCGCGGGGCGGATCCTGGGGGAACCGCCCGGGGCGATTTGCACTGCCCGGCCCCTTTAAGCTAAGAGGGTAAGAACCCTTCTAGGCAGAGCCTAGGTAGAGAACTAAGTTTCAAGTCCGGAAAACGTTAGAACAAATTCGAAACAAATTCGGAAACAATTCGAAACCAATTCGGGAATCCGGAGAAAATTCGAAACCAAACTTTCTCCGGACTCCAGGATTCTTGTAACTTCGAGCTGGAACTTTCAAAAACATTGGCCTCGAAGTTTTCCGTACCTGAAGTTTCTTTAACATAAGGGCCATTTGCGCCCCCTCAGCCAGTTACAAGACAAGAGTAGGGTAGACGGTAGAATCGAATCGGGTAGATCGACCAGCTAGACAATCATACAGCACAGTATAGCAGAGCAGAATATTGTATCCCACAGTGGAGTAGGAGTGTAGGGGGAATAGGCGTAGAGGAGAATAGGGCATACTAGATGTAATAGGGTAGAGTAGGTTCGGTTCGGGTGCGCGGGGTAGAGTAGAGTAGAGTAGAGCGTCGCAAAATAGAGTAGAGTTGAGCAGAGCAAGGCAGAGTATATCATAATATAATGGGGGTAGAATGGAATAGGGGTACTAGAGGAGTATAGCCGATTAGTGTAGGAGCGGAGTGGAATAGGTTAAAATAGATGGTCAACTAAATTAAATCAGATGGCAGAGTATAGCCGGGTAGTGTAATAGAGTCGTGTGGAAAAGAGTCGAGGATATCATATTAGAGTACAGTGGGAGTAGAGTAGGCATTGGCATAGAGTAGAGTAGGGTAGGATCGAGTATACTAGATCATCATTGAGGGTCAAGTTCAGTTCAACCCAGGCAGCTTCATTTCAGCCATCTGATCTATTTGGAGTCTGCACTGGCTGCCATTTGAGAATTTGGAGTTCCAGATAAAGGACCCCAAACTCCCTCTAAGGCCCCTTGTAATTGGAATCCAAAATGAACTCGATCGGAATCCAATTCGATTCCCTTGAATCTGCGATCTCCTCCGTTCTAGTTGGAACCCAACCAGAATCCAACTGTAATCCAATTGGGATCCTCTAGCTCCGGGCTCTGTTCCATTCTAACTTGTATTTACTTTGAATCCAATTGGGATCCACTTGGAAACCTTTAGATAGGGGATCTCCATCGGTTCAGTTGGACTTCAGTCAGAGCCCGATTGTGTTCCAATTGAAATCGAACAGACCTGACATTATGCTGGATTTGAAAGGGATTCAGAAAGGGAAGTATTCACGCTTCGCGTATCCCCACCAGCCCATGCAGAAATGTCGCCCGGACGGTCAACGGGAGGAAGAGACACCCTTCGTGAAACGAAGCGGGCCAAGCATTCCCCCTCTGAGAGAAGAAGGAGGACGAGGAGGAAGAGGAGGAGGAGGAGGAGGGAAAGGACGAGGAGGAGGAGGAGGACGAGGATGAGGACGAGGAGGAGGAGGAGGAGGAGGAGGAGGAGGAGGAGGAGGAGGAGGAGGAGGAGGAGGGGGAGGAGCAAGGTAGGAGGAGGAGGAGCAGGAGGAGGAGGAGGAGAGGAGGAGGAGGAGGAGGAGGAGGAGGAGGAGGAGAAGAAAGGGCAAGGAGGGTCTTGACTCATGACCCATCTTGGGGGCCGTGTGGGAGCATCGGAGGTCTTCTTGGAGCCCTGGTGGGCGAACAAAGGCCCTCCGACTGCCCAGGAGGAGGAGGAGGAGGAGGAGGAGGAGGAGGAGGACGAGGGCAGTAAGGAGGACGGGCACGAGGACAAGAAGAGGAGGAGGAGGAGGAGGAGGAGGAGGAAGAGGAGGAGGACGAAGACGACGACGAGGAAGATGACGCCTGCGAGTACGAGGGCGATGGAGAGGAACACGAGGACACACATGGCTCATGGTGCAATTTGGATTCACGGCGAGTCCGACTATATATCGAAGGCAATACATCTGCCCACACCCGTCCTCGGAAAAGCCTGGCAACCTAAGTCAAACGCCGACCCTCGTGCACCTGACAGGCATGCAGAGGGCGGCGCGCGGCCGTGAACTGGCGCGAGACAGCGTGCACGAGGCACAGCAGTGTGCCCGACGGCATGGTCCTGCAAGTCTGGCGACCCTGGCCGCATCTGGCCGCCTCCAGCCTCTCGCTCACGCCGCCAGCGGCCCCTCAGAATGCCGGCAGCGGGAACGTCGAGCCGTCGCAGCTGGGGCACCTGTCGGCATCGAGGCCCTCCGCGACGCCCGCGCAGGCGCGGCAGCGGCGCTGCCAGCTCACGCGCAGCGGCTTCAGCGACAGCAGCAGGTTGCCGAAGGTGCGCAAACGGCCAGGGCCGTGCCCGGCGTGGGCCGCGACGATGCCAGCGTGGGCTGGGGAGCCGCGGTACCACTCCGCCGCGGCCTCTGGGCTGCTCCAGATCGACAGGTTGATCTCCTGCACCGACCGCCAGTTGACGCCGAGCATGGGGCCGCCAGCGGCGCCTACCTCCGGCACGACGCAGAGCAGCTGGCCCACGAAGCCAGGCGCGGGTGGGCCGCGGCCGTCGAGGCCACCCAGCTCGCGCATGATGTCCAGAGAGGCCTTCACGGTCGCGCGGACGTCGCCCACGTCCGCCGTGGGCAGGTGGCCGACGTTGCAGACCACGTGCCCGGGGGCGGCCTGCGCGCCACGGAGCATCAGGCAGACCCCCGCTCGCAGCTGGCCCCCCAGGTCGTCGATGGGCGCCTCGAAGGCCCACACACGCAGGCCCGTCGGAAGCAGCGCGCTGACCGCGGCCTCCAGCGGCTTGCCCGCGGCCCTCCACAGCAGCAGGGCGAGCAGCGTGCGGCAGTTGTCGACCAAGAAGTGCGCGCGCACGCAGGCCAGCGCCAGCGGCCCCGAGGCGCGGGGCGGGCCCCTCACAGAGGCCTCGAGCTCGCGGGCGAGGCGGACGACCTGCAGCACCCAGCCCAGCACTGCCAGGGCCCTAATCGTTGAGGCGGCCTCCCACAGCTCCGCCGCCGCCGCCGCGGGACCCAGAACCATCGCAAGCCAGGCCGCCGCGCCGCCCGCTGAGCCGAGAGCCACGAGGTCGGCCAGAGTGCGCAGGAGTAATGCCGCCAGCAGCGTGAAGGCCACAGAACCGACGGCCGCTGGAGCAGCCGATGGCGAGGCGAGCCCCAACCACGCCGGCCAAGAGAAGGCGTCGCCCGGCGCTCCGGCCACAATGAGCCGCAGAGACACGCTCGCGAGGAGCGATAGCGCTCCCGCGACGCGCACGACGTCGACCACATAATCTCTCGCGGCACGGGCCGTGTGGCACAGCGTGCGCAGTGCCGTGGCAGTCGCGGCCGCGGCCAGGCAGCTTTGGAACTCGCGGCTGAAACAGCTGCAGTCCTGCCCGTCGCCGCGGGGCCACCCGTCTGCCCCAGGCACGAGGTGCAGCGCCAGCAGCGCCCAGCCAGCCACCGCTGCTGGCGGCCAGCGTGTCGCCGGCCTTGCGAAGCTCTCGGCCAGCAGCGTGGCGGCGGCGCCGAGAGCGAGGCCGCGCCAAGGCGCGAGCTGCGCCGCAGCCACCAGCGTCGCGAGCGCCGCCCCCGGGGCGCAAGCCAGCCTGGAGGAGGCACCTGCCCTTGGTCCCGAGGGCAGCGCCAATGAGCCGGCGCCCACGGCGGCCATCGGCAGCAGCACGGAACTCGCCGAACGCTCCCCTGGCAGCGCCCGGGCTGACACCAGCGCTGCCGCCAGCGCCGCCGCGTGGGCCGCGGCCAGCGCGAGCTCAGAGGCCCCGCGCGGCTCCGACATGAGGTCGTAACCTGGCGTCGGCTCCTGCTCGCAAGGCCGCCGCTGCAACGGCCCCACCGCTAGCTGGGCAACCTGCCGCCGCGCGGCCGCGGAGTGGCCTGCGGCCTCAAAGGCCGCGGAAGCGTCGGCGCCTCCGTGAACAAGGAGGCTCTCTGGGCCTCCGGGGTGCTCGTCGAGGAACGCGGTCACGTCGCAGACGATGCCCCCGACGGCCACCCAGCAGCTCGCGCGGCCCGCGTGCCCGCGCAGCTCCTCCGGGCCCACAGCGCCAGCGTCGAGGCCACGTGCGGCCTCAGCATCACCGCCAGCTGTCGCGGCCGCGGCCGCGGCCGCAGCACACCCGTCGGCGGTCGCCTCGAGCTCGACGGTGGGAGGGGTGGGGCCGTCCCGGTCGTAGGCCGCGAGAAGCGACTGCAGCCGCGCTGCCAGCGACGCCAGGCAGAGCAGGGCAGAGGCGTGCCAGAGCCACGCGCACGGCAGGCCACCAAGCGCAGCCATGCCGCACACGAGCCCCTCGGCGTACATCACCAGTGGCAGCCCCCGCGCCAGAAGCGTCAGCGTCACCGCGGCGCCCCACGGCGCACGCCCGCCGCCCACCTCGCAGGCGTTCGCCAGCGCCTCCGGCAGCCCTGGCAGCAGCGCGGCGCCCACGCCGAAGGCAGGCAGGCGTCGCGTGACCAGGCAGAGGCCCAGCGCCGCGGCGGCCGCGCCGTGCTCCAGGAGCTCGCGCGCATGCTCCCGCGGCCCGTCGCGCCTGGCCGCGCGCAAGGCCAGGCCGGCCGCGGCCGCGCGGAAGCCGAGGGAGGCCGAGAAGACAACCTCGTGCTGCCGCCCCAGCCGCGCGGGCAGAGCCCAGCATGCTGCCGCCTCAGCACACATCGCCACGGCGGCGAGCGCCGCGGGCACGGCGTGCAGCTGCGAGAAGGCCAGCCAGCGCAGCCGGTCCCTGCCGCGGGCGCCCGCACGGCCGGCCGCGCCGCTGGCGCCGGGCGATAACACCACCCAGGCGGCCCAGGCGGGCACCCAGCGGCAGGCGCAGTGCACCGCGAGCCACAGCGCCGCCCAGCCCGCCAGCTGCGCCACAAGCGCCACGCCCGCGCGCGGGCCCCAGGCGGCGGCGACGGCGGCGGGATCCGCTGGCGCGGCGGCGCGCCGCAGCACCGCGCCGAGGCTGGGCGCCGCCGCGGCGCCCGCCGCTGCCCCGATGCCGTCGCCCTGCCGCGGCGGAGCGCACTCCACTGGCACCGACGCGGAGGCCACAGCGTCGCCGAAGCCGCGGCGGCCGTCGGCGGCGGCGGCCCGCCGCACGGTCAGCTCCGCCGCGAAGGGCCCTGGGCTCGCCTCGCAGGCGGCGCGCGCGAGCTCCAGCGCGGCGCGCGCCAGGCTGCCATGGTGCTCGGCTCCTGGCGTCTCGCCTGTCGCGGCGGCCGCGGCCAGGAGGCACCACAGCAGCGGCGCAGCGACCGCTGCCGCGGCAGCCATCTCAGGGCACAGCCGCTTCGGAGCGCATGAGGGCCACGCGCGTCCAGCACGCGCTCGGCCGCTTGAGCTAAAATGGATCACTTGGGGCCGTCTTGGAACGATCTTTGGCGCTTCTTGGAGCATGTTGGAAACCATCTTGACCGCTCATCTTGGGCCATCTTGGATACCACCTTTGAACAGCGGAGGCCCTGTTGAGGCCATCTTGCGCAATCTTGGATGCTCATACCCCTCGGGCCCCCTCCCAAAACACCTCATGTAGGGGAGGGGGAGGATACCCCTCCCCGAACGGAAAAGGTTTTGGAAGAGACACGAACGAACTCTTTAGACCACCTACGCCCAGGGGGCCGGTGGGACTCAACAGGACTGAACCAAACACCACATCCATAATATCCAGGCGCGCGGGCGGGCGGTTTGGGTCAGGGGTTAGGGTTAGGTGTTAGGGTAAGGGTCTTAGGGTATAAAAGGTGTTTTTTTTGCGGGGGAGGGATGTGGAGGGAGGGCATGGAGGTGGGGAGATGAGGGAGGCGAGCGAGGGGAGGGGGTGGAGAGAGGGGAGGGACGGGAGGGAGTGGAGGGAGCGGAGGGAGGGGAGGGAGTGGAGGGAGGGGAGGGAGGTGGAGGGGAAGGAGGACAGGAAACGCAGGCGGGGGAGGGTGGGGAGGGTTAGCGAGGGGAGTGGGGGGAGGGCGTCGCAAAGGGAGGATTAGAGTCAAATCGTATTTTATGTGCCCCTCCAGGCGTTGCCAAGGGACGAGTCTAGTATACTCATATCCTGCCGATTTCCCGACCTTGCTCATGGCACGAGTATAGCATAAAGAATATGTTTTCGCCCCCCGGGCGTTGCCACGTGACGGGAGCACAGTTGCGTTGCAATCGATTGCAATCGATTGGATTGCAAGCGATTCGATTGCAATCGATTGGATTGCAATCGATTGGATTGCAATCGGTTGGATTGCAATCGATTCGATTAGAGTCGATTGGATTGCAAGGGAGGTAAAGGACGGAAAGGGAGGGAGGGGGAGGAGAGAGAGAGGGGAGGGAGGGGAGGGAACGAAGGGTGGGAAGAGGGGGAGGGAGCGGATGGGGGGGGATTGCAGAGGAATGGATTGCAATCGATTGCGTTGCAATCGATTGGATTGGAATCGATTGCATTGTAATCGATTGGATTGCAATCGATTGGATTGGAATCCAATCTCTCGATCGTCGATCCTTGATCGTCGATCGTTGATGGTCGATCGTCCATCCTCGATCGTAGATTGTTGATTTTTGATCATCGGCGAAAGGGAGGGCGGGGGCTCCAGGGGCTGGATGGAAAAAGGGGGAATGGGGGGGCTTCCACCCCCCCCCCTCCCTTTGGAGAAGGGGGGGAGGGGGGGGGGGTAGCTTCCAGCAGGGCGGGTCACATGGGTGTAGGGGGGGGGGGTAGCTAAGCCCCCCCCCTTTGGAGAAGGGGGGAGTGGGGGGGGGGGCTTCCGGGGCGGCCAAAGGGGGGGAGTGCGGGGTAGCTTCCAAGCCACACCTCCCCCTTTGGAGAAAAGGGGGGGAGGGGGGGATAGCTTCCAGCAGGGGGTGTCCAGGGGGGGGGTGGGGTAGCTGAGCACCCCCCTCCCTCTGGAAAAAGGGGGGGGAGGGGGGGGGGAAGCTTCTGGGGCGGGGAGGGGGGGGGGGTAGCTTCCAGATCCTGGGGGGGGGGGCTTCCAACAAAGGGCGGCTCAAGGGAGGCGGGGGGGATAGCTTAAGCCAAGGCCCCCCCCCCCTTTGCTCGGTCGCTGTGGGCGCGCTCTCTCAGGCCTCCGGGCCGCCTCCGAGGATCTGCACGGGCCGGGCAGGGAGCCCGACGAGAGAGACCTCTTCGGCACCCGCGAGCACCCGGCAGACAGACCGCCGAGGGCCTCCGAGGTATCCCCCCCCCCGCGGGGCGTGTGCGAGGGGACGCCGGAGGCCCTCGAGAGCGCCGCGCCGAGGCGCGCCGAGGGGGGGGGCCCGAGCGCCGGCCTCTCGAGAGGCCCCCGCCCTCCCCGCCGAGGCGCGCGCGGGAGCCGCCGGCAGGCCCCCGCAGGGCGCCCTGGGCCGCGGCGGGGAGCCGCCGAGGGTCCTCCTCCTCCTCCTCCTCCTCCTCCTCCTCCTCCTCCTCTTCCACCTCCGCCTCCGCCTCCGCCTCCGCCTCCGCCTCCTCCTCCTCCTCCTCCTCCTCCTCCTCCTCCTCCTCCTCCCTCGCAGCCCCGCGAGCGTCCAGGGGGTGGGAGCTCGGGGCCTCTGCGACGGCTCCCGCCCGGCCGTGCGTGCTGATTCTGGCGTGCCAGCGGGCCTCCCGCCTGTGGGCTCTCTGCCCCGGTGGCTGTGTAGCTGCCGTGCCGCGGTGGCTGCGCTCTGAGCCTCGGCTGCACGCGAGAGTGGGACCCTAGGCAAGAGTGACATTGAATGCGCGGCCGAGGGGGGGCCGTTGGGGACACCGCCAGGCGCGCAAACCGCTGCTATTTGGGGGCACCATCGGGCCCGCACAGAAGGTCACTCCAGCGAAAAATCACTCTTCCCAGATCCCCGACGCCATGATTTTTTCATAACGGGGACCCTTGGAGGTCTCGATCCATTGTTCCCCTGGACCGAATTTTCGTCCTGAATCGTTTATTGGCGGTCCCGAGGTCCGGCAAGGGCCCCCAGAGGCCGAGAATAGCAAAAAACCTCCCATGTTTTTTCACTGCGCGAGGGGGTCTGGCTTTCGTGTAGTCGAGACACTCCAGAGCTCCTCCTTTTTCCTCCTCCATCTCCTCCTCCATCTCCTCCTCCTCCTCCTCCTCCTCCTCCTCCGCATCGTCCTCCGCCTCCTCCTCCGCCGCCTCCTCCGCCGCCTCCGCCGCCTCCGCCTCCTCCTCCGCCTCCGCCTCCGCCGCGCCTCCTCCTCCTCCTCCTCCTCCTCTTCCTCCTCCTCCTCCTCCTCCTCCTCCTCCTCCTCCTCCTCCTCCTCCTCCCCCGCCCCGTCGTCCTCCTCCTCCTCCTCCTCCTCCTCCTCGCCGCGCCCGGCGAGGGGAGGGCGCCGGGCGGCGCGCTCGGGCGTCCCTCCTCGACCTCCTCGGGCTTCATGGCGGCCCTGACGGCCTGGCGCCGCCGCCGCCCTCTCCCCCGCCCAAGGGGGCGGAGGAGGCGGAGGAGGAGGAGGAGGAGGAGGAGGAGGAGGAGGAGGAGGAGGAGGAGGAGGAGGAGGAGGAGGCGGAGGAGGAGGGAGGAGGAGGAGGAGGAGGAGGATGAGGAGGAGGCGGAGGAGAGGGAGGAGGAGGGAGGAGGAGAAGGAGGAAGAGGAGAAACGAGGACGAGGTCCTAGAGGAGGACGACGAGGAGGAGCTCGAGCAGGAGGAAAACGAGGAAGACGAGGAGGATGAAGAGGAGGAGGAGGAGGAGGAGGAGGAGGAGGAGGAGGAGGAGGAGGAGGAGGAGGAGGAGGAGGAGGAGGAGGAGCCCCCCCAGGGGGGCGGAGTGGGCGGAGGAGTGGAGGCGATGCGCGGCGTGCTGCGGACCGTCGGGAGAGTTCTCTCGCAGACTCTGCTGGGGCGCATTCGGCGTGACAACACGCTGCCTCCGCCAGGCGCGCTGCGGAGGGGCGGGGTCGCGTCCGCTGCGGGGGCCAGGAGCGCTCGCAGCGCGCGGCGAGCTTTTTCCCTCGCTCGAGCTGCAGTTCGGGCATACAAGGCCACTCGCGGCTTCGCGCCGAGGCAGGAACTGGCTTCCATTCGAGACAGCTGCGCGCCGAGAGAATAAGGTAGCATGCGCATGGAGGCACCGATCGGAGGGATGGTATAACAATATCCATATGGCACACTTTGGAACCTCTGATGGCAACGGCAAACGGCATCTCTGCACGGACGGTCACATGTTTTTTTTTTGTCGGCTTTCGTTAGGCTTTCACCGGTTCCTGCTGGCAGGGACACCACCGATTTACTTCTGCCATCCTCCACCGTATCTCGTGGTGGCCGACCTCTTGCCGCTTGGACGGCGATACATGTCTGGAGCTGTCCACCTGAAGCGGCTAAAAGTTTTGCAGAAAGGGGGAGCAGCCATGTCTCAATGCTGATGCACACAAGATGTGGCAACCCCCATGAACTCCGACCGCGTTGAGCAGCAGGCGCAGGATATGCACGCCTGCTGCTGCTGCTGCTGCTCCTCCTCCTCCTCCTCCTGCTGCTGCTGCTGCTCTTCCAAGTTCCCTCGCGCCTCTTCATCCGTCTGCTCCTTCTCCTCCTCCTCCTCCTCCGCCTCCTCCTCCGCCTCCTCCTCCTTCTCCTCACCCTCTTTTTTTTGTTCTCTCTCTCTCTCTCCTCGCTCTCTCTTTCTCTGGGGGGGGGCTGCTGGGGGGGGGGAGGCCAGTCCACGGCGCCCAGGAAGCAGCCAGGGCTGGGCAAGGCAATTGGCCGCAGCCCCCTGGTGCCAAACCATCCCGGCTGGCGCGGGGCAGCAGCGCCAGCGGAAGATAAGGAGAAAGGGGGGGCGCGAGGGACCCGCTGCAGCAGGGACGGCCCAGCGGGGGGAGGGGAGGGGAGGGAGGGTGGCTGGGGGGGATGGGGGCGGGGGGCAGGCGGCAAGCGAGGTGGTGGTGGCCGCTGTCGCTGTGGTCGTGGTGATGGGTGGGCTCGCTGGTACTGGCAGTGGTGGAGGGCGTGGCGGTCGCCGCGCCGCGGTCGCGGTGGTCGTGCTGCTGGTCGTCGCGGTCGTCGCAATGGTCGTGGTAGTGGTCGTGCGAGTGGCCATCGGGCGGGCAGTGGTGGTGGTCGTGTCGGGAACCGCGGCCGCACTGGTCGTGGTGGGGCCGTCATGGTCGTTGCGGTGGTCGCGGTTGTGGCCGTGCTAATGGTCGTCGGGTTGGTGGTGGTGATCGTGTCGGAGCTGGTAGTGTTCTCGGCGGTTCTCGGCTGTGGGAATGGTGGTGGTGGTGGTAATGGTGGTGTTTGTGCTCGTGGTGCTCGTGTTTGGCTGTTCGCGCCACGCTACACATCATCTCGGCGTTGCCGAATGCGAAGCAGCGTTGGATCTTCTGCCAAATGGTGGGAATCACAACTGGCCGCCCGGTGTCTGGCAAATCCACGCCGTAGGAACGCACGAAGGCGACCAGCTCTTCAGCCGGCCGGCCCCAGGACTCCAAGACAGCCGGGATCAGCTCCCTTCCAGGCGGGGGGGAAGGCGTCCGCTGTCTGGCGACAGCCTGGGCAGCCGCCACCCCATCCGTGCGAGCCCTGGCCTGCCTGCGAGCGTTGTTGAGGCTGTGTTCGGAGGTGACAGGCCAGCCTACGCAGACGGGAGGCGTGGGCAGCGGGGTCGCGCGTGGTCACGTCGAGAGTGGCCTCCTCCCACGCGCCCGAACCGAGGTGCTGGCGGTCCTGGGCGGGGGCGCACTACTCGGAGGTCGCCCCGTGGCTGCGGCGCACTCCGGTGCCGCAGGGGGCTGTGTCGGTGATCCCTGCTGCCCCTGCGCTCGCCATTTCCCGGCGTGCCCGTCCTCGGAGTCCTGCAACTCCTCGCCCAGCGAGCCGTCCTGCTTGCGGTGCTGGCAGCGCGCGCGGGGGGCGCATACATCGCACTCTCTCAATCTGCGGCCCCGGGCACCAGACCCGTTCAAGGTCTGGTGTCCACCGGGGCCCGCAGCACCGGCCAGAGGTCCAACCACTCTATCTCTCAGTCTCTCCTCTCTCTCTTTCCCCCCCCGCTGTCGGTCTGAGTCTCAGTCCCCTGTTTTTGTTTCCCTCTCTATATCTCTCTCTCCCTCTTTATCCCCCACAGCATTTAGGGGTTCTTTCTCATGTCTTCAAAGGATCTGGCCCTGAATGTCGGTCTGGCTGCTCCGTGCTCGCCGTCGCTGCCCGGTCGCCACTTCGTCGCCGCTTCGTCGCCACCCGTCGCCTGGGCCTGGGTGTCGGCCTGGCGGCTCCGTGCTGGCCGTGGCCGCTCAATCGCCGCCATTGCCGCCCAGTCGCCGCCTCGCATATAATCTCGCTTCTGAAAAGCAAATTAAAATCAACCGCCGCCCCCCTTCCCTCAGAATTGCCGACCCCCTTGGGAGACTGCAATTTAGAAATCATTCTGCCACATCGTTCATTTCAAGCGTGGATTCGTATCATCCCCGCTAGACCCATATTGCCCCCCTCATCCGTTTCACATGATTCTATGCGTGCGCACTCGTTTATAAACGAATTCCCCGTTTTCCCAAATCCCTTGCACCAGAAAAAGCAATTACATCCATACGCGCGCGTCGTCGCGCGGGCAACGCGCAATTCTTCAAAAAACCTGCAATTCCGCCCAGGATTCGAGATCGTTCCCCGACAACATATACAACACAATGGTTTTGTTGTATTTTAGCGCGCGCGTGCGCTCTTGCGAATTTTCACGACGAGCAGAACATCTCAGTATGTTCATCAAGTGCGACCACGCGGGCTTCTCGCGCGCGCATGTCGAAATTATTCGAACGCCCTTGCGGGCCTGCTGGTGTGGGGGAGGGGGGGCGGGGCACGATCCTGGTCAGAAAATACCATGTGAACCACTCGCGCCTAACAATCGCGCGACAATGTCGAAATCCTTCCAACAACTTCATCACCGACGCGGGGGCACCATCATCTTCATTGGCGTGAACAGCATCGGCGCCGTGAGTGGCCTCGCCGTCCTCATCGTCATTATTGTCACCAGCATCGCTGATATCATCATCTTGACTGCCGTTCCTGACGTCGCCACGATACCGCGCCCGCCTGAATCACTGACTCGTACTGAAGCGCCCGCCCGTTAGCGCGGTATGCGAGACGCGCTGGTAAGCCCCCAGCGGGCAATGCCACCGCGGCCGCGTCGGTCGCGCCAGACTAGCTACCCGCTCTTCGTGGGAGCCTGCGCGCGCTGGCGCGGCCGCAGCGATGGGCCAGGCAGCGCCAAGTTGCGGGTGGGTGCGTGGGCTGATTGCGCGAAGAGTGAAGCTGACAACTCACTCGTGACCATTCTTGACTTGCACAGCAAATCTTGCACCTATTGCACCACATAAATTGCACCACCTGGATTGCACCACGTCTATTGCACAACATAGGTCGCACCACGCACATTGCACCACATAGGTTCCTCAGCATAGATCGCACCGCATGAACTGCACCACGCAGCGCGCACCACATATTTTCCAAAACGTAGATTGCTCCACACAAACTGCAGCCCATACATTGCACGACATAGCTCGCACACCAGAGATTACACACCATAAACCGCACCACATCGCGTGTACCACACACATTGCACCGCATGTGTTTCACCATGTAGAGTGCACCACATATGCTGCCCAACACACATTGCACAACTCGCATTGCTGAAACACGCTGCTTGGGGTCCACACTGACTAGCATGCACCCGTGCGCACACACAAACACATACACAGCCACATACACATACACGTACACATACACGAACACATACATACACATATGCATACACATACAGTATGCATATACACATACATGTACGCAACTGTTTACACACATATTTGCACACACATATGCGCACATGCATAGCTGTATGTGTACACAGTTTTCCCATACCTGTATACATATACATCTCTCTCTTTCATCCTCCGTCTCCTTCTTCTCCCTATTCCCCGTAGCCCCCCCCTCCCTTTCCTGTTCCTTCCCCTCCTTCTCCCAACCCCCAGAGGAGTTAGGGGGGATGGCAAGAAAGGTGTGAGGATGCGGATATGGGGGGACGTAAAACAAGGGAAAAAGGTGATGAACAATAGGGGGGTCGAGGGGGCGGGGGGAATGCAAAGATCGTGTATGGAGAGGGAATGGTGATGTATAGAATGATGGTAAGGGTGGGGGGGGGGGGGAGAAGGGGTGGGGTGGGGTGGGGTGGGGGGTGGAGAAGGCGGGGGGGGGGGCGGACGGAGACGGAGGGGGAAGGCTGAACATTTGGGAATGCGGGGGGGGGAGGGGGGCGGGGGGGAGGGAGTCAGGACTGTGCGCGGCCCTTGGACGCGATGGGGGGGGGGGAGGATTCCCAGGGCAAGCCGAACGCACGCGACACTGATGTTGCAAAGCGACCCCCGCCTAGACTCTTTTCTCAGAATCAATGCGCGCACTTCCTCTCACTGCGCCGAACGACCGCGGGACACGGAGAGAACCATCAAAATTCTGCGCGGTGAGAGCCCGACGAATCCGCATTGAGGTTGCGCATCAACGGCCCTGCGAAACGCGTGACGATACGGCTCCACAAGAC